>PVKB01003597.1:0-190647 GCA_004027205.1 Ctenodactylus gundi | reverse complement strand
GGGGATGGAGCCATGCTCGCTGCTTGCCTCTGTGTGCCTGCTCACCTGTCCCTGGCAACTAGGTTCTTCTGAGACCATATACAAGTAATAGTCCACAGTTAGGGGACGCGGGGACCCTTGCTGCAGGAGCATAAAAAAAAATCGCAGAAAATAAATGGCATTCCTTAAAGCTATGGTTGTGAAAGTAGTTAAGATGGCGGCCAGTTGTAATGTTGTCTCAAAAATACCCATGTAGAGAGAATCGTGTCAGTAAATTCAAGGATTTAGACTAAAATCAGAGCACTGATGTGCCTGAGAGAGAAATGGCTAGGTATTTGCAAAAACTCACTTGTATTTTTCAACACACAGTTAAAAGGCACTGTAACCAAAAGAGACCAAGAGTAGCCAAAACAATCATGAGCAACAAGATAAAGGCAGGAGGCATTACAACACCAGACATCAGGCTGTACTATAAAGCAATAGTTGTAAAAACAATTTGGTACTGGCACGAAAAAAAAAAAAAACAGACAAGTGGAACAGCATTGAAGATGCAGAGACAAACCCAAACACCCTCAATTACTTAATCTTCAACAAAGGGGCCAAATGCATACAATGGAAAAAGGACAGCCTGTTCAACAAATGGGGCTGGGAAAACTGGTCATCCAAAAGCAGAAGAGTGAATCTAGTCGCACACCTATCACCATGCACCAGTCAAATCAAAGTGGATCAGACCTAGACATTAAAAGTGAGACAAAGTGAACCAGGGGGACAGGGTGCGCGGAGGGAGGGATGAGTAGGAGGAGGGACAAAAGGAGAGTGGGAAAGTCCTTGTGGGAAAGTCCTTGTCACCTAGACAAGGTACGCATGTGGACAAAATGCTCAACTTCATTGTAAACCTTAAATTTTGCACTTACACATATCAGTAAAATGGGGGTGGGGTGGGGTTATGTTGCAGGTTCCCTTGTATATGAGCCTGTCTGTGGGCCAAGTTCTAGCCAGTGGAATACGGGTAGTAGCAATAAGGATCTCTTCTCTGAAGTTTTTAGAAAGCCTAAGCCCTTCCCACTCTTCACCCTTATTTCTGGTGGTGGCAGAAATTGATGATCACCTGGGAAATGCAGAAACCATAAGACAGAATGAGACTCACAAGACACGGGCTAACAGCTAGAAATACCTGTTCCGCACTGCTCGCAAATGAGAAATACATTTTTATTGTGCATGAGTCCATAAAGTTGTGTTCTATGTATCACAATGATTTAGCATTTGTTGCCTAACACAATAGGATTGATATACGTTGTCAGACAAATTAAGCGAATATAGACCTTTTCAGGCCACACACTATTTTGAGGCATTTGTTCAGCATATATTTTTTTGTACCAGGTGAAGATAACTTTCATAAGCATCATTTTTATTGTCATGGGTATTATTTTCGAATGAACATGACACAACGAGACAAGAATTTAGCAGGAAAAAATAATTAACTAAGAACCCAATAACAGATCTCCCAGCACAGAAATTTGAAAGACAGCAAATGCAACACAGCCATGATCTTTAGACCCTTCAGGGGGAAAACGGATGAAATCAAAGCAATTGTTTCTTAAGTCTCAGATCTCATTAATCCCAGTTCCCATGTCAGTATAGGACTGTTGTTTTTCATCGATTGCTACCTTGTATTTTCACATATCTTCATAGAACCGGTTTATCTGAGGATGTAGGTACCTTCTTCTGTCTGATAATTTGTAGCATGTTGTCTGTTATTTAGTAAGCAGTCAATATGTGTTTGATCCTAGTTACAATAATAGTTTTCTACATTATTTACTTCTCAGGAACATAAAAATGACAATTTTGCAGAATAAAATTGTAGGGAACTTTTTATCATTGCACTTTTCAGTCAGAGTATAACTAATCATAAAACTAATTATGAAATATAGTTATTTTTGAATTACATTCAGTTATAATTAAACCTTAAGGCTGAAAATGTGGGTGATATTTTCCTTTTTTCTAGGTGGGTAAATACATAAGGAAACATAATATCTTAGTTTAGTATAGCCTCCTTACTACTATTTTTCTGAAGGACAATACCATATAGACTATCTCATAAATCAGATAACAATAACTTACTGCCTATTAGATCATAAATAAACTATTGCTTTATCTCATAATGTTGATTTTATAGTTGAGAAAACACTATCCTTGATTTGAATCCAGTGAAATGTTTTGTACTGAGTTTCTGACTTTGTTATCTATTTCCTTCTCTCTTTTTCAAAATCTACCTGAAAGTTAAATCTTGTTAAATATATTTATAATGTTGTAAAGTTTCTCATTCATGATAAGAAAGTGTAATAATAGTTATTGTCCTTTTAAAAGTTTTTCATGTAAATGAAGTAATGTTTGGATTTAGTTATCTGGTTGAGAGCTTTTTCATTTCTCTGTTAACAGAAGAAAATTGAACTGCATAAAATTGGCTTTCAGAGACATCCAAGTTGGTTTCTTCATCAATAGTCTAAAGTATTTAAAACTATTTAAACAAAAAATTATAGAATGCTAGAGCCAGAATGGATTTTTCAAACAAGTTTCTAACATTCAATGAATTTAATCAAATATTATATTTTAGCTTATTTCATCTATATTAATCGCCAATCACTTTTAAATATGAATGAAAAATGTTCTTATCTCATGTTATTAGAGGCTTTGTTTTATTAAATTATTTTAAGACATCAAATCCATAGCACACTCTTGAGGTTAGTTCTGGTCTTTTTGCTGTTGTCATTGTTATTTCAAAAAATTTCAATGATGTCACATCAAAGAACTTGAAAATAAGAATACGAACACAGCCTCATAGATTTGTTTTCTCCCAGACATAATGTAGGAGAAAAATGATGGAAGAATATGATAAATTTACAGTGAGAGGAAGAGGATGTTGAGATTTAGAAGAGAGGGTCTGTGATTTGAGAAGCTCAGGCGAGCTCTGGGTCACGTTCAAGTGGGCAGGTTATCTTTTTCTAAAGAAAGTAGCAGTCATGTCTGATTTTTGGAAAGAGAGTTAAGCAGAAGAATTCACCTCAATAATAAATATTTTATGCTAAAAGAAGATGTATATTCATGCAAATGCCAAACCTACATTATTCTTTTAGACCATGAATCTATTTTTTGAGCATTGATGCTATTTTAGACACATGCTGAGCATGCATTTCACAAAACAAAAATGAACCTTGAAACAACAGCAAGATATTTTAATTTTAATTTAGTTTCGCATACTAGCTTTAATGCAAAGATGCTTATTCAGAACAGAAGATGGTGTTTTCACATAATTCTGGCAAGTGCGCTTGCTGGAGACATGCAAACTCTGGATGAAAAGCTTCACAGAGGAAGGTGTTTGTAAACCGGCAGCTCTTCCTACTTGGGATTGCAGTAAGTTATAATCTTTGTTGCTTCTGTAAATTTATTTTTTAAAGATATATTTTATTTAATTGTAAATATGTCTGATTAGCAAATACAATATGGAATATTAAAATAAATTTGAATTTCAAGTAAACTACTAGTTCACATTTAATATTTTCACAGAATATTTCTCAGAATATTTGACATATGCTAATGTATGTCCACTACATGAAACCCAAACTTCAACATGGGTCTTCAGTTTTTTCTATAATTATCAGTGACACGTGGTCACTGAGTAAGAAATAGGCATTGTCCCCTGTACAAAGAGCTGTCACTCATACAAAATATGTGGTTGGTGAGATTAAACAAAGTAGGTCAAAATTATAATCCCAGGATTTTTAGGACCAAAGTACAAGTTGGAGTTCACCTCCTAAATGTATGGAGGTTCCCTTGGTTTAATTGTGTCTTATTTTTTCAGATCTCACAGTACTCTTTTAAAGAAAAGCACACCTAACATTTATCGAACTCTAGTGGGTCGGCAGTGTGAAACGCCTTTGCATATTAGAAAGCATGCTGAATATGTAGCACTTTTAATCCTGTGGCTGTTTCATAACAAAGTTTCTCTGAAAAATTTAAGTCTTGGATGTTAAGTTCCTCTTTAAATACCTCTGCCAATATACATGGCCACAAAGTGTTAAATATGATATGATCTAGAGTGAAATCCATGTATACCTATTTTGTATGTAACTATGGTATGGTCTAAAATTATCATCTATTTTAACATTGATGTTTTAATGTTTATGTTTTTATTTTCACATTGTGAGTAGTCTCACAAATAATTTTATGAAAGCATGTGTATAATTAAGCAAAACAAGAAGCAAAATTTCCTCATACTTTTTGCAACATCAAAATTATGCTCGGGAAAATATACCTCTTGGTCTTATATGAACTGTTGAACCACCTTATAGGTAAAGAGAAAGATCACATGTAACTGACTTGAAAGTGACCAAATTACCTACATTATCTCTAAATGTTTAGAAGTTATATATCTTTATTCTGGGCAGGCTTGAATAATTCTTTGCAGTGTAACATTTGTTTGCTGTTATTATTTATTTTGCAATATGTCTCACCCATTGTGGTCAAGTGTTTGGTCCAATGTGAAGGTATTTTGAACGAAATTAACATTTAAATTATTGGATTTTGAGTAAAACAAATGACTTACTGTAATGTGCATGGGCCTCATTCAATAAACTGAAGACCTGTAAAGAACAATGACTGACTTCTAATCAAGAAGGAATTCTGACAGCAGATGGACTTCAGACTTAAATTGCAACATCAGCCTTTCCCTGAATACCTGAAGGCCGCTCTCTGCATTTTGTGCTGACAGCCTCCAAGAATATGTGAGCCTTTTCCTTTAAATCTTTCTCTCTCTCTCTCTCTCTCTCTCTCTCTCTCTCTCTCTCTCTCTCTCTCTCTGGCTTTCTGCCTGTCTACCTGATAACTATCTATCTATCTATCCATCTATCTATCCATCTATCTATATATCATCTATCTATCTATATTTAATCTGTCTCTGTGTTCTTTGTTCTGTTTCTTAGGAGAATCATACCTAACATATTTGCATAGGTGAGATCTCATTATATTTTCTTATTATCTTTTGTTATCTCAGAATTTTTGATCAAATGTGATTAAGGTATTGAAATTAAGTGTATAAATAATTGATGCAAAGTATGTTGATGGGAAATATAACCTATATTACTCATTTACTCGTTATTTACAAAATTCCCATAATTTGTGTCATCATATATATATATATATATATATATATATATATATATGTGTATTGCTAGACTTAGTGTTTGCTTGTCTGCTTATATCCCTTTTCACCATTTCAATAAGCACAAATCATTTATTCCCACTCATATTTTTCTTGCATATGATTTTGCTATGAATATATATGCATGTAAATCTGTCAGTTATATTCAGTTATTGTAAAATTTCTTAAGACTGGGAATGTGGGTACATGTTGCTTTTTTCTGGATGGGGAAATATGTAAAGAAATGTAATACTGTATAGAAATGTGATTGTTTCACTCTGACTTCATATGCTCAAAATAATTTTATCTATAATAAGATAAATTGTTATTCGGAATTTCTCATGGATTATAGTTAAAGGATCACAGCTAAAACCAAAAATTATACTAAAGTATCACGTATTCTATAGTTTCATTTAATGAAGCAGCCTTGCATTAACTGTTTCTGACACATGATGTCCAGCACTCATAACTTAAAGGAAAAGAGATTTATTGGTGCTTACAGTTCAGAACATAGTCAGCTGGCTCTGACACTGAAGTGGCATGGTGGAAGGGCATGAAGGATGAGATGGAATTAGGCACACAGCACTCAGGAAGCAGAGAGAAAATGAGGGAATGGGGACACAGCCTAATGATCTACCTTCAGCTACACCCTACTTCCTAACACCATCTGATATCACCAATGGATTAATCCATTGATGGATGCAGTGTCCCTGTGATCCAATTGTCTTCCAAACATAAAAAAAATACCTTTTGGAGTATATTCTAGATTTAAACTATAATAAGTTTGTATAGAGAAGCAACTGGTAATTTGAAGCTCTGACGATGGAAAAAGTGCTGTACTCTAGCGCCCAGCATTTCCCCATTCGGTTCCCCTACAGAGTCTATGAAGATAATAAAAAGGTGAGAGAAGACGACCGTTTCATAGATAAGATTCGTCCCCATTTTTAAATTTTTTTAAATCTAAGAAGAAATGATTTTGCAGTAATTATTCTACAAAGGTGACTGTATCTGTTAAAAGAGGAGGCTAGCACTCTGTTCTCAAACTAGATGTCTGCTTATTCCGTGACCTTAATGGCATACCCACTATGGGAGTGGGATTGGACTAAAGAGCTAGGTACAATGACAGGGCTGGAGGAGGCTGGCAAGGAAGCAGCCAGAAGGGAAGGAAGAATACAGGAAGTTCCTAGAGCAAAATTAATATTTCCGATGCCATGCATTTTGGCTATATATATATATATATATATATATATATATATATATATATTAGGTAAGAAGCTGAGAGAGAATAAAAGAGGGCCCATAGGATGCCCTAGGGCAGAAAATGGTGGCAAAGTAAAATCTATAAAAATATTCCAAGAGAAACAAGATATGTTCCCCCACAGAAGGCTACAATTTTTTCATCTGTAGAGAGAAATCTTAGAAAATCTGTGTCAGATAAAGGTGTGTCTCCAACCTACAGAATGGTGAAGACAGACTCCCCCATAAGGGCAAGTAAGGAAATGCCTCCATCTCCTCACGTCTTACTGACACACCTACAGGCTCTAGAGAATGATCAAATTTAGAGCAAATCACCTGGCTAGTGCTGTCTACCTCTCATCACTGTCCTTGTCTAGGGAGATGAATGATATAGCCTGTTCTGTGGAAAGGGGCAGAGAGCTTTGAGTTCAGTTTAAGCTTTTCAATGAAATAAATCAGCTGAGATTTCACATTGAAATCAGAGTGTAGCCTCCTAGAATCATGGAGTAAGAATCTTCAAATATCATCCACCACATACAATCAAGGAATGTAGTGGCATTTAAATATTTTTTTGGAAGTCTGGAAATTAACTGAAGGCTTGGAACAAACCGAAGTATGTTTACTCAAGATAAAAATGCTTAAATTATAGTAAGCACAGTTAACTCTGCAGTGCTCTCAGAGCTTTGCACACCAGCAGCCTCAAGGCAAAGTAGCTGTGAAAATCAATGGAATAATAACCAACTGAGGGAGCGGCCTGACAGCTCTTGACAGCGTTCAGGGTTGTTTCCAGTTTTAGACTGATGTGTAATATTTCCGAGAACAGTTTTCTGTTTTGTTGTACGTGAAGATCTTACAGTTGATTGTTAAATCTATGTATATATAAAATTGATAAAGCATTTAAAAGAGTGTCGAAAGTGTTTTTCTGATTCATGGCACTGTGAGCCATGAAAGTGTGGTACAAGCCCTCGATGCCTTTGCCAACATTTGATGTTGTCAATAATTTTTAGCTTAGGTCTTAAGGTTAGTACTTGGGAGTAGCTTGCTTTGTTTTCCTTTATATCTTTTTGAAATTAGTAATATTGAGGACAGTTTATGCGTTTAAGACTCATTTGGATATTTTATTTTGTGACATGTATCTTCAAGTTATTTGTAGTGTTTTTTATTATTGAGTCATCAACTCATTATTTTTACTGTTATTGACAGTTCAAAGAACTATATGTGTCATAGTTCTGTGGACTAAATGGATCTTTATTCTATGTATTACTTCTTTTATTTTTGACCTATTCTCTTGAAATTTAGCTAATAAACAGATTTTTTCTTTTTCCAACATTTTCATTTTTATTAAAATACATATGCAATACATAATGCTTACAATGAACTTGAGTATTTTGTGCATATATATATATATATATATATATATATATATATATATATATATCACATTTTTTACATTTAATGTACAACATATTATCAGCAAGTAAGAAGTCTTCATATCCTCAAGGGGAAAGTATTCTATGTTAGCTTGTAAATGCTGTTTTATCTTTACATTTAGATATGGAACCTACCTAGAGTGTGGTTCAGTATATTGTATGAGGTAGGGCATATTTTATTATTAGTATATGGAAATCCAATTAATTGTATACCTTCTTATACAAGATCTTCCTCTGTATTCCAGGTTGTTCCTGAACTGAAGTTCAGGCTGGCACCAAACTCACGGCATTCCTCCATGCAGCCTTTCAAGTGCTGACATTCCAGGAGTGCACCAACACAGCCAGCACTTATGTAGTGCTGATTCAAAATCAGAGCCTTGTGCTTCCAAGGCAAGCGTTTTAGTCACCGATCTACAACTCCAGCACATATGGACTCTTTTCTAAAAAAAAAATATCCTTTACAAAATATTTATTTCCATTTCACTGTTACAGTGTAGCCATTTGGGGAACTCAACCAAAACCTTAGCTATTTATGAAATACCTAGCTCCTAGGTATTCCTTGAAATTCAATTTTTGTTTTAGAGACTAACCTCTGGCAATATCCAGCTTTTTCTTAAGTCCTTATCTCACAAGTTTTCTCTGTATTGCTAGTACTTTGATTTCTTCAAATTTATTTATTTTTTTTTCACAATTTGACTGGTTAGCTGGTACTGTAGTAGAGTTTGGCATATTGGTCCTATCCTGCCATTATTAAATGAGAATCAAAAGCAAATCTAAATTTTGAAAGTATATCTTAAAAATACTTTTAGGATTTTCTAAATCCTCTCCAATGTTTCTGATTTGCCCAAAGTAAAGAGTGATGTTGAATACATTAACAATTCCATTGGATTATAGCTATTAATACTTAGTTCTTTAAAAGAATCCTCATTTCATGCTATTCATTAATTTCTTGGAGTTGTTCACTTTCTTCTATTTTGCTTTCTAGGCCTTTTTTCCTGCTTCTTTTTTCCCTCCCTCTCTTCAAGTTTTCCTTTCTTCTTCGCAGTCCTGGGAAGCAAAAGCCTTCTGCAAGTGCTCTACCACTGAGCTACATTTTCAGCCCTCTCCAAGGTGCTTAATAATCTGACTAATTATCTCCAAGATTTTTAAGTGAAAGTACTTACATTTAAAAAGTGTAATGTGAAAAGGATTTGATTTTGAATCCAGGACTGGTAACATTATATAACTGAGAAATCTTAGATCATGGAATCAAAACAGGAAAAGCAGCTTATTTTTATACTTAAATAATTATGTCATGGAAATGATATTAATTTTAAATATCAACATTAATTACTCAATGAGAAGAAGTCATGGCAGTCTGAGTGTTCCTGAATAATTGGCATAGAGCACTGGCAGATCCTGAACATCAGGGAAGTGCCCCTCCCTCACCTCTGTGCGTACTCAGCTCAGAACTAGCCAAATGATAAAGAAAAAACATTACGAATTCAGAGAACCTGGCTCATGTGTGTACCTGGAAGGAATGAGACGAGGAGGGCCTAACCATGAAAGCAAAATGGGAACTGAACTCTCCAGACCTTGCTGTTCCCTGAGGAAAGATAAGGTCCCCTTTCTCCAAGGAAGAGCTCCAGTAGTGCCTTCCGAAATCAATCAAAAAATATGTTGTGGGTAGTATCCCAAGAAACATCTGAGTGTAATGTGCCCTGTGAGCTGAGCATCCCCGAATCCAAATAAATAGTTAAGCAAATGTTCTTAAAAACCCAAGTGCAGTTTGATCAAAATCTAGCAATTTTGAAATGTCACTAAAAATCAAGCCATAAACCATATAATGATAAAACCATACCTATTTTCTATAAATCTTGCTTAGCCTTATTGACCAAATAACCTTCAGAAAAGTGTTTAAAATGTTATGCATAATTATACTGAAATTGCTATAGTTTTCCTAACAGGTGCATGTTATGCAGTCACGGAAACCCCTGAGCCCCAGCCCTAGGTAAAGAAAACTAAACAAATTTCTTATAATGTTATTAAAAATAAATCACCACTGATCATTCACATAAGAAATTATTCCAAAAGCATTTTGTTTATTTTAATATCTATTATGTGGATATTTTAATATCTATGACTTTAATATCTATTTTGTGTGGAATCTTGATCAGGAGTAATCAAATTTGATTAAACAGCATGATATTAAGTACTTTCAGTTATGTGGGCCAAATAGTCTCTCACGACTATTTAATTCCCCCATCCTAGTACATACGCACCCATGGAATATAAATTACAAATGAATATCTCTGTGTACTAATAGCATTTTGCTTGGAAAACCTGGTAGCAATCCAGACTTCACATATGGGCCATATTTTGCCAGAATTACACTAATCTTACTTTAAAAACAATTATCTATAAAAATCATTCTTTAGTATGTTGGGTTTGTTTTCCAAAATAATGTGTTTGTACCTTATATGAAATATTCACCGACACCTTTATTTTGCTTTCAATTTTTTGGGGGGTTAGATTAAGAGATAATAATGATAATTACTTTAAAGCCATTAAAAGTAGAATTTAATTTTCACATTACTTACTGAACAATCTATGACAACTTTTCCTATGAAAATAAAACAGTTAATAGAAGTTTTAGGTCTATTTTTCACATTTATGTAACTGGAGACTATGTGTCTCTCACATTTCTATAAGTGAAGCAAAGATACTGCCATGTTTTTTAATGTTTTTCAAAAATAGAGGTAGTCTCAGTTTGTCTGAGAGCGTATGCTTGTTTGCTGTCCATTGTAGTAAACATAGTATTTTTCCTATGGATAAAAGTTGAAGAGGTGCACTTCTAGCTCATTAAGACAGTGAGTTTTCTTAAATTTTAGGTTGTTTGGCTGTGACAGAAACCAATTTCTTTGCTATGAAATTTGGGCATTAAAGAGAATTTATAATAATATAAAGTATACATTTCTTTCTGGCCTGTGAAAAGTGAAGTTCTTTGTTCCTAATCCATTTCTCTCATGTGTTCTTGTAGCATTCTTTTGAGATTATTGTAGGCTCATTGGCTGACGAGACAGGCTCTGGTTCCATAGCCCTGGCTGGTCCTGAACTCACTAGGTAGCCCAAGGTAGCCTTCACTGGCTATCTTATGAGTTGGGGAAAAACTTTAGAAATTTCACAAGTCTGTATTGTTTTTATTTTTCATCTCCTTCATTTCTTTTTGTTACAAATAGTATCTAAAGCATGTGCATTTTGGTGGAGAACAATTAAAGACATGTGTCTGTGCAAGCTTTTAAATCTTGAATGAGAAGCAGCAAGGGACAATAGTATTCCATAGTCTTTACCAAGGGGTCTGTAGACCTCTGACCAGAACCCATCTCTTTGATGCCAACTCCCTCTCTGAAGATCTCTACCCTCAAGAACAAGCCTGTAATCACAATGGGTCAGTGGGACACATTTAAGATACACGCAAACTATAGAGTGAGCTATTTATACCACACGAATCCACAAACTTTATGTTATAATTTCAAGCTTTATGTTTTGTCCTGACACATAATTTATGGCAACAAACCATAACCACTAGGGTTATGTGAATATTGTAAAACAGTCCCAGAGAATATACTGTGCATCAAATTTACATTGAGTTTATGAGTATAATAAACAAAGGCTGTTAGTAAAAAAAATTTAGTGTTTCACAGTCACCCAAATTAAAACCAAACAAAATCTTTTGACAGATTTTACTCCTAGTCAGTACTTTTTGTTTCCAGGTATCCCTAATCTTTGGTAAGATTTTAACTGATTTAAATATTTTTTTCAGTATAGATACTTTCTTTGCTCTGGTTCTAATCTTATAAGCTTCTTTTAAAAATTATTAATTGAAGACCTTTTCCAGTCATTTCAAAATAATTATAAGAGACTGAGCCCCGTTTATACTTTCTTTCCTTAGATTAGCTTTTTAAGCTTATTCTGATCAAAAAACAAGGTATTGTTTATAGAACTTACATACAGTATTTGCTACTCTTGCTTATAAAGCACAATTAGGGAGGTAGAAGCTTATAAAATTAAATAGTTTCATATTTTCTTAAAATTGATTCATGCGTAACATCTTACCAAAGTTTATTTGTTGAAAGAAACTCAACACAAAACATGATAGCCTTCTGGTTTTTCTCATAATAGCCATTCAAATGTGAATGAAAGAAAAAGGCACATCGACATACATAATATATATGATAACTCCAAATATTTATTTTACAAACTAAAACTAATATTAAAGAACAGTAAATGATTTCATCTTTAATATTAATAATAACACAATTGGTTCATTATTAATGTAACATCCTCTCTCAGGCATTTTTAAATTCTAGCTGTGATTGGGAATATGTACTTGTTTTTAATTCTAATCTGGAAGGTTCACGGAAAAGAAATAGTCTAGATTAGAAATGAAGGTAAGGCCCAGGGTAAGAAATAAATTATCTGACTTCATTATCCCCAAATCAATTTAGTTCTATAATTACTTACTAAAAGTTCAATTTAAAGGGGTGTGCAAAACAGGGAAGCCACACAGACCCACTAACTGGTCTCAAAGATAAGACAAGCACAATGTAGTAATGAAACCCAGCGGCATGTCGGTCCTTATGAGATAAAGCATTCTGCTGGAATGACTGAGATTAAAGACCCAAGACTTCATTTCATGTTTTATAAGACAGATGATTGTGTTGTACACTATAAGAAGATGATGTCTTTTAAGAGGCAGAGTCAGCAGTAAGCTTAATGAAGGTTTCTGTGTGAAAAATGCCTGTGCATTTATTTGCTCATGTTCATACTTTTGTTATGAGAGGGATACCACTTGTAAGGTGGGGGGAAACTGATTTCCTGACACTAAGCTTCAGACAGATGAGACACCCTCAGCATGTAACTTACACATAAATTTACCACCTGCGGAGCCCATAGCAGCTCTTAAGAGCACAGATTTTTACTGGAAAGCAGAATGAGCAAGTAGATGATTTGGAAGGTAAACCTTCCAGGGACAGGAGAGGGGGGAACAGGCAACGGAATGGTGTGGATTGCTTGTTAGAGTAAGTACGTTTCTGGGTTGATAGAGAATTCCAATTGTCAGGATTAAACAGAAAATTTACTCTTTCCTTTTAATAAGAAAGATGGCCTGGAAGGAGGCCATTATTAATAGGAGTACAGTGGGGAAGGGCACCTGCAGCTTAGACTATTCAGGATTCTGCTGGTTCCATCAGTTGCCAGGCATCACATAATATTGAGCCCCACTTTTAGGATTTACATCATAAGGAGGAGACATGACACGGCTGTGGTGCAGAGTTGAAGACATGCTGTGCGTATTCTGAAAAGAGTGAAGAAACATCCTTCCCCAACTTGCATATTGTGTTTCTAGAAACTGGCATTTTTCTGACAGCTCTGAAGGTGGAAAAAAATTTTGGTTGCTTCCCTCTATAATGATGTATGCATCCTTTTGATTGATTCCAGGCCTGTGGTGATTCTACTGATGTCCATTAGGAGTCCCAGCAAGCAAGTTTGAGTATTTGGAGAGTCTGTTCTCTGCCCACACCCATAGGAGAGCCAGGAGGAAAGGTCAATCCCAAAGCAGTTGAGGAGAGCAGAATATTTAGAAAGCTACTGTGAACGGGAAAATATTATGCCTCATTTGTCTTGCTAGGCAGCTACATTCACAAGCCAGGCCCTCCCTGTCCAGCAAGAGGGGTCTCATTCCAGTGAAGCAGAATTAGAAACTTCCCGTTGCTTTCAACAGGAATAATAGTAATAATAATAGTAATAAATGGTTGAAATGATTCCCACTTAACCTCTAAAACATTACCATGTGTTACATCCCTATACCAAAGGAAATCGCTGATCTCTGTCCTTAAAAATCCTCTAGGGGTGGTAAACAGTGACCAGGGTGGCAAAACTGTTAGTATAAGCCCTAGACACCTGGAAGGCATCTGAAAAAGATAAAAGGACTCTCACACATCAGCCTTTTCCTGCAAAATTGGGGTTAGAGTACATTCAAGAACATGTATTTTCTGTTAGCAGGATGATATGATCACCATCTATAATTTAATTTTTTATCAAAGTACAGTTTTGTTAGTTATGCACTAAAATTAGTACCTTGTATGCAGAATGTTATTTAAAACTTGTTTTTGTCCTGAATACAATATCTCAACATGTTGACTCTAGAATTGTTTAAAAAAAGAAACCTCACTGTTCTTGTTTAATAAAACATATCCCCATGTGTTATAAATTATATTTTCAAATCCTTCCCAGTCAAGGGACCATATCAAAGCAATTTAAATACTTTGTAGAAGCCCTGAAATAGGTATCAACATAATCTCAGTGCTCACAGATAAAGCCTTCAGACATTCTGACTCTGGCACTTGGCATTAAAGGCTCTTTTTTAAAAATCTCTGGTTAAATAGGAAACAAATTATTTTTTATAAAAGGCATATATCAACAAGAATTCATTTTAAATATTTATATTATCTCCTATCCTCTATTTTGACTGATGTCCATTAATTCTGCTCACATATTCTCCTGATAATATGTAAAATTTTTAAAGAAATTTTAACAGTGCACAGAGAAAGTCAAAATTACCAATTTCTCTTTCTTTCTTTCTTTCTTTCTTTCTTTCTTTCTTTCTTCTATTTAGAGGCGGGGTCTCACTCTGTAGTGCAGGCCTATTCTGAACTCACTACGTAATCCAGACTGGATTCTAACTCACAGCAATCTTCCTGGTTTTACTCTCTCAAATACTGGGATTACAGGTGTGCACCACTGGGAATCAAACTCAGGGTCTCCTGTTTGTAAGCCAAGAGCTCTAGCTGGTGTGCTCTTTTTCCAGCCTCCACTAATCTTCACTTATTCAGTAAAATTCATTTGTGTCAAAGCAAAATTTAAAAGTTGAAGAACCAGACTAAGGATAGGTTTATAGTTATTAATGGACTCTTATATTCTATGCCTAAAAGTATGAATATATTAAATATCCTTGAATTATAATTTAGTATATGTTAAATGGGCATAAAGATATGATCTTACCCCCATAAGAATCGCATATACAAAGAATTCAACCAGCAATTGATGCTGGTGGAGTTGTGGAGAAAAAGGAACTCTTTGATACTGCTGTTGGGATTGTAAACTGGTATAACCATTATGGATGGAGGCAGTATGGGAATCCCTCATAAGGTTCAAAATAAATATTCTATTTGATCCACCAATACCTATTATGAAAGATGCTGAAATGTCTACCACCAGACCATGGGATATAATGATGGTGCATTACTACTCTTCCATAAAGAAAGATTTGAGGCTTTTATGGGTAAATGGACACAAAATGAGACCCTCATGCTTAGCGATGAGATTCAAACTGAAAATGCTAATATCTTATGGTTTCTCTAATATGAAAAATCCAGAATACAAGCATTTTGTAGAAGCAAATGGGTGTGACAATGGGAGTGGAGAGGGATGGCAAGGGGGTGAAAAGGCCAAAGCCGGGGAGGGGAAGGGTGTGTGATATTGACTGTGTTGACTGTACACATGTTCACAAAACGCTCAAGCCACCCCCCCTCCCCCCAGCTCAATACAATCACTGTTTACTGCATTAGCCCTAGGGTAACTTATTCTGTTCACCAAATATTGGGTGTCTTAGTTAGTCCTTTTTCGTTGCTGTGACTCAATACCTGACACCCACAAACTTAGGAAAGGAAAGGTTTATTTTAGCTCACAGTCTCACAATCCATTCAGGGATGGCCAGCAACAATCGAAGTACATTACATGGCAGAGAGAGAGGTGGAGGCAGCTTCCCTGGAACAAACAGGAAGACAAGCTATGATATTCAGAGTTTTTTTTTTTTTATGCTGTGAGTTCACCTCAACCTAAACTATTAGCCTGTCAGTTTTATTATATATTCGGTGGAAATTAATTACGTTATGTAAGCTAAGTTATTAAAGCTCCACAGGATCTTATGTGTTTCCACCTCTTCACAAAAAGGTCAATATAACTTATTTAAAGTAAGTGTGAGTTAATCCTTCGTTTTACCATTCATACAAGTCCCTAATTAAGGGATAAATGATTATGCTACTTTTGCAGATAGGATACTGCTGCCATCTAACTAACACATGTCACCAGGCAGTCATGCCTCTAATATTTGTTATGCTGCAGGTGATGTTTTTGGTGAACAGGTGGAATTTATTTTTACCAAGTTCCTTCTTCTTTTTAATCTTTCCTTTTCTTGCCGACCTCTGTTGGGTCAACAGTTTAAATAAATTAATTAGTTTATTAAGCTGTTACATGCTAGTGGATAATCCATTCTAATATAAGCATGTGTTGGGAAAAGAATCTTCTTGTTACTAATATTTACATTAGTGCTTCCGTATAGGTATAGATTTGTCCTGTAATATGATAAACGTTGTGTGTCAATGTTGACATAAATTTTTCTAATAAAATTGTTGTGGTTTAATGTTTTCTTAATTGTTGGCTGCTTTTTGGCCCTACTATGAATCAAAATTTATTTTACTATTTCAAGTTGTTTCCTATATTGATAAAGCTGTCTCTTTATAAAATAGCAGATACTTTTACACTAAAATTTGGAAATTTTTCATGTACATTTGCAATTGAATCGAGGTTTGATTTTTGGACAAGAAGCTATCACCAGGCTCAGTTGGCTTTTCACCTCTACTCTTAAATCTTTCCATTATTTACAACATAGGGTTAATTCTTGTAGCTGTTCAAAAATAGCTCATTTGTTTCACGATTTTTAGCTAAACTGCAATGTTCTAAAGCTTTTCTGGTTAGCTCATTAGGCAAAAGGTAGTAGAGTTATGTGGGGAATTGCAGCGGCATGTGCAGGACACTCATACCCAGCACACTAGATCACACTTCCTGTTTGAGGTATACCTTACAGACCTATGTCATGTGATATTGACCAATCCACACTGGCCTCATAGCACTTCCTGTTTGTTCTCCTGTCCTTATTTGGTAAAAGCTTTGTCTAAATCCCTCTGATTGGGTATTCCATACCCTTCCACATTTATGATTATGTCCAATCACTTTCCGAATGAAGTAGACCGTTTTCTGAAACGGATCTCTGGAATGTGCTTCTCCATTGTTCAACTGTCCTCAGCCGTTGGGTGGGCTCTGAAATCACAGATTAATCTATGCTTTATTGTACTATCATCTGTATCTTTCATCTTTCCTTTGTGGTACATATCTCCATAGAGTCGAGTAAGATTTCCATCACCAATTCTTTTTATAGTAAATGTTTTAATTTAGTAAGTGGAGTTAGTTGAGCTGGATGTTTTCTTGGGCTAGAAATGGTATCAAAGCAGTTGAATATATTAAAATATTCTGAGTATAAGTCAGGTGCTTTAGGTTAAGCTACACTTTGATTATCCAAGCACACTTTCCAGTACGCTTGCCTCGTTATGACTCATCTCCTCTTATATTATAGGGTATTCAATTAACTATAGAGTATACTAAATACTTAAGGAGGGTGAGTGGTAATGTGTGTGTGCATCCTGGCCCAGTTCAATTAAGCTCTTTACTCTTAATTTACTACTAAATCATCCTTAATCCTTTAGTTTTCATCATGGAACCCACATATTTCTAATTTGTAGAAATGTACTCCATTGCTTACCATTTTATAAATTACACCTTGATCTAACTTTTTATGGAAAAAAGTATGCTTACTTCCATTCTTTGTGAGGTTGCCTGAAGATGATGGTACACAGACTGAATTTGCAGAAAATGGTGAAGTTTACCAGGATTTATTGGTTATAGAACAGAGTCCACTGGAAGGATGTAAAGCATCATCGAGCCCTTTGAGTTTTAAGCTATTGCTAGTAGTTCTTTGGTGAAAATTTTTGTTGTAAAAAAAATGTTGTTTACAGCTGAGCGTAGTTGGGTATCTAATTCCAGTCTGAGTCTTGCTTATGGGATACTCAGGAAAATATAAGGACATATTCACAGTTGATTTTACCTTATTTTTAGTTTTTTATGACTTAAGTTTAACCTTATTTATATAATTGTAATCTTAAACAGTCTTTATGCTGATAGTCTACTAATTTTGATCCCTGTATGACCGCAGAGGCTGGCACAAGTCTAACCAACACTGAATTGCATGGCTTAGTCGAACTTTAATTTATTACTTAAGTTTTATCACTGCCGTTTCCCATTGGGGCAAGTTTTAGCAAGATGTTATGAACTACGGTCATGTGCTTGATGCCTGCTTCTTTTAATCTGGAAGAAGATATAGAGAGCACTCTCAGGTTCATGGATACTTGCACGTGTAATCTTGCTAATATTGATAGAAAGTCTAGGACCAAGCCATTATGTTTATGGGATCTGCTGATTTGTCTAGGATTTTCAGTGCCTTCCTTTAATATGAGCTACATTCAGTTGAGATTTATGAGGTAGTAGGACATTCATAAAATGCTAGAATATTGATGTAGAGTAATTTAAATAATTTATGTATAATTTAAAAGTTATAAAGGAGATTAAAAGTTTGTAATTTTTCCTTTTCAGGAAAGTAAAAATTATGACAGGGAAAAAAGTAGGATAAGGCGCTTATATTTAAGGGGTAATAAATTTTAAGAGGCTGCACTATGAGAAAAATAAAATAAGAGAATATTTTTTGGAAAAAATTTAAAAAATTATTTAGTAAAAATTTAGCACTAATATTTTTGTCCTTTAAGCATGAAGTTCTAATCCTCTGGAATTGTATGTATGTGCTCAAGGAATATTCAAAAATGGGGAAAAAATTATCCTGAAAGAATTGTTTCAAGTCACTATTATTTGTGACACTATGTCCAAGCTTATTTCTTTGTTGATTAGATCTAATTCTGATCTACCTATACAAGTGTCTGTGTGTTACTAGTATAAGTATTTATTTAAATGAGCCATGGGTATACATATTAAACTGACATAAAATATGGAAAATCCAAATGAAGAAAATAAATGTTCCATTTAACTTCTCCACCCTAAGACAACCATTGTTCATTTTGGAGTACAATAAATTATACATTTTTTGCTAGGTATAGATTTTAAGTAAAACTGTTATATGTTACATATATTTTAGTTTTACAAAAAGTACAGATAATAAACTTTTAATTTAAAACCTTAAGTGCAGTTTTGATTTTTACACACATCTTAATTTTCCCCTGTTGCACCTTTATTTTTTTATATAAGGCTTATTATTTTATTTTATTTGAATGAAAGGACAGTGCCACAGTCTGATGGGAAGCAGTGCACCTTTATTTTTAAATAGTGTTATTAAAATGTTGAAAATGAATGTACATTCAATTTAATTTTGTAGTCAATTTTACTTTCTCAGTCTAAGTTCAGAAAAAGAAATTTCTAAATAAGTTGATATTATATATGAATCCATGTATGCACATACAAATTACAATTCTTTTTTTGCTCTCTAGTTCAATTGCCACAATCAAATGGAAAGCCTGTATGTTAGTCAAGACCGTCATTTTTTGCTGTGACTCATAAAGTTTTCTTGCTATAATGCGGCCTGTGAAGGTGAAAATAACAATTCGTTTTTTCCTCACATTTGTGTTAGAAATTTAAGGTCCCTCATTTGAAGTGTAACAAAGCTTCGCACTTATAGAATAAAATGATTACGATATTTGGAGTCTGAGAAGAGGGAAGGAGTGAAAGGGTCCAAAAACAGGAGAGTAACGGATTGTAACAATGTCGCAACATATATGTGCACAAAATTTTCAAGCTTAATTTAACCATTGTATACCACATATATCTACCAATACAAATGAGGACAATTTTGTGACTGTAACCAATACTTCTATAATGTGAGCCTGTAATTTCAGCACTGTGGGTGGTGAGGCAGGATGATCACGAGTGCAAGCTCAGCCTGTGGAGTTTAGCAACGTAATGAGTCTTTGTCTCAAAAAAAAAAAAAAAAAAAAAAAAAAGGCAAAAAGTTTGATGGGGATGTGGGGATGTAACTCACAGTAAAGGACTTGGGCTTGATCTCAATCCTGCCTATACAATAATAATTGAATTCAGATTACTAGTCATCAAAAATGTTATCATTTTTTGGTGTATGCATCTATATTCGGAATGCTAGTTAAAACCTCACTTTCCCCAACCCTCCCACGCTGCCTACACAAGCTGTGAGGAGCTGCTCCTTTATTGTAGTGCAATCGTATGCACATTTTTCGATGTTTAAGGATCTTCTCCATAGTGCCAATTGCATGTTAAAATTTATCAGATGATTTTCCCACATGTCCTCCTTGAAAATATCATGAAAGAGTTATATATAAATATTTGGGAGCAATTAAGGAATGCCACCATGATTTACACCTCACTATATAGATAAGCTCTGCTAATAGTTTTTTATGGCTTAATTTACATCTAACCAAACCTCAGTCTTATGATTCCCTGGACAAATACTGGAAGTGGAACTCATCTTTATACTAATTATTTAAAGAATTTATGTATCACCGAATAAGTAAAAATAATGGATAGGGAACATTGGAATGCAAATTTTATTTGTAAAGATTCTATCACTATATGTTTTCCCAAATTAGGGCATTGATTATAATTCTTTAGAGAAAACAATTAGAGGACTTTTTTGGCTAAAGGATACCTGTGCACTAAAAAAGACAAACTATGAAATGGGAGCTCTTAACTTACTGTTAAGCAACTTCAGAATTAAACTCCTCAGTATCAGACACTTAGCAGGGAATAGGTTTACAGTAAGGTTAATTTATGAATTGAGAAATTGATTCTTTCATGAATCATTTAAATAAATAATAAGCATCTCATTGCTCTATTTTAATAATAAATTGAATCTAAGACTCATTTGACTAAACTGTATACTGAATTGGGATACTACAATCTTTCTCATTTTCACCCAAATTTGATTTGAAATGTAACATTTATTGAAAAGGGAAAAAAGTTTTTTTCTAAAATCAGAGTTTATATTAAGTGTCAGTTCTTATTACTCATCAAATTGTGCACATCAAGTATGTGCAGTTCTTTTAACATGAATTATATCTGAGCCAAACTGTTAAGCTTATTAAAATGTGACAAAACAGATTTCGATTACATATTACCAAAATCAAATATAACTGTATTTGTTTGTTTATTTAATTTATTCATTAATTCTTTAAAAACTAAACATCACTCTGCAGCCCAGGCTGGTCCTGAACTCACTATATAGAACAGGCTGGGCTTGAGCACGCAGCCATCCTCAGGTATCAACCTCCCGAGTGCTGGGATTACCGGCATGCAGGACCACACCCAGGGATTATGCAGTTCTTAGACTCAAACTCAGAATCTTGCACTTACTAGGCAAGGGCTGAAACTGCTGTGCTGTTCTCCAGCCTCCAAATACCAATTTTAAACACATAAAGCTGCAGATTGTAAAGTAAACGGATTATAAACTAGGCTTTTATGACATCATAAAAGGATATTTAAATACTTCAAAAATAAACAAACATCAAAAATAACCAACAATTTAAAAAATAACCTAGTAGGATTTTTATAAAAATTATGTAACAATCAAATCAGAAATGCAATGAACTAGAAAATAAAAAGGATAAGAAAATTATATATGTGACATATAATGGTTACATTGAACATGAGGATTTTGTACACCAGCATATCATGACTACATTATAATCCCTCCCCCCTTTACTGTCCTCCCTTCTCCCTCCTTTACACCCCAAAACATCCTATCACTCCCATTTAGTTCTATAAAATGCCTGTATTCTGGGTTCCTCATATTAGAGAAATCATTTAATATTTTATCTTCTGAATTTGAATCTCTTCACTAAGCATGGTGGTCTCAAGTTACATTCATTTACTCACAAAGTCCTCAAACTTATCTGTCTTTATGGAAAAAGTAGTGCTGCATTATGCACACATTCTACAGCTCCTGTATTCATTGATCTGCTGATGGATATTTTGGCATATTCCACAGTATAGCTATTGTTAATTATACTGCTATAAATATAAATATAGATATATATGTATTATACATTGTTTTTTAACTTTTTAGGGAAAATACTCAAAAGGAGTATTGCTGGATAGAATGAAATATTTATTTTCAACCTTTTGAGGAATTTCCATTTTGCTTCCCAGGGAACTTGTGTCAGTTCACAGTCCCACCAGCAATGTCAAAGAGTTGTTTTATTCCCCCTCTGGCAAACTCACCGGCATCAATTGACAATTGCTATTTGATTTCTTGATGTATGCCCATCTCACATGGGTAAGATGATATCTTAGTGATGTTTTGATTTGACAATCCCAAATACCTTCAACTACCTGATTTTTGACAAAAGGGCCAAAACATGCACTGGAAAAAGGATAGCCCAGGTAACGCATGGTGCTGGGGAAATTGGACATCCACATTCAGTAGACACACATATATCACCACATCCCAAAATCAATTAAAATTTATCAGAGGGGGCCGGAGAAAAGAACAAGGGTTAAAGCACTTGCCTGGTGAGCGCAGGCCCTGATGTTTTTCCCCAGCAACATATAAAGCTAGGTACAGTGGTGCACATCCGTAATGCCAGCACTTAAGAGGCTGAGGCAAGAGAATTGCTGTGAGTTAAAGGCCGTCCTGGGCTAAATAGTGAGTTCAGGACTAGCCTGGGATGCAGAGTGAGATCCTGTGTGTGTGTGTGTATGTATGTATGTATGTGTATATATATAAAATCAAAGACCTAGATATTAAGATGGAAACATTGAACATTCTGGAAAATAAACTAGGCAGAACTCTAGAAGATGTAAGAATGGGAAGAGTGTTTTTTTAGTAAATGATTTAATTATTTTTATCTGCTAGGCTGTCATATTACTTGCTGTGTAGTTGAAAAAAATGCGTGAAATGGCTTCAATTGTCAAAGTGTGTGACTCTAGAAACTAAACATTCATGAGAAGAGCTAACTATATATATATATATATATATGTTCTATATGTAAAATATATAAATAAAATAGAATATATATGCATATATATGCAATACATTGTTGATTCACATAAAATGTAAGGAAAATACAGGAGATGAAGGATTAAAATGAAAGTAATTAGTGGCTGCATGAGGTAACATATGGCCCACTTTGATTAATAAGTAGCCACATATATGAGAAGTATGACATAAAAAAACAATCTGTTTGCTTAAGATTGATTTATCATAATATTTGAAACAATATTAATACTATATACACGGTTACCATGTGGTCACACACAGGATGATTAACACATCTTTGGGATACCTTTTATTACATACATTTCAATAAGAAATAATTAATTAGTAATAACATGTTTTTGAAAACCAGCCTCTTAAACTATTCTGTGCACAACAATAGACATTTGTAAATAAGGCAACTTTCTGAACATAAACACGATCCATTTTCACTACTTGTAAGACTGGAAGAAAACATGTTGGCTTCTCTCATGTGTTTCTGTCCTATAGAAGCGTTCACATTACTTAGAATATAATTTCATCAGTGCTTTTCTTTTCTTGGAATACAAACTGCCTTTGGTAGTTAGCTCAGTTTCATTTGCCATAAATCACTGCTGGTGGGGCTGTATTAAGTTCTCATATTTACTGAAAGAATTCTTTTTACCAGGAAAGACAAAAATCTCCTGCCATATAGTCTAATCACTTGGCATCTTCTTATGCATTTTCTTGTTTTTGAGGGCTTAATGCACATTAACATACATTTCAATTGTCTGATCAGTACCACTTAGAAGTAAAAGGAGAAAACTGAACACAAGCCACATTGAGAGTTATTCAGCATCCGAATGCTCAAAATTTGAAGCCTAGAGTGCTTACATCAGAAAACACTTCCTAAGACAGAACTATTTAGCTTTGAATTTGAAATTTTCATAATAATGACAAAAAATTTATTTCTTGCACAGGATTTACTTTGCATTTACTAAATGGAAGATATTTGAGGAAAACTGTTTCCTAGGAAGTATCACATTTTGTTTTATACAAAGATTTAAATACTTATTAGACATTCAAATGGCTTTTAAGATACTCAGGTTCCATAGAAAAGGTGACGACTAGAAGGAACTTTACAATAAAGTTCTTTAAGTCACAATTTATCTTTGCATTGAAAGCTATGGTGATGTAACAATAATGATTTTTGAAAAAAAAAATGGCCACAAAGGAGCTAGAAAGTGAGAAAAAGTTACTGGTGATTAAAACTATTAAACTATTAAAAACACATTTGGTCCAAAATCACCTCTGATAATATTACGAGTCATTTCTCTAAGTTTCTCCTACCAATTTTATTGCTTATATAATCTATTCTTACATAATTAATTATCATACTTCTTTCTTAATTTGTAATTGCTTGTTCTAGGATAGATTCTAGGAGTTTTTCCTAATGTTGAGCATTCTGGGGACATATACACACTCATACACACACTTCACCTTTAAAACTGAGGGAAGATTCTTTCCAGCCTGCAATGAATTCTCAGCAACGTGTTACATAATCCATATAAACATTCTCAGTTTAGAAAATGATAGTTCCAATGCAGAAAAGATAACATAAGTCTCATAAAAAGAAAAATAAGGAAGAATATTTATTATGGTGTTGTTTTCTTCACTACACAATACTGAAATTGCGAAAAACTCAAAAAAATTGGACTTCAAAAATTCTGGTGCATCCCAGAGTTTTACAGACACATAAGTAATCAATCCTTTGGGGAAGAGGGGGCAGCGGGGGGAGGACCTCTGGCTCAAATCTTCATTGAATTTTTAAATAGGGCGTCTGAAATATGTTCATCAACACAAAGGTGAGAACCAAGGTTGAGAAAGACCTGGGTTCCAGGGAATAAAGAACTCAACCCAAGAGTGAGGACAAGCGGTGCCTCTGCCACATGCTGGGACAGGAGGAGTTGGCTCTGGGACAGATGTCAAGAGTCAGTGTGAGATTGTGTGTGGTTGACTCCAACTGTGAAAGAGAGAGTATGGAGAGAAATAGAAATAATTTAGTGGTGTTTGTGACAGAGGCAGTGGTAGAAGGAATCAGAAAAAGAAAAGACAGTCAAAGAAAATCTATTACACCAATATCGATTTTAAGCCAAATTAAGTACAAAGAAACAAAAACAGTATAGGAAATGAGTGGAGAGGTAAGAGTGGAATCTTCTCTCAGACCAACAGGCTGAAAGATGTACAGAGGGTCATCTAGACAAAGCAGCATAAACTCTTTAACCTTGGATCGATTCATTCAACTCACGGAAAAACAATAAATGATCTCTGTAAGGTTTCTATTGGAGGATTTAGGGTGAAAATGAGAAAAAAGGGGTTATTTATAAAAGCCTACTTGCACTACTTGATTTTTTAACTACATAAATAATCTGAAAATAATATAAATTATTAGGTACCAGCCAGCATATTGTGAAACTCACAAAAATACCCTTAGTGTGAATATGTATTCACATCGTTGATAAAGACCTAAATCTGCAGAGAGAGATTTGTTGGTAAATGCTACAGAATAGCTCTATGGAATGAGAAAGGTCACTCCTGAACTGATCTGGTTAATACCCTGCCAAAATGACTGTTCTCCAGGAGCACAGCAACTGCTCAAAAATCGAGAAAGTATAGTGATATGATATACAATAATGAAGGCCCAAAATAATTTCAATATTATAAATTTTTGAGGTCATTTTATTTCTTCTCTTCTTTTGTGGAACTGGAAATAGAGCCAAGGGCTTTCACAATGAGCTACTTCCCCAGCACGTTTTAATTGTGATCTTGAGACATAGTCTCACTAGGCCACTGAATCGCCCAGGGTAGTCTCAAACTTGGGATTCCCTGTGTCCACCTCCTGGAGTGCTGGGATTATAGGCCGGCACCACCAGGCTGGCCTAGTCTTTTAATACATCCTTTCATCTGAAAGTTTTTAAAACGTTTTAGATTCCAAAAATGTATTTATTTAAATTAAGAGATTTAAATAATAAATTGCTAGGATTATTTAAATGCCCTTAAATCTTTTCAGTATGCTTTTATATCAGTAATAAAATGGTTCAGGGATTCAGCCTCATTTAATATCATTTATTAAAGGCAAATTCTTGGAAGGATGAACTTCTTAGGATCTTCCTAGAATAAATGAAAGTAAGTGTAAGCCTTTGTTATTTTGACTGTTTTACTCTAGTTGAATCCCAAAGCTCAGGATTTTGACTTTTATTAAACATAAAAGTTGTTGATTCTTTGGGTGTTTAAAATTCAATGTAATAGAAGTTTGTTTTTGTCCATACGGCACGTGAAATCTCCAGCAGACCTGACCATGCTCATTCCAGACAGGCCCTTTTCTTTCTTCCCTACCAGCAGAGCATTGAGAATTGCACAACTGTTGTGAGCGGTGCACAGAAGAAAATCAATAATGGCTTGAATGACTTCGGATTTTTATAAGTTTAAAGCAAGGACAACGTTTACGTGTATATTGAACTTCTGCCATAATGGAGAAGGGCAACAACTTTCATCACAACTGAAAATATAGCTTTAAATTGCAATTATGTGGATGCATTCAATTACCAGAATATTCAGTAATATAGAAAAATAATGATGCTAAAATCCAATCATACTGTGTGTGTTAGATGGAGTCACAGAATGGTGGCAAAAATAATAACAATAAAACCCACAAGAAAAAAGGTATTAAAACATGGATAAATGAAGACAGTTTGAGAATAGTACTGTTCCCACAGAGCTAATGACCACATCCAGAAGATATTTAAAGCAAAGGCAGAAACAACAAAACAAAAGTCGCAACTTTCATTTTCTACCACAAGGGATTTAGTTATAAATTCACGATGACAATAAGGGTAATGAGCAATGAGAGTAGCATTACTCAAAATATTACTATAGTGAAGAATGTCATGAAAAACACTTAGCTGGAAGTCTTGTAGTTAGTAAATTAGCAATGAACACTTGTTACATTTTCTTTACTAATTATTCGTTTTGCTCAAATGCATTTTCTCCAACAATTGAGATTTTATTTACAGTTTCTCAGAAACCGAATCGTCTCACATTTCTTTGAATAACAAATCTAGACTGGAATAACTGGTCACTGAACATTTTGCCATTACCTTAAAGCTGGAACTGGATTTAAAATATAATTTTGCAAAAATTTCAATTACAATTGAAAGCCATATGAACTTTTCTTGGGGTTTAAATAAACAAATGATGCAGAATTATGCATATACACAAATGTCTATATATTCATAGAGTAAAAAATCAATATGGTATAAGAGGATTTTTTTCCAAAAAATGTATTCCTATATGACAGCTACCTTGTTGGAATATAATTTGCTTTATGGGCTCTTACTTTCAGTCAAATAATAACCTAAGTATCAGGAACATCATTATCAATGTATTTGTTAGCTCCAGGATCTTGAGAATGGAAAAATTAATTGTTCTCTTACTTAATCAAGTTCATCTGATTATTTTTTAAATCTTCTATTCTTCAGTTTCAGCATATAATGGTTTCTCTGACCTATTTTTAGCAGTACACAGCTGCATTTCTCAGTGATAAAAACATACTGTCTCATTCATTTACATATTTCATGTATTTGTAAATTTTAGCTTAATTATGACTTCTACATCAAATTAAAAGTCCAGTTATCCTTGGATGATACCCTCTTCTCCATCATCGTAAGATTCTGCGTTAAGAAGCTGAGAATCTGGGGTCTGGAGGAATAGCTCAGCAGTTAATTGCTTGTCTTGCAAGCTCAAGACCCTGGGTTAAATTTCCCAGCACCACATAAACTGAGAATGGCTGGGCATGCCTGTAATCCCAGCACTTGGGGGGCTGAGGTAGGAGGATTACCACAAGTTCAAGGATAGCCTGGGCTCCATAGTGACTTCAACCAACCTCGGCTACAGAGTAAGATGATGTCTCAAAAACAAACAAAGGAACAAAGCTGAGAATCCAAGTGCTTCAGGTGACTGAATAGCTGTGTGACCTTAGAGAAGCAAGAACTATGTCTGAGACAAAATTTTATGATGCATAAAATGAAAATTTTATGCTATTATATTATTAGTAAAGGGTTTACTTCCAAAACTAGATTTTTCAGATTAGCCAGTATTATCCAAGTATATGTTTCAGCAGAAATTCTTACTCTAGTGGTATGGATGTGTATGCAAATTGGTGAAGTATTTTGAAAAGAGATTCAGCATTAAATCATAAAGTTGAAAAGTGTACACTCTATAACTCAGAAACCGATAGCATACAGCAATTCTTGTAAATGTGAATCTAGAGGTTTATATTTTACTGCTTACAACAATAATGCATTATGCCCCATAACCATTTTGCCTCATTTTTCTATAAAAAGATTAATGAATAAAAGGTTGAACATATTACATTATATAATAAATACACTACACAAAAAATAAGATTTAAAGAATATGTAACATTTTGCCTGGTCACATTTCCACATAGATAAAAATATCTATAACTATTACTTAGGGTACACACATTTGTGATTAACTATAATCAATGCCAAATTAAAATAAAAATAAAATTCCAAAAAGTATTTAATTATGTGGTGGAGGAAAATGGACTTCTAACTTTATTTTATTCAACTGGATGTCAGGTATTAAAGATATAATTCTATTATCTTTTAAAGAATACTTACTTTGTATGTAAATAGCATGCATAGGTATTGTGTTTTGGATCTGGAATGGCCCCCAAAAGTCTCATGCATTTGAATGTTACAGATTGTCTATGGAACCATGTGCTGTTGGGAGATTGGGGCCTAGCCTGGAGGGGTGGACTACAGGCATGTAAATTGGATTACAGGTGTGTAGTAGGGGCTTACCATACCTTTCACACCTGGATGCAGGAGGGGCTGACCACTGGGAGGAGACCTAAATGAATATATAAGCTGCTTCCTGCCTTCCTTGGAGGACTAGGGCTAGTCTCAACTAGTCTCACTTGCCTTCCTGTGTATGATGTCGTGAGAAGCCACCTCCCCCTCTGCCTCTGCCATGTACTTCCATTGCCGCCAGCTGCCCCTGAATGGACTGTGACCTTCTGAAACTGTGAGCTAAAATAAACCTTTCCTCCCCTAAATTGGTGGATGCGGAGTACTGAGTCACAGCAACAAAAAAGTAACTGTAGGTTTTAAACTATTAAAATGTAATACTTCTAAAATAAACAAATAATTGTTGTCATTTTTTTATTGAGCAGCCAGGTCCTCTGAAAACACATGACTGGTTGGCATTTGCTTTCTAATTGTCAACGCTACTAATAAGAGCAGAGCCGTCTCTAATCTTCATTCTGTTCAGGTGCAGAACATTTCATAAACCCTTCCCACAGCTTTATTTACTCCTTTGGCCTTGGGGATGATGCACATGACACTAAAACTCCTCACCACTGCTTCAAGTGATTCTGAATCCACATTCATAGTAATTAATCATCCTTGCTTGTTTAAGGAAGGTGCTTATCTGCCCGGGACGGCAATGGCACCGGGGGAATTGAAATTCTCACTCGAACTGTTGAAATGTGAGAGAGTCTTGTGGTCTGGTGTGCTGCAGATCAACTCTCTTTTTACAGGCTGCTCTTCCTGAAGGACACAATGACTCTTTTTATTTTTCAATTTATATAAGTCAGCAGTGGAAGCTGCCTGGAGATACAAGCACAGTCTTCAGAAGGAAGTGACGCTGTTGGTGCCACTTGGTCCCCATCAGATTTCCTCTGGTGCAGTGTCACAGGCAATTAGCAACACCTGTTCAGGGCTTCATCAGGACATCATCACTGTATGGTTCATACAACAGAAATACAGAAGCTAGCAAATAACTGTGAATTCCAAAAATGAGAATAAAAACGTACTGCAGGAAAGAAATCTTATCTTTCAGATACCATTTCATGACACTTTTTAAGTGTTTAAGATTGAGCAAATCTTGCTCTCACACATACACGAGGCCACCATCAGCAGCATTGTCATGACAAATAGTAAAAAAGTACATAAAACAGTTACTAGTTGAGAGAGTGGATCACCTCACACTTCAGTCTATTTAAATTAATCAAAATAGTAGATATGTATACAAATAAACGTTTTCTTGTTCAGGAATGAAGAGGAGGGTTTTTATTGCTTTTTTCTAACTCAAATTGAGAAAATATAAACACTATGAAGAATCCAGATTAACGGGCCCAATGCAGCAGTATCAGGACCACTGCCCTCAGTATATTAGAAATCTTTACAAGATATTTGTATTTTTTTTGATATCTGCTACTTTTGAATAATGGATCTTCTTCAATTAGAGTTTTTCTGTCAGTCTGGGCACAATATAATGGTAGCAAACTGAAAGAGGGGTGGGAGGGAGGGCAAAAACGGGGAGAAGGAAGCATGAAATTGACGCAATATTGTCTGTTACTTTCTCACTGCTGGAAGCAAAGCTTTTAGCTCACAGCTTTAGAGGGTCACAGTGCACTCACAGGTGGTTGGCTGAAAAATGGTGGAAGCACGTTACAGGGCCAGCGTCAGAGAAACAGCTCCTCGGGACATGACAGAACAGTCAAGTGCAGGAGCAAGGCAGAGCTAGCACACAGCCCTCCAAGTCAAGCCCCGAGCATCCCCGTATTCCAGCCAGGCCCTACCTCCTAGTAGTACACAGTACCCATAGTTACACCAAGCTTTTGGGGGATACTTCAAACTCAAACCACAGCTTTGCCCCCTGCCCCGGAGAGACTCATGTTTGTCCACTCAAGCAAAATGTGCTTAGTCTTTCTATAAAAGTTGCCAAATTCCAGCACTGCTAAAAATAAAAATAAAAATTCAAATCCAGAGTCTCCTCTGAGATGCAAGGCAAACTCTCAGCTGCAAGCTCCCGTGAAAATCAAAAAGTTTAGCACTTTGCACGTACAGTCACTCAAAGTACACATCCCAGTTCCAAAAGAGGGGAATAGAAGGATGGAAAGCAACTGGGCCAAAGCAAGTTCTAAACCCAGCCGGAGAAGGGTTAAATTCTATCGCTCCTTCTCCAACACCAGGGGCACAGTGTGGTGGGGTAAACTAGGGACATGCGAACTCCAGAGGTCTGGACAGCTCCACCCTACACTGTTGCCACTGGCCACAACCCTCATTTTCGCTCCTTTAGGCTGCATCCTCTCAGTCTGCAGATTTTCTAAGTTGACCATCTGCGTTTCCGGCATCTTTAAATTTCCAGACTCCCCTTTCTACCTTAAGCTTCTTCTTGAAAACTTGCAACATTGCCCGCCTAGGAGCACGCTGCCTGGCTCCAAGGCCCTCTTCTGAAATCTGGCTGGAAGCCGCCCTGAACCCAGAACTTCTTCATTTGGCATACCTATACATCCGGGACCGTGTGAATGACACCAAGGTCTGCTACTGGCTACAGCAGCAGCCTAGCCCCTTTGGACAAAAGGCGTAGAGGCCTTTGGGGTCTTACATAGTTGAGCTACAGCAAACATTTTTCTCTTTGACCATACAAGATGCCCTGGAGTATTATTCTCAGAAAATGTTCCTTTGCCTTTCCATCCTTGAATTGGTAGAGAATGCAGTCTTGTTGATTCCCGACTCCTCTTAGCGGTATCGTGTTGTTATAGTCCTGCTTCCAAGTACTTGACCTCTCTTAATACTAATTTCTTTAACTTCCCTTTGCTGTTTTCCACCACCACTATAGGCCCTTTCAGTCTGGTAAAACTTCAAACTTTTAATATCATTTTCTCTGTCATTTTTACCTGTTTTTCACCATGGAATTGGCCAAAATTCACAAAAATTAGCCAAGTAACACCTTGAACATTGGGCTGCCTCGACATGTCCTCCACTAGAATAACCGCTCCCAGTTTCAGGCAAAAAATGTGAACAAGGGCAAAATGCCAATATACTTTTTTTGCTAGAGTGCAGCACACATTGTTTTTAGACCCCTTGCCAATATAGATCTCCCTCTTGAGCCTAGCTTTTCTATTCCATATTTCTATCAGCATTCTTGTCTTCTGAACTCTAACTAGAATCTCCCAGCAAGCTTGGCTCAAAGCTCTCCAAGGCCTCTCTAGCCTGCATTTCAAAACTTTCCAAGCCCAAACCTTCCAAACCACACAGTCAGGTAAAGTCTAGCAACAACAAAATATTTTATTGTAGTAAAAAAAAAAATCACATGAAATAAAATTTAAATTTATTATTAAAGGCATGAACTTCAAATTCCATAACACATTAGAACTGTAAGGTTTGGGGAATCATTGAGCATTTATAGCTACCTCTATTGCCTCTCTTTCTACCCTGTCATTTATACTGGAGACTTTCATGTCATTATCTTATGCATTTCATGAGAGAGACACCCACCTCTAGTCAGTCTTTTGTGCTTCATGAATTTTACTGAGCATTATCTACTCTAGGTGGCCCCATTTTCCTCCAAGCACTTCATATCTCTCTGTCTTATGGCTGCATAGTATTCCAATGTGTATAGACACCGCATCTGCTTTAACCATTCCTGTATGGATGGGCAGGAAGGTTGTTTCCAGGATTTGGCTATTAATAATTTTACTGTTATAAACATGCATGTTTCTTTTTCTTATGTTGACTTTATTTCTTTTGGGAACATGCACTGTATGGCAGTAGCTGAATCAAATGGAATTTCCATTCTCAGCTTTCTAAGCAGCTTGCAGGCTGCTTTACATAAGAACTCAAGAAACAATTATTGGAGAGGGTGAAGAAAAAAGGAGCTCAACTCCATTGCTGGTGGAACAACCCCACTCTTGGCACTGACTTCTCTCTTAGTTGCTGTCTCGCTGTTGGCATAGATTACATGACACCTGCAATTTAAGGAGGAAAGATTTAGTTTAGCTCACAGTTTCAGGTCACAGTTCATTCATGGACAGAAGGTTTTAAATGGTTGAACCACATGGCAGAGCCAGAGCTGAATAAAGAGCTTCTCACGGGGTGGCAGAACACAACCAAATGTAGAAAATTGGGGGAACAGGCACATATTCCTCTACATAGGCACCAAATGTCTGTCATTTCCAGCCAGGCCCTACCTCCTAACAGTACACAGTAATCATAGATACGTGAGGTTTTGAGGGACACTTGAGATCCAAACCACAACAAATATATGTGCACAAAATTCTCAAGCTCAATGTAATTATTGTACTTCAGATATACATACTAATGAAAAATGGAAAACAAGAAAGCTCAGATGTAGCCATGAGCAAATTCAAGCTTTATTCTTCTCTGCCTCTGCTTCTGCTCTACCCAGTTATGTTGCTTAGTTCTGTTGTTAAAAACTTTAACACAACAATGGCTTAGGGCCACCCAATCAAAAGGCAATAACATTATGAATTACTCCAGTTACATCGGGTCACTGGGCAGACCCTTAGAAGGTAGGTAGGAAGTGCTGAGTTTGTTAGGAGGCTGGAACTGCCACATTATCGGACTATGAGACATTATTGTAGAAAAGGCAGGTAATACATGCAGGGTTATGGTCACTCTGTAGTCAGGTGGTACATTTTTTATCATTTTAAGACAGTATGTTCTTTCTGTCCTACTAATATACATGTAAAATTCTTTATATTTATCCTTACTGGGATTAACTGTATTTTCTAAATTGATATTCTTTCTTTAATTCTGAAAATTATATTCAAATATGGCCAATTCACTCTTTTTTCTTTTGTTCATTTGTCTGCAGATCTCAGATCTCATATTTCTTTCTTTTGTTTTATTTTTATATTTATTTATTTTGAGCCAGGGTCTCACTGTGTGGCCTAGGCTGGTCTTAAAATCACTTTGGGGCTCAGGCTAGCCTTGGACTCCTGTCTGAGCCTCCCCACAAGGGCTGGCATTAAAGGCATGTGTCACCACACCCAGTTTATATGGTGCTGAGAAATCAAACTCAGGTACTTAGCACTTGTTTTAGTGCTTGCCACGCAAGAGCTTTAACCTCTGAGCCATTCCTCCAGCCCTGTAGATCTCTTATTTCTGAAGTACATGCTTAAATTTTTTATATGTTTGTGTATAGCAAACATTCATAGGCCTTTTAAACATTATTTTAATATTTTTTTGTTTCTTGAAATACACAGATTACTACTTTCTTTTTTGTGCTTTATTAATTTAGTTATCTGCAATTTTATGGACATAAATCTGCATATATTTCTGTTGACTCCTACTAATTTAAACATTACCATTTATATTTATATACAATTTATTCTTTGACAGCTTAACATGGTGGTATGTGCTTGTAATCCCAACATTCCAGAAGGCTGAGGTAGTAGCATCCCAAGTCCAACATCAGTTTGAGGAACTTAGCATCTAGCAAGTTCATGTCTCAAAATGATGTACTGTTGTTACTACTGCTATTGCTAACTACTATTATTATTTCTACTACTACTACTGATAATAATGAGGCTAAGAAATGTAGCTCAGTGTGAGGATTCAATCCTCACTAGTGTGTGTGTGTGTGATTTTGAGTTTCAATTCCAGTGTCTTTGCACTAAACTACATCCCCAGGCCACTTTTATTTCTTTTATTTTGAGAAAAATCTCCCTAATATGCCCAGGACAAGTTTGAACTTGAGATACTCCTGCCTTGAATTCCTGCCAAAATGGCTGTGATAAATGTGTGCTTCGTATGAACTGACTCTTACAACATCTTTCTTGTTTATGCCCTAGAAATAATTTCCCCATGCTGCCTTTATCACTACAAAACATATACAAATTAAGTGAATAGTGTAACCAGCATTATCTATGTTGCTATAATTTGATAAATATCTTTCCCCCTAAAACTTAAATTGCTGTTACTGTACTCCTAATATATGTGAAGATACACCAAGATGAATATATTTATATAAGATTTCTGATTTTATTTTTATAATTAGGATTTACTACATTTTAATTTATTATTTTATCTTTGTTTCTAGTATTAAGTAAAAACATTTATAAAGTATTTAAAATGCTCTTTTTTTCCCCTTGGATTTACAATAATTTTAGAACATAGTTACTATGATTTCTTTGAAATGTAAGGTCCTAACTATTTAGGATGAACTAAGATTGTTTGCTGTGACAATTAGCAGAGTAAAATAAAACAGAGACTGAAGGAAGCAGAGGTAAAATTTGGGGTTATGGAAAAGGAATGTGGAAAAAGTGAAAGACTGCAGAAGAGGAGGGAGGTAAAATGATTAAGATATGCTATATACACTAACAAAAATAATTTTGAAAAACAAAATCTGAGCGATCACTCTGCGCTCATTACCTTTACCTTCTACCTTTGCAGTCCTAAAAGAACCGACACAAGGAAACATTTCAGGCTTTATTACTTGATTTTATGTGTACTTTGCAAACAATATTTTTATACTTACCTGAAAAAATGTATATGATTTTTCAATTACTATCATCATTTGTTCTGTACTTTTAACTCTCTCTCACATTACTTCTGTATTTAAACAAATATTATATAATTTCCTTTCTCTTTAATAATCAACAGTACTTTGATTTAAGCTAAAACATTAAATGATACTCATTTCAGTATTTCGAATAACTACTACCTGTATCCATCTCACCTCATTTTGACACAATATCAAAAATTATTTAAAACATTATTGTGTCCTTTCTTAATCTTCTTAAATTTGAAAATGTACCAGCTCTTCAATTTACCTTAATCATTTTTTGCCCAGTTTTAGGATTCCAGACGCTAAGTTCTCTTCTCTTAGTGTGCAGTGGCCAAGTGTCCTCACTGGAGCTGGAATTGACTCAACTCTAAAAATTCTACTAGTGGGATTTTAACATGTCTAGGACTCATTTCCTTTATTTCTAACCTGTAAAGACTTATTGTATCTACCTTAGCTTCTCTGTGAGTCACACAAAAATGTGTGCTTTTACATCTCATAATATTATATGATACGGTGTTATAATAATTTCACTGAGGGCTTCACAGCACTCTTGATTGCACTTCTGAAGTTTGTATTCATAATATTTAAAGACAATGATCCTTGACTGCACCAGACTAGTGAAATGCAGCTTCCTTCTGTCCCCTCATTCCTCAGCAATGAGTGATCTGGCAATATTCTGTCGGGCCCCGTGCATATCAGTGCCTCCCTCAACCAGTTTATAGTTAGAGCAAGGTTCTATATAAGAAAAGTCCCTGAAGACCAGCACTTTTCCAAGGTCTGGTGCTTCTGCTCCAAAACTTTGACAAACATGACACGATGTCATCGTCTGTTAAAAAGACTTGTTGCCCTGGTTGAGTAGCCATTTTTGTGTGCAACTAGAAGAAGCATAATCTAGTTTATTTCACCAAGATTTAATATAGTGACACTAAGGAAAGCGATGAGTCATGGCTTAAAAATACAGGGAGGAAAAAAGCCAGAGGTTTCCAAGGGACGCTGAAGCTCTGAATAAATTAAGTCACTAACAAAACTTCTCTGTCAGTTCAATTTACCTTGCACGTCATATACCAATGTCGCTCCAGATTTATTAATGAGAATAATTTGAGATAATATCTAAAAGTACGCCCCAAAGTGTTTGCCGTATGCTGTACATCAGGAAATGCCGTTAATATACTAAACAAGATTACTGGTTGAATATGTTAACGGCGCTGCTTCATTTTCTTTCTTTAATGCATGGGAAGGGAAAAGTCATTCTGTTTGCTTAGCCCTTAAGTGAGTTCATTTCCATACAAAGTAGATACCCGAAGCGAAGGCTTCTTATTTCTAGACCATGTTCTTTTATGCATTTAGAAGTTGGCGGCCACAGAACCACCGCATTAAACAGATAAAGCCTTTGATATAATCAGTTACCATCAGTTTAAAATCCTCAAAATGTTTAAAAAGAAACCTTTGTAGGAAATTGAATAATAATCTTATTCTTTCAGGAGGCCATAAATCAGTGCCATTGGCAGACCAGTTTTTCAGTTTGAAATTTGCAACATCTTTAAAGAAATACCATGTAGAATATATAAGGAATTTTCTCTGACAGACTATTTTCCACATCTAGTAAAACAACTGAAATAAATGACCCTAGTAGCACAAGCCTGTGGTCTCAGCACTCTGGGAGGCTGAGGCATGAGAATTACATATTTGAGCCCAGGCTGTGCCACTTAGCAACTTTGTGAGACTCTGTCTCAAAATCAAAATCAAAAAAGGGGGTGGGGGAGAGGAGGAGAAAGCACATATAATAGTGAAAAAGCCCTCCGATAAAAAAAGAGCAAATAAAATGAAAATACAACTGATGCAAAATAATCTTAATCATTCTTACTGACTTGAAACATTAATTCTTGTGATAAGCCATATATTGCCTTCTGTTATACATTGTGTACTCTGGATAAAGTAGATGATAATCTGTTTTTTTTTTTTTTTTTTTTTTTTTTTTTTTTATAGTGAGCACAGTGTTTCTAAGTTCATCCTTGTAAGAACCAGGATTAGCACTGAATCCTTCTCTTCTTCTCAGGTTGTCTGCTTGCACATTGTTGCCTGAATTTCAAAGAACTTTATTGACTACATTTATATAAGATTTCTTTTTGTCCTAGAATAATACAGTAGTATGTGAAAGGTCATGCTGTCAGAGTAAAATATACTCACGCTGTTTTCTAAGGTAAATGATATAGACTCAGACTCTTAGCAGTTGCATTAGCAGGTCCTCCAGCCTTTGCCCTTCCGTCCTATCCCTACCGCTTCTCTCCCAGGGATGACCTGACAACTCCAGATGCTGGGGACCTGAGCGCTGGAGCACAGGTGCATTATCTTCCCTCCCACGAGGCCGCTGCAACATCATGCTCTCATTGCTGTTCTTTCCATGTGGTGTTCAAAGACAAATCCTCTACCATCTGCCCATCTGCGGCAGCACCCTGGGATTCTACTGTCGTTAAATTCATGGGAAAACTTTGCAGCAAATTGTACATCTTAGGATACTTGTATTCTTGTTATTTTTCTTCTTTTTTATATCTAAAATTCAAAGAAATTTTACCCTTTTTTTCCAAAATAGATCTTGCTTCCTAATAATGCAATAATTTAAAAATATAATTGCTTATTTTATCCATTTTTTCTAAGAATGCTCACAATTCTTCAGTGATAATTTATCCTCACAAAAGTTGCAAACTAGGATTTTACTTTTACCACTTTGTTTTCAGTGCTTTTACTAAGAAAATACATCCCTCCAGACACAAATATGCACACTAAAGTGGTTGTGTGCTTAAAATAGTAGACACAGTGAAGAAATTTGACTATAATGATAAATCAGTCTTGCAAATGGATTAACCAGATCTTTTTCTTACGACTTCAGGAGTGTACGGATGCCTTAAGTTGGCTAGTGCTGTTATTATATATATATAGTTATTAGCCTGCTTTTTTTAAATGAACTGCCCAATTCTGACTCACCGGGTATACCCTATAATCATTTTTACTTTCATACATGATGATTATAGAGGCAACACACAGAATTCTCAATGCCTAACTTCCTAATTTTGCCATGAATTATTTTCATTAATTGTTAAACTATATACTTACCTCAATTTGGATTTTGACAACTTTATTTCATTGTACTTAAGATTAAAAATCTTTTATATAAGCCTAAGAAATACATGTGTGAATAAAGAGTGTTACTGTAAAAGTAAGTTAAATGCTTTAGACTTTACAAACGTCAGTCACTTAAATAACATAAAAGGTTATTTGTTCAATTACACATTCCAGAATTTATTTTACAAATGTTCACATATATCTTGAAAGTATGAAATGACCAAAGTCACTGTTACTGTTTGCATCTGTGATGTCACCCAAAAGAGTCATGTATTTAAATATAGTAGGATAACTGTAAAGTGTGTGCTTTTGGGAGGTGAGGCCTGGGAGGAAGGGGCTGATGCTGAGCCTTTGACCTGGAGAAACTGTCAACTTGTTTAAATTAAGAATTGCACAAGGAAGAGCTTTCAGTTGTGTATTGTTGACTTGTGGGACAAGAAGCGAAGGAGAGACATCAACCTTGACATAGGGAACTCAACTGGTAGCTTAAATTGAGTAGAGTCAGGAAGAAGAAACACTGTTACAGCATTTTCCTGGGAAGGCTTTGGCCTTGCCTGAGTCTTCAAACATCCCTTCACTCTAATTGACTTAGCTTCTGTCTGCAATGCCTTGTGCAACTTGCCAGCCTCTGCCACGTGCTTTCAAAATTGCTGGCTGCCCAGTGAATGGGCTGTGTGAGATCTTCTGAAACTATGAGCTAAAATCAATCTTTCCTTTCTTGAGTAGCGAATGTTGGGTATTTTTTCAGAAGAATGACTAAGTAACTAGAACAGCCGCTATATTTTTTAATTCATTAATAATGTCACCAGTAAGGACATTAATAATACAGTTTCAAAGAATACAGAGAAAAATTTTATGGAAATTAAATCAGTAAAATTAACAAAATATTGCTAGATTAATTTTAAAATAAAGTCAATATCTTAAAGGCACTAAAGCAAAAGCTAGTTGTCCAAAATCCTTAGATTGATCTTTAACTTTATTAAATCTACATTCTAATGAAGTAACAAAGAGCAAAGTCAAAGTGTGTTTCTCTAAAAGTTAAATGATATTTGGGTGGGATTTATGAAGTGGTATCCCAGAATTGTGACAAAGAATATGCTACTTTACACTTTCTTTGAAACTTAGATTATATTTTTTAAAACACATATGGGAGAGAAAAACCTAAGCTGTTGATGAGGATGATGTCATTGAATCATGGGAGAAATCAGACACATGATAGATTTGAACTGATCTTAAAAATCTTACCCAAATTTTAAAAAAATCAAAATTTTCAGTTGTGGCTTATTCTAGAAAAATATTTTTAGCCATTTTCATAGGAACATATTAACAAATAAAAAATCTCAGCTTATACTTGAAGACTAATAGATATAGATATATGTATAAAATCCATAGATATTAGATCTAATTATATCTGACATAGATCATATTATACATAAAGTAGTATTTTTATATTATATCTAATATCTGTAGACATAACTTTATCTAAACTTACAGTGTGTTGTAGATAAAAGAATTTTTTCAAGACAGAAAGGACTTAATATATATTTTATTTGAATATGTACACACAAAAATTCATTTTCAGATTAATTAAGTATAATCAGAGAAACTGATGACTGTATATATCCTTTTTGATCTCTTTTTTAAAAACTACATATGCATTGTAAGTTCATTATTCTTCATTGGTAGCTAATAATCTACTTATATAGATTACAGAGAGAAACCACTTGCTGTTCTAATAGGGCAATGAAACTTTGGAAAAGTCTTAATTATTTGACAGACTTCACATTGTATTAAACTTGAATTGCATTAACCTTTTACTTAGTATGTGACCTTGATGAGACCACTGGATCGTAGATCTTGTTAACTGTATAGATATCAGTAAGTCATTTAATTTTAATAGGATTTTAGAGTTTCCCAAACATTGTATTTCTACGTCATCAAATAGTCAGCTATTGATTATTTTGAACAGGTCTCCAAAGTCTAATTCGAATAGAGGTTCATAATGCCTGTCTAAATTTTAATTTCATTCACAATAATTTGAGCAAAAAATTCATTTTATTTTCTACTTAATGTCATTTTTAATATGAAAGCATATATATTAAAGTATTGAATTAAAACCATAAATGTGGTGTGTTTTAATATAGACATATTACAGTAATTTTGAATGTTCTTTTATGTTTTAATTTGAAGAGTAGATGCATGCTAGTAGAAATTCTGAAAAAACTTTCAGAAAATTCCATTGCAAGTGGCAGTACACACACACACACACACACACACACACACACACACACAACCAAAACTTCATTGCATATGTCAATCTACCAAAATTATCAATAACTTCTTCTAGAAAGGAAAGTTTCAGGGTAATACTCACTTGATCTGTGCTTTATAATAATGTAGAATTATTATGGGCCATTTGCTATTTTTTAAAATAGAACAAAAGTGAACACTCAACTTACTATTCAAATGACTCAAAAAAACTCATTTTGTTGTCTCAAGGAAGCGATTTTCCTGTGGCTTATCAGAAGTTTCAGCGGAGAATAAAAGTATAGTACAAGGGTGGAGTCTGAACACTACATAAGTGTGTTACAAGTTAAAATCTGTCCAGGGTTTGACTTTATGAAAAGCAAGTTGCAGATGATTACGTGTAACAATCAACCAATGATTTGTTTTACATATTATAACTTGTTTTATTCCAGTATTTCAATAGTGCATTGTCAAAACTTGGAGGCTGGAATTAAGCATATTCTGAATGAAAGAACAACATTTACCCAAACTGAAATCGAAACAATACAAACAGTAGTCTTCTGGAAAAGTTGATTTTGAGAAGAAAAGGAGTAAATTATAGAAAGGAAGAAAAGTATTTCATGAGAGATGAATAACAGTAGAGGGAAAAATTAACAAACACCAAAAGAGATTTAAGAAATATATTATGTTTCTTCTGGAATTCGCAGAAGTAAGACCGACACACCAGCTTGTGGTTTTTAAGCAAAACACAGCATTCTCTGCAGATATTCACTGGCCTTTAAATTTCTAGTACCCTGATTGCTTATCTTCAGACAATATCTGTTGTGATAGTTGACCATCTGATACATATAACATATATATAATCATCAGGGAGATACAGAAATTTATACAAAAAACACTGCATTGTCAAAATTTATAAATTGATATATTGACATCATAAGTGAAAAGAAGTAAATAAAATTCTGGAACATTTTTCTCCACAAATAACACTAGATAACAGATATTTTGCTGAACAACCCTGGTTATGCTGTGGAAAGTTTTATACTAAGAGAAGAAGTTAAAATTGTTCTTAAAATTTTAAATATAATGTTTATTGGCCTAACTAAAATTCTGATTCTGAAATTTTAAAATTTAGAGCATATGCACATGTGACAGGATGGCTGAGCACCTAGTTAAATGTGTCTCTATTTGGTAAGAACACCGGAAGTCTTGCCTGTTTTTCTAGGACAAGCTCCACACCACGCAGAGCAATTCTACTACCAAGGCTGTTCATTCGTCCAGCTACGGCCATTAAACTCACAGACCAGATCTGGAGAACATTCCTAAGTATTTAACTGCTCCTGGATAGCTTTCACAGCCAGCTAAATCATTTTCTCCAAGTGGTAATTGTTTCAACATCCCAAGACATTAAAAGCTATTAAAGGCTAATGACCCAAGTCTTGTTTTCCTAAAAAGGTGGAAACTTTTTTTTTGATACTCCAGCGTTTCCTTTATTAGTGCTTAACTGACTATTCATTTTACAAAATACACAATTATGTCCATGTATACAGCACAAAGTGAATTAATTTAGGAAAGCTATAGATTTAGAAAAGTCACTCTTTTAGTTCATTATCAAGTTTACAAAATGTCATTTTGCATACCCAGTTATTTTTATCTTCAAATGGTGTCCCCAAGTAGTAGATATGAAAAATCACCTCTAACAATTATGATTTTTGTCGTTTCCTGTGCTAAGGTCTGGCCTGAAGCACATGAAATCCTTTGCCATATTCGTGAAGAATATTCAGTAGATTTTGTTATAATTTTCAGAAAATTACCTTTCATACAAGAAAGCAAGTTTCTCGTTACTCTCTTCATTATGATTCTTTTCTTCAACGAAAGACATTGTTCATTCTGTACCAAGGCAGCATTAAACATGATATTTAGTTGAAATTTAAAAGAAAATAGAAATGTGATGAAATGAAAAGCTGGGATAAAGATAATTGTGCTACAAATTTATTTACATGATCTTTTAACTATGCCTAATGTCATACATTTTAGCTTTTCATGTACCATTAACTCAAATATTGTTCCAGTAAAAAATTTTACTGAAAAATATATAAAATCAATCCATAATTGGTCAAAGTAATGTATATGACAATGAAGAAAACTATAGATTCAAACTGAACACTATTACTTTGTTTTAACAATGATAAAAATGAATATATATATATATATATATATATATATATATGTTTTGTTTTGTTATGTTATATATATGTGTGTGTGTGTGTGTGTGTGTGTGTGTGTGTGTGTGTTCACTTTTATGGACTAATCCTTTAAATTCTCAAAGAGCTATCAAATGAGATCATGACAATCTACTTCATAGTTTACTTATTACATATAAGGATTTTTTCCCTAGTAAGAGAGAACAAATACCAGACAGCATTTAACTTAAATTATCAATATAAGGTATAGCTATAAAATGATGTTATACTTAAAATTCTAGAATTTTCTGAATGCTACTGGGTTCCTCAATTTGGATATTTATAAATATTATTGTTTATACAAAATATTTCTTTTGATTTGGATTTAACAAGTTTATAAATGATTATTTTACACCGGATGCTTTTCACTTTTATTTCTTTACCTATGACAGAGACAGTCAGTGACATTGAGTATATTAAAATGGAGAAAAAAAGATTTCATTTAAAATTAAATAACAGACATTTTAACAATAAAGTAAAAGAATTTTAACGCCAAAACATTCCAATAATCCTAAATCATCTCAGTTTTCAATGAATGGTCAAAAATTACTGTTTTGCCTGACTAAAGAAATACAAGAAAGAAGTTAATATAATCTTACTGTAGTATACAGGAAACCCTAATTCAAGCTTTATGTGCCACTATGCATTTTTTATAATGGAGGTGGTTTATCAAAATCAGGAGCAACTGACTCTGGCTAGACTTGGAAACTCAATTTTTAAAAGACATCTTAAAATGCTAGAGTTACTTCCAATACATATCCATAACAACAACATGAAATTTTCTGACACATATTGCCTGAACTCGTTTTAGGTTAATGTTGAAAATAAATTCTAACAATCACAATGTTTTACCATGTGACTATCTTGCAATGAGGCCTTCCAAGACCTTGCAGACTAAGGCAGGATGGTTCCTGAGTTGAAATGAAGGACATTTGACCCGGCAGATAGCCATATTTTTTAAGGGCCTTAACTTCCAGGGTTAACAGAAACAAATCTAAATATTTCAGTGAAAATTTATAGCATGTTGTCACTGCCTTGTGATTCTGCTAAAATTTCTGAATAGGAAGTAGCAATATAGGTGCTGATTAAAAGCCTAGAGAGTAATTACTGTCAGCAGCCTGAAAATCCCTTCGTACTGGAGCATTTTGCAGTCACCTTGTACCTACACCTGTGTGCCTTCTCTACAACAACATGTCCACTGGGATACAAATTAGAAACATGATTTTTCCAATTTATTCATTTTTAGGGAGCAATAGAACAAAATTGTCATATTCATAAAAAAACCTGGAAAGAATTTTTATTTATTGTTTCCATTATTGCAAAAAAAGTATGGTTTATTTATGTGTACATGTGTGTGTGGATCTGTGTCAACTCACTGCCAAATCTACTTATCTGGTAAAGAAGAAATGAATTTCAAAAATTGGACTCTAACCAATCCTCAACTTTACAGTTTATCCCTTTAGTTTTTCCAGGACTCCAGAATAGAGTAAGGTTAAAAATACACTTGTGTGCATGTATTATTCCTTTTTCCTATAGATATGATTATTCACACTTGTGCCCACAAGTCTGACTAATTCAATTTCATATGAATACAGGCTGGTTATATTAACATGTAATTTCAGAGTCTTATGAAAAATAAGGTAGAATTTATTACCAAATTTATTATTTTTTAACCAAAATAGCAAAACACAATTTTAAGATGTTATTTTTTTTTAATTTAAAACTCCGAAAATGAAAGTTAAATTAAAAAAGAAATCAAAGCTTATATATGTTGTGAAAATTCTCTCACTTAAATTGATCTAAGATTTAAAAAAATAAAATATTCATTACAGGGAAACAAAATGTGTCTTGCCTTATAACTCAAATATACAAGTTATTAGTTTCATGTATCAGAACAAGTAGAGTATATCAAAAATCATACAGAATTATATTTTTCTTTTTCGTTTCCATTTATTTATTTATTTGTTTATTTATTTATCTATTTTGTTTTTGTTTTTAACTACATCTAGTGGTGCTGGCCTGTTATTTGAGCTGAGTTTGAATTTGTGATCCTCTTGCCTCAGCCTACCAGAGTGTTGATATTACAAGCCTATGCCTCTGGACGTGGCTACACATTTCTTAATCAAAAGCATAGAAACTGGAAATTAAAAGAATTCCCAAAAGATCTTACAAGTATATTTCAGAACCCTGATTGTGAATGAGTTAAAGAGAAAATGGGGAATAACTGTTTCAGGCAGGTTGCTCAAGGCACTTCCACAAAGCTTCTAAAGGAACACACATTAAGATTTTATCTCACAAAATTTTATCTCTGAAAGAGAAAGAGAAAACCTAACAAGAAGAGTGTAGCGAGGATAAAGTCATGTAAAAAACCTAAGTGAAAAAAATATATAATTATTATTATCATTAAGAGACCAAATAGCAGCTTTGGTGTGGAGTGTAGAGGAAACACATTTAAATTCAATTCTCTTGCCACCTCTTTCCAAAATTAGACAAGGCACACCTACCACTCTGTAGCCAGAAAAAGTCAACTAATTTTCATAAAATTAAGAGAAATTAAACAAAAACAAAGGCTACAATGAAACATGTTCCATAGTTTCGTCTCTGCCTTGCGGTCAGCTGAATGTGTGAACAGCAAGCTTCGTTAAAATTCTTTGTCATAGATTCAAATAATCTGGGAAGACACAGAAATATAAGAATTACCCACATGCACACTTTCAAATACTTTTCTAGATAAGCATAGGTTCTGAACAGAAAGAGTAATTTTTAAAAAGAGAAAATTATATAAGATTTTTTCTAGAAATAAAAATACGCACCAAAAGAATGACAAGGAAGAAGGAAAAGAAAAAACTTGTAAAATGTTAATTTTTTTAATGTGTTAATTGCAATGTTTACCAGTTTTAAAGGAAAACTATATGCATTATTTCATCCCCACAACCTCAAACTTCTTAAATGTGAAATTTGGGATATGAGATATCAGGAAAACCAACTACTAAGGAGGTGGGTAATAAATGGAATTATTAAAAATATAGATTATTTCCCAATATTTGAGCATTGTGGCCAGCACAAGACAATCAGCATTAGAGATATAAAGATCTAGCGAAAGTTCAATTCAAGTGTAGTGGAGCACACAGGTAGTTCAGCAATCTGAAAGTCAAGCGATAGGATCACAGTTCTGGACAATGTGGGAGACCATACCTCAATCCAAATAAAAAAGAAAGAAAGAAAGAAAGAAAAAAGCAGGGTCTGGTTGTGCATTAAGGGTTGTTGCAAGGACTCTGAATTCAATCTTCAGTACTAAGAAGAAAGACAGAGTGGAGATCATAAAAATGATGGAGAGAAGGGCAAGGATTGCTTAAAGTGCTTGCTTAGCAATCTTAAGGCCCTGAGTTTGATTCCCCAGTCACACATAAACTGTGACTGTTGACACTGTCTCTAATCCCAGCTTTGAGAGGCTGAGTCAGGAGGATTGCGATAAATTTGAGGCCACATAGTGAGTTCAGGACCAGCCTGTACAATAGAGCGAGACTTTGTCTCAAAATAAATAATACATAAGAGCAAATAATAATAATGTACACATCTACACTGTGTAATATACTTTACCATATATTGTATATATACAATATATCAGATATATTGTATACATGTGATAGAGATGAAATAAATTTGACAAATCTATTTCTGTAAAACAATTTCTTTAAGCTATAATATTGAAGTCTAAGAGAGATTCAATACATCAGTATCTGTCATTTTCAATCTTCTCAATATGGTAATATTTAGGTATACAACAAACTTAGTAAGATTGAGATGATAATTGTGACAGGGCTGCACTTTGGTCCACGTCTGACTTAAACAATTCCCGGATCCAAGGGAGGCTCTGATGGGGGATGTGTAATTGCTATAAGGGAGCTAAGAACATAAACTTGGATATGGAAATGAAAGAATTCATTTTCATTCCGTACCTTTATAACAGAATTTACATAATTGCCTTGGACATCAAGGCAAATTATGGATACTTACAATAAATGATGAAGTTTGTAAAAAAATAAATGAATTAACTTCCTAATGAATTATGAGATATGTGTACAGTAACTTCTTCAGATATTTTACTATTAACATAATGGTCTTATTTTCAATATTTCACTTCACTAAGGAATCCTGCAGAGTTCTAACCTACCAACAATCATTATCAATGTTTTTATATTTTCATAGACTTCATTTTTAAAATAGGTTTAGGGTATCCCACAGTGGAGTGAAAGTTATAAAGGCTTTTTATTCATCCTTGCTCTCATACACAGCCAGCTTCACTGTGGAAATACTGCATAAGAATAGTGAATTTATTTAAAATGATGAATGTATCTTGAAACATCAGTACTACTCAAACTTCAGTGTTTACATTTGGGTTCATTCTTGACTTACGTTGTTTTTTATGCAAATATGCAGTGACGTGTATTGGTCGTTCTGAGAGCACACACAGAATTCTCTGCCCATACATAATTTTACTCCGCTCTTCACGCCTACTTACCCTTTGTGGATCGGTACTCTTTTCATGTCAAACACATTTTTAATTGGCTACCACTAACAGAAATATGCATTCAAGTATTCTATTTTCCCAGATTAGAAGCTTATTCCCTTTCAGTGCTGCATATTATTACATTGTACCACAGTTTACTCATTCGAACACGTATTGAAGGCATCCTAGTTCTTCCCAGTTTTGACAATTATTAATAAAGCTGCTCTAAACACCAACGTGGTGTTTTTATATCGTTTGAGTTAATAGCAAGAAACACAATGGGTTTGTACGTATGAAAATTGTTAATCTCAGCCCTCTTGAAAGCTGAGACAAGAGGATGGCAATTTTGAACACAGCTTGGGTAACTTGTAACTAAGAAAGCTATTGTCTCGAAACAAAATGGAAAAAAAAAAAAAGAACTAGGGATGCATGTGGCTCCTTGCAAAGATATTAGATTCAACTGCCACAAAGAAAAAGAAAGGAAAAAACCCTGTAATTTGGTAAGAAGCTGCCATGCTATCTCCCCTATCTCCCCGAGTAGCTGTGCCAGCACTCCCATCTGCCCTGAGTGAGTCACTGCTGCTCCACACACTTGCCACCTGCCAGCGGTTGGTAGTGTCACTGATCCCTCTTTTGATTCTTCAAAAAGTACACAGTGGTGATTCCTTAATGTGTTCATTTACATATCTCTGATACCATATGATGTAGAGCACTTTCAAAATGCTATGTCAGTATAAAATGCTGTGTGTGTGTGTGTCTGTGTGTGTGTGTGTGTGTGTGTGTGTGATAGCCCAGTGCTGCCTTCACTTTCAGCTAAACCTCCACCCGCCCACTTTTTTTCTTGAGACAGAGTCTCACAATGTCACTAAATTGCCCAAGCTGAGCTCAAACTTGCAATGTTCCTGCCTCAGCTTTTCTAGAGTGCCGCGATTACAGACCCGTGTCGCTGGGCCTGGCCTACCACATTTATACATATCGTATCATATATATATATATATATATATATATATATGAGAATTTTTGATGACTTTAATTCCTATGTCAATGACCACATCATCTGTGAATAAAGACAGTTTTATTTCTTCACTTGCTACATGTATGTTTCTTCTATCACTATCTTACTGCACTAGCCAGGAGTTCAAGCACAGTTTTGTTTTGTCTTTGTTTTTTGTGTCGTTGGAGTTGAATCCAGGAGCGCACACACGTGAGCTTATTCTTTGCTCCTGTTTTGTTCCTGTATTCTATTTTTTATCTTTTCTGGTTGAAAGTATTTAATGTTTATATGACTCTCCGTATGAATTGCAATTCTTTTGTACATTTTTTTGTTTAACTTACAATTTCTACATGTATGTGTGACTAATCTAAATTAACTGACAAGTGATCATATATCCCTTCTATAAAAATACTAAAAGCTGAAGTTTAATTCCTCTCTCCTGCATATTTTATTTCCATTTATTTCATTTATACATGCATATTCAAGCTTGAACTTCTCATTACTAATGTTACTTTCAACATATTTTATTAAATCATTTAAGGATATAAAAAATCTTTGAACTTGCATTCCTTTTTGAATTACTCTTTCTTTAAAAATCTAAATCTCTAGGCCATATGATTTCTCCTCTCCACTGACAAGTGGAGCCAGTAAGCATCTGTCTGCGGGAGCCTTTCTCTCCCTGCTTTTCCTGCACTGTCAGGGAGAAAATGAGCATCCAGAATTCTGATTGGTAGATATTTTCATGATTACTTCCATTATGTATGTCTTCATGGTTTCTCAGGGGAAGTCAGATATAATTTGAATCTTTGCTCTTGCTCTAATATCAGTAAGGTACTTTTCTTTTGTTAAATCATTGTTCTTTTCTGATATAAGGAATTGAACCATTGCTTCACACTGAGATACATTCTTAGGCCTTCTATTTATTTTTTTTTTAATTTCATTACAGGTTCTCATTAATTTTTAAAATTTCACAGGTTGGGCCCAAACTTGGAATCCTCTAGTCTCAGCCTCCCAGAGGCCTGGCATTATCTGGGCCTCATGGGCACCATGCTTCTTCTTCTTAGTTTTTAGTTTTTGAGTTTCTAAGATATGAACATTATAATCCTGGGTACAGTCCTGCTTCGTTTTACTTTGCCTTGCCTTGTTTTTCTCAGTTCTGTCTGACCTTCCTAAACCTGTGGTACAGCATCTAGCATGAGGTTGAGGCACATTCTCAGTCATTATTCCAAATATTTCACCAGCTCCTTTCTCTCCCCTACTTCTACAGGCTCATTACACGTGTTTTACATTTTTTACTGCTGTCCTAGAATTCTTTTTCTCTTTGCTTTCCAGTTTGAGCAGGTTATATAGAAGTAATCTCAAACCCAAAGTTTGTTTCCTCAACCATGCCTAGTCTGGCCTTAAGTCAGCCGCAATGTCTGTTTCAATGCCTTTGATCTCTAGAATTTCTACTTGTGTTTTAGAATTTAATGTTGATGTTTAGATTACCCATTCTCTCTTTTCAGCAGTTAATTTATCCATTACCCTTGACATCTTAATAATAGTTGTTTTAAATTCTTGGACTAAACCCCACCACGGCTCTGGAGTTGATTCTGAGGAACAAATAATGTTTTGTTTCATTTAAATTTTGCAAACATGGTGCTAACATATGTTTGTTCACCTTTGTGAAGTATGTATGATATATGAAAATCCATTTTAATCATTTTAAACTCTAACATCACAGCTAAAAACTTAACATCCATTCATTACTTAATTACATGTAAAGGCAAAATATATTTGAGTTTCAAGTATAAAACTTAAATACAGTCAAAGATAATAGCTATGTATTATGCCAAGCAAATAAATTAGTGTTTCAAAATATATATTTCTATTTGTGAGCAAAAGATACTAAAACTAAATGAAGTAAAAAGGAAATTTATCTCTATATTAAATAGAAAACAATCCCCTAAATAATATTTGGCTCAAGAAAGATTTGCTAACACTTTTAAAATATCTAGACATACTGAGTATTTAAAAGAATATAACTACATAAATCACATGTAATATGATATGCATACAAAGCACACTTCAAAAAATTCGTATTTATCAATTTCCTACAAGATGATCAATGTAAATAATTTTGAAATTTAAGTTATTTCATAAGGGAGAATGGCATTCAGTATCAAACAAAAAAAAGCTACTTTAAATAAATAGAAATTAAATCCTAGAACTAGAAGAAATAACACATTACATAAACAATAGAAAGAATGAACAACTATATAAAATTATAAATGTCAGGTGAAAAACTAATCATATTTCTAAGAAAATGAAGCATTTTTGTAAAACATTGATTTTAATTTTTTGATAAAAGAGTTACTTTTACTGGAATAGAGTTTGATGGATGGCTCGATTTTAAAAGAGAAGCATGAAAGATATTTCTAAGAGATAAATTGTTCTGCTTGATGTCTGTGTGGATGGATACATGAATACATGCATCTGCCAGAGCTCATTATACTGTAATATTATAGCAAATTTTGCTTCATTTAAATTATGAAAAATTCAATTGAGATTCTAGAAGGATTTATCATGAACTAATAGCTATGACAATGAGATGACATGTTGCAAACAAATTGCAAAGCCACATTCAGCAATGTGGAGAACAAATTTAATTTATTTTGAAAGCTATTATCTTGATTTGATTATGTAAGACAAAAAGCAAAGGTAAAAGAATCAAAGAGTGAAGAGCTCTGAGATACGGCCTGGCTACTCCTTCAAAGTGAGTATCCGGAGGGCTGTGTTTCCTAAGAGTGAAGCAAGACCTCTTCAGATTACTCCTTAGGGACGATCCACTTGTCAAAGTATCCATAGGTATGTGATATTAATAGTCTTTTCTAAAAATATGGGAGGAGCTGGAGGGTTAGAGCATAGTGGTCAGAGCACTTGTGCAGCAACTGTAACATCCTGAGTTCTACTCCCCAGCACTACATAAACACAGGCCAGGGCACACGCCTGCAAGCCCAGCACTCAGGAGGCAGAGACAGAATGATTGTGGTTTGTTCGAGGCCAGCCTAGGTAACACAGTGAGTTCAAGACCAACCCAGACCTCGAGTGAGAACCTGTCTCAAAAATAAATAAATAAATAAATAAATAAATGGAAAATGTTAGAACACTCATATCACAATACAGAAGGTGTCACACAGGCACAAAAACAACAGAAACATAATCACAGAAAAGAATCAGTTGGTTCATTACATTTTAAAGTGAATTAAAAAATGTTTAGACAAACACTCAAAATTTCTTAAATATGTTTTGATAAAACGTGCCTCTGTTTCAAATTCTCTGTGCAAATTAGTGGTTTATTCTTCTAAAAATACTGAAAATATGAATCTCTTTCATTTTATTTAACTTACCATTTTAAATACTGTGAACTCAGAAAAATAAAAAACAAAATACCTCAAAATATTAATAGCTCTTCTATCAAGTAAAGATTTGTGAAGGGTTATTACAAATTTTTTTCGGAACATTTTACAATTTTGAGACAACCATCAATCAAGGAATATTAATACTTCTTTTTAGTAAGGTTCATAATGAATAAATTTTAGATTAATATTTCCAAAATCACTCAGCTCTTTAAAGGTGTCATATAAAGCATTAAGATGCATTTTCTGTTGTCATACATTATATTCTGAATGCTTGGTACTCCCAATAGTGCTATCCTACCAAAGTCCACAGATTTAGTGTAGCCAACAGATGCCACTTCATGCCACCTCTGTGTTAGTTTTACATCAATGTCACAAAACACCAAAGAGAACCAACTTAATTAGAGGCTTAATTTGGTTTCTGGTTTCGGGGTTTCAGTCCATGGTGCGTTGGCTCCATTGCATTTAGGCTTGTGTTGGAGGCAAAGACATCCTAGAAGAAAGGCATGATAGAGGCCAGCTGCTCACCTCAGGGCGTTAAGGACCAGAGATCATCTCAGTGTCATGTCTCATGGTATACTCCCTCCAACTTCACCTTGTCTCTTAATTTTCTAACACCTCCCAATAAAGCCATTAAATTGTGAACCACCAATGAATTACGGGATGGATGAAATTAGTGTCATTATGATCTAACCCTTTTTCACCTATCTCTGAACATCAGTACACTGAGGACCAAAATTTAAGCATATGACTACGTGGAGAGCCATTCAAACCCATGAAGAGGAGCCCCCCTCTCTAGTGCTAACCCCTGACATGTCTGCTGTTCTTCTCTGGCTTCTGTTAACTTTTTTTAAAAAAATATCTCATATTAAGTAGATTGTCAAATGCCCCCTTAGTGTGCAATGATTTCTGTTGTGAAACAGACAAATAAGGCAACATTTCTAAATTCTAAAGAGATGAACAAGAAGAAAAAATGTATTTGGGATGCATTGTCATTTGCTGTGATTTTATGAAATAGACAAAAATGAAATTAAGTCTTTCAGAATATGATCACATAAACAGTTCTCAACCTAATTCTATTTTATTAAAATACTGAGAAAAACAAAATAATAAGAAAACCACACTCGTCTATAGACATTGTTTAGTGGACTCTATGGAAAAGAGTCAAGTAGCCTCTTGTATTGCCTGTCTCAGGGTATCCCACTAGTTGTCAGTGAGATGTGATCAGAATGACACAAATGAGAAAGAGTCCAAGTTACAACCAAGCCCACTTCACATCTAGCTCTGCAAATAAATCTGGGACTGGTGATCCTAGCCAGCAGCTCAATGTTTTTGCAAAACTGCATTCTGTCTTCATGTTACATTGATATATGAGGTGAAGATAAGACAAACTAGTAAAATCATCAAAAGAATAAAATAAACGAAGTGGGAAATAAAAGAGCAGCGTAGGACCTTTGATTCCCATAACAATTTTACATGCAGCAGTTGTGGGCTCATTCCACAAATAAGCCAACATAAAATCAAACAGCAACCTTCACATTCCTGGTGAAGACTAAGACCGCCAGAAGTTGTGTAGTATGCTCACAAGTGCTGCCACAATGTTGAGGAGCAGATGCTTTGTGTTCTAATAGAAATGCCAAGAATATGCTGACCCCTTAACTTCTCTACATCACTCCTCCAATCCACTATGTGACACTTCAGGCCACAGTTTGACCCTTTGTTAGTATCACCCCTGCTGAGCAGTTTTTGAATAGTAACTTGGTACCAGAAGAGCCCAAGGAGTCAAATTGCTGAAGGAGCAGTGTCATTTCATTCATCATGTCGCATCACTCTCTTGCATCTTGATAAGCTAGTTATCCCAAGAAAGACAAATAGGTCGCACACTGACATTACCAACATTGGCATAAACTGACAGATTACTTGCTGAAATAAATTCACTAATCTCATTATGCATTTTACTCTCTTGGACATGTAATGTACAAAAAGCCCAGTTTGTTATGCTGGAGTTACTTGTTTCTTTATAGAATTGCTTAAATCTTGCAAATACTCGTCTGCTCTGGGAGGAAATATTACGTCAGCACTCTCGTCATCTCGGTTGTGGAGCTGGACCTGTGTGGAACGGTTAACTTAATTAAACATCCGAAAAAATATGGCATTTTAGTGGGACAGAAAGGCAGCCAAAATGTTGGCAAATGTTGAATATTTTTCCTCTCTTTTCCATAAATGTAGAATCCAGAGAATAATGGGCTATCAGATTACTGCTCTGCAAATCCGAGTTAAGACCCAGAGGCCTGGTGTTGTTTAATCGATACCAGATGTGAGGAATAGTAGTGGGCATATAAGAAAGGTGACTTGAATCACACATTTTTATACAGAAAGCAGAAAGGAGACATTTTTCTTCTTCTATGCTAGTTTAAAACAAGAGGGAGTACATACCTATAATGGTTTAAGAAACTTCAATCTTACCATACTAACAACAATCATAATTTAATATTGTAATGTAATTCAAAGAAATTTATTTTTCCATTGAATGTGAATTCCCTTACACAGATTATAGCATCCAGTTTTCTTTACAGATAAAAAATTTTTATAAAGTATTTCACTCATTTCTAATGAGCGCATCAAAATCCAGCCAATTTTAAAATTTTAATACATTTTTTTCTTTTTCTCTTGCATCATTTTTTAAATTTATGGCAGAAAAGTAGAAATTAGAAAAAAATATCTTTCAGAAAGTCATAACATTGTCAAATTGATTTTAATTGATATTCTCTATACATTTATATTTTAATACACTTTACCCTTAAATTTCATGAACTACTGCCATAGAGGTTTTCAATAGGTAGTCGAAGTCTCTATGGCTTTTAGCATTGCTGTTCTGCTCAGCAGAAGTCTGTTTGGGTAATTTATTTTTGAAATATTAGAACAGCTAAGGCTAAGGCATATCACTCACACAGGAGAAAGAACAGAAATTTTATATCTAACAAATGCATCATTTGATTTCAGGGGATTGAGTCCATAAAAAATGAACCATTTGATTTGTATAAACACCCATATGCATCCGCATCCCTATTGCTTTCTTGCACTTTATTTTTAACACTGATGCTAGAGACTAAGTTTTTCACAGATCTTTATGATGCATACAGAAATTAAAGAAACATGTGAACACATATTGATACAAAATAACATTTTTTATCAACTGACAAAAGTATGGGAAATTTGATAAGCGAATAAAACCAGACTAGAACAATGCCCTCCTACACTGTATAGAGTGTTTATTTTTATTTTCCTTATGTTTGATGATTTTTCTGTCTTGTACTTCATTTACTAATTTTCCTCATTGAACATACATTAGTTTTGTCAATAAAATGAACCATTGCAATAATTGAGATATTGCTGAGGGTGTAGCTCAGTGGTAGTATATGTCTGTAGAGGTTAGGTACTTTCACCACCAAACACAAAGAGAAAATCAAACAAATAAATGCATATTTTTAAAAGGTGAGAACTTAATAAGTGAATCTCATGTTTTTAAGCTGTCCCAAAGGATTCTGATGCAGATGGTACCAGATTTTCATTTAAAGGATGCCAAGTTCAAGGTCACCTATTTCCTGGCACAGCTGGATCTTACAGGAAACAAAAATGTGCTGAAATGAATAAATGTTGGTAATGCTGGTTGCGTGATGCTCTGCAAACAGATTACCTGCTTTTTTGTTATTTCATTTAAAAACTACACATGGTATGTTGTAGCTGCCTCTTCTGGACTCCGTTTGAAACCACTGCAACTTAGGAAAGGATTTTACCCAAACTTGGTTACTGATATGTGCTCAGGGTTTGCGATGCATGTTTCACTCCCCTCCCTGCATTTGTGGTGGGTGATTTTCTCACTCTTCTAGTGAAATGTTAGATTTTTGGTCTAAAAATTTACACGATACCCAACTAAAATGCATTTAGATTTCATTTACTCTCAAGTATTTTTGTCTTCTAAATAATGTATGTTCGTCTTAGAATTTAGCAATACTTGTAAAAACTTGGAATGATTTTAAAGTTTTTCTGATGCTTATGTATAAGACGTTCTGTTTATTATTTCCATTCCCAGGAATAATGCGTCTCTACCTACAGAATGAACTTTAATATTATAATGCTGTTTTCTGCTATGTCTTGGCTCATATGAACCCTTTCATTATACCGGTCTCAATCTTAGAGATATTGTTCCTCCTTTATTTATTTCATTATCTTATGTCCTCAGGTCTCTTTTGGTCCTTCTTGTGTTATGGAAATTATGGTTAAGGTTTTAAAGTATAACCATTGATTAGTCTTTCAGTTTAAGACTTTGATTTAAAATTTTTCATTATGACATTTAGGTTTTCTATTGAATTTAGTTATTTTTATTTAAATTTAAAATCTTTAAGGTTTCACTTTGTCTTTTCTGAATAGTAACCTGTATTTAAATTTCTGCTATTTTTGTGTAGCTGCGCATTATACCAACTCATTGTGTTTTCTTTTCTCTCTTGAATTATGTCTCCCTTCTGAATTAGCTTTAGTCCAATGTTTTCCTTTCATCGCTTTTTTTGTGTCAGAATGAATAGATAATACAAGATTCTCATTGTTTGTTGCTTAAATGTTTCAATATTTCACTAGGAAATACTTGTCAGCAGTTAATCTTCAGTAGAATACATGTGTCTCTGACAGAACACTATCTCCGAATAGCTGATTAAATTACGGATTTAAGCATTTATTCTTACTTCTACATTTACTAATAGCCATGGTAGAAACAAATAAGATATTTCATTATAATCATACATTTTAAGATATTTCATTATAATCGCTACAAAACCAGTCAGTAAAGCAGTTTTTTTTTTTTAAAATAAAGTAGTGCTGGAAAATGACTGAACCTCAAAAGTCATAAAGTTAAGAAAAAATGCTACCAAAACTTCACAGGTTGTAAAAAACATAAGGTGAAATACTGGAGAAACATAAATGCAAAATGAACAGCTCTATAACTTTTGAAAGAAAATATATAACAATGCCTTTAGGGCCTTGAATTTGGCAACATGTTTGTTTACAGATGCAGCATTTCAGGCACCACACAAACACAATCAACACAACCTTTCTCATATGTTGTCATTTGTCCAGAGCCTGTTATTAGAACTAAATGTCAAGCCAATAATTGAAAAAAAAATATTTGCATATTATATTTCCAACAATTTATACAAGATCTAATGACTTCCTAAACAAAAAAACCATGCAATAAGAAAATGTGCGAACTACAGATACTTCATAAAATAAATAAAAATAAGAGTGCATCAAATGATATTAGTAAAATTACAACCATGTAGCTTTGCATATTTGTTAAAATACTTAAAATATAATAAATGTCTAAACATTATATGCCAGGCAGCTAGAAGGAAAATGACTTCTCATACATTGATAAGACTATACAATGATAAGGTCACTATAGAAATGAACTGGCATGTATTTAAATACATTATAAATGCATGCTACATAATCTAACATCAGCTCTGCTAGTTATTCAGACTAGATACAACTTATATTTGCACAGAAACCTGCTTATTAATGTCCTAGAATCATTTAACTGGTAAGGAACCAAATGACCAAGTACCACTGAAAGTGCAATATGTTGAACAGTTGTGTGGGGCACATACACTACTGCTCAGTAATAAAAGAAACAGGTTTATATAAACTACTTGAATGTATCCAAGGCCATTACTGAAAAGCCAATCTCAACATTTCCACCTACTGTGTGATTCTATTCACATAGCATTCTTTAAGTTAAACACTACACTGATACAGAATAGTTAAGTGTTTAATAGGTGATACATAGTAAAGATTTTATAAATGATAGCATAAAAAATTCTTTCTGGGAACAGGCTGTTTTCATTTCTTGATTGAAATGATGGGATCAATGCTGTATGTCTTATAAAATGTCACAGAGTTAAGCAAGAAGACTCACAAAAAGAAAGAAAAATATTGAGTTGTAAATAATTTCAGTATGACTGCTTATTATCATCAGTGTCTTACAATATTTGTTAATGCACAGAAATAATGTTGGAGATACACAGAACTTTCTGGGTTATTTTGAGACGCTCCCACACATCTCTAGTTAGTAAAACTTGTAGAAGTTTTTTTTTTTTTTTGAAAAGCTGAGAAAAATCTCAAAGATCAAATAAAAAATATTATATCTCAAACTGCTTAAAATCAGTTCCAAAATATTCAAAGTTAAAATTTAAAGAAAACCCGAGTTACTGTTTATGCTACACATCAATTAGCAGAGGATTCTTTTGCCCAATTTGGAGAGAAATCACAAATTGACAAAACACAGTGTGCTTGAAATTAGTGTCTTCAGATCTAGAGAGGCAGTGTCTGTGGGGTCTTCAGCGTCACAGCTTTGAGATTTCAATGCCAGCATGTCTTATTTCTTAGAGTTACAGCTTTGAGTTGTGCAGCTGCTGGGGCTTCTAGCTACAATTCTTAGCAGTGAATCCTTACAGCCCTCTTGATAGCTTTCCGGATGTCTTCCAGTAGCTTCTGTTACCTCTCTGTGACCATTAAACTGATATCCATGGTTCCCAGAGATCACCTTGAATGACTATTGATCTCCACAGGTCTTCCCTCATTTCTGACATTTTGAGTCTTGTCTGCTTCATACCTGTTTGGAATTATTGTTACCAAGCACTTTTAGTGAAATCTGATCAGGACAATCTTCCAGAGACAAGAATCATGAGTTAGTAATGTAAACACTCAAGCAAGGTTTTCATAGAGAACTTTTTTTCTGGCTGACCTAGAACTGTGAGAGAATGAGGCTTGCTCATGTAATTCCCTGTACTTTCAGGGCTTGTCTCAAATGTTTGAAATGAGGACTAGGGTGTTGGAGTGTGAAGATGGTCTGGAATTACAAGACAAACCCATTTGGAGTGGCTTCCTGGCAGTCTCATCTGGGAGAGTTACATGTTCCAAGCCTGCCACGGCTTAGGCAATAAATGCCAGAGTGGTCTTTGGTCGTGTAGGACCACTGAAGTTCCCATGGCAACAGCTTAGATTGACTTTGACAGATGCTCCTTAATAGTCCCAGTATTTCCAAGAATACAGAGGAGGTTAAAAGTCAGTTGTCCCTACTTTAAAACAGTTTCCATAAGAGGGTTGGGGATTGTAAAAATATCAGCAAGGGGCCCCAGTTATTTTCAAATCTTTACCCTGTCACGGCAAGATCTTTTCCCACTCCTCAGAGAAGTGGCAGCAGCTCTGGGAAGGAGTGGTGACAGGCAGGAACATTGTGGCTATCTGGGCTGTGAGAGCAAGTCTGTCCTCAAGGGGATCTGCTGCCAGGCGCGCAAGAGGTGACCAGAAAATTCTAAGATAGATGGATGATGGTTGGATCTCAGGGATGCAATACAACCACTCATTGAAGGTTGGAAATACAATGACTACCAATAAAATCTATCCTTGAGCTGGCTGCCAGCGAAAGGCCCAGATCACCGCGGTGTCTCTCTGCAAAAGCGGTTGCTTCTGCCTATTTCTTATTTTTCTTAAAATAATATAATTTTATCCATGCTCTATTTCCTATGCAAGACGTCTGACTCCTAGAGGGTGCAAATATGCCCAATTACTTCATGGTAAAGTTTTTAAACCCACAGACTTACTATATTAAAGTTCATTTTTTATCTCTAAATATTTTAATACAATTCCCTAAATAATGGAATTGCATTATCTCCACTATGCTTACATATATTTCATACTGTTTCATTATAAAGTCTGAGGATTGCAGTGTGATACTGTTTTCTGGGTTTTATCGTTTAGTTTTATTAAGGTGGAATAAAGTATCTTTTTAATCTAAATTTTTCAAGTCAGGTGCATATGGTGACAACAGTAACTGACTGAGGCTAGTTGAGGCCAAATCGATCATTACTGAATGTTTAGTGGAGATGCTTGAGAATTATATTAAGTTAAAACCGTCAGGTGTTTCAAAAAGGGGAAAACAGACCTGCTTCAAAGGCCAAGAAACCTTAAAGAGCTGCAGATAAAAGATGCGCCATGGCTAATGCTCAGTAACAGTTCTCTCATTTCCTGTTCTAAGCTGCTACTACAGACTCTGCAACATGCGGAGTTCGGTTTTTTAGGACAATATCGAAAGTCAGGAAGTGATGTATGCACCTCACTCGGCTGTGGCGATTCATTTTCCACTGGGCGGGGCGGGTGGTAGATGTGTCTCATGATGGAAAGAACCGGTGTAGATAAATGAAAGCAAAGGCAGCTTCCCTGCGTGTGCCGTAGTCAGTGACCGCACACACAAACACAGTGCACACATACCTCTTAAGCAAAGGCACCCAGGAGGAAAGACAGAATATTTAATAATTAAATCTATTCCTAGAAAACTATATGTGTACCTATATAGCTTTTCCAATGCCGTTGTGCAGATTTCAGCTTGAATGACTTCAAAGTTTACAAAGTTTACAATATGAAGAATGTCATTTGAGTATTTTCCTTCCTTATGCAGACCTATGGTAAGCTTTGAGGACTCCGTTTTCATTTTTTCTATGCCTCCTTTTGTCCATCTAATTGGAAGCAGCAAAATATAACAATCAAAAATTAAAATGTGTGTATGAAAGTGCATGAAATTCATGACAAGTGAACTAACTTTAAAGGAGGGTTTATCAGCATTAGTAATACACGTCTCACCTTGGAGACAAGTATATACGCCGTGTTTAGTTTTCTTGAAACTCAGTTGCTTTCTAAGTAACTCACCCTCTAAGTGGATGGGTTCCGGCGAGAAAGGCCTGTGCACCTGTGTGTGTACAAACTTCTAGGGACAAAAAAAAAAAAAAAAAAAAAAACAGGCGGTACTTGCTCTTGCTTTCACCCGCCTATTATTTATTTCTTGCACATCCCACCCTTCGTAGTACAGCTGTGTGAGCTCTGTGTGCGGTTCTACCAGTGCAGAAGTTGAAAGTGGCCATGAGGAAGAGTTAAGTTTTTGGTTTCACCCATGTGGTATGATTTCCTTCCCTCAGTACAGACTGTCCTCCTGCCAAATAGTAAGTCACTTAGAGGTAGCCATGGGAAAAAGGTTCTGTCTTCCTTTATTAAAAAGAATACATTTATGAAAAATGTATCAAATAATAACAAAACACGCTTGAATATAAAGAGTAGGGATGCATTTAGAGGAGAAACAACACTATTAAATTGTATATTTTTACACAGATTTTTACAGTACGTCTTCATATATATTTTGCATGGTAAGCATTCATTTTTCTCTGTGGCACATAATCATGAGTTTTTAGCTGGGGGTACTTACAAAGGTAAATGAGTTACTTAATAGGATAATATCTGGGATGGAAGGTGAGAGTATAAACCCGATATTCATGCCCAATTTAAGTAGATTATAGATATTTAAGAAGAAGATAGTGGAATTCTTAGGGAGAAACACCCCCGAATGTCTCATGTGTCCTATGTGATTAGCACTCTGTTCCTATCAATTTATTTCATGGTGCAGTCAATCCTCTATTCTACTTATCATAGTTGTAGTTATGAAACATTGGTTTCTCATAGTACTAACATATGTGTACTGATTCTGGTATCATTTTCACGAGGAGTTATTACTTAATTTTTTGCTGTGTTCTAACCCTCTGCCAGACTTAATATTTCAAGAAATCTCCCACAGAGTTCCTATACTTTCAGTGCCCTGAGATCCTCAGCACTCTCATGATTATTACACTCAAAGACAGACTTCCTGTTGTATCCTAGATACCAAGATCAGTTGCTCCAGATATTCTGGTCACCATTCCCAAATTGAAGATTTTAGAAGGTATTTCTGTGAAGTTTCCCCTTGCTAATCCTTCCTTTTGCTTGAGCTCTGAATCTCTGGGGTTTTGAACTACTTATCTACCCTTGGGTTCCTCCCTCCATGCCATTCTGGCAAGAGCAATTTATTTACTTTTGCTAGTTGTTCTCCTCCCGCTCCCCCCCCCCCCCGGAAGTCTCTGCCTTGTTTCTCCACTCTGAGACCATATCTTGTGTTTGAAGAAATAGTAGAATGAGGAGATGGAGGAATAGGTCAGCAGTTAAAGCACTTGCCTAGCAAGTAGAAGGCTGTGGGTTTGATTCCCAGCATCACATAAACTGGATGTGGTGACACATGCCTTAATCCCAGAATGTGGGGTGCTGAGGCAAGATGATTATATATATATATATATATATATATATATATATATATATATATATGTCAATCTAAATATGAAAAGTTGATAACTAGATACATGTACAGATACAAATTGTTTTGTGTTCTTTAAATAGAAACTACATTGCTTGAAGTATCCAAATGAAGCTTTCAGAACTTTTACCCAATTCCTCTCCTGCAAATGTGCTCCTCTCTGAAATTTTTGATTTTTTGTAATCATATACTTAAGGGGATGATTCCAAAGAAAATAAGAAAGTGCACGTAGTAAGCTCTCAGAAACAGAAATTCTGATACTATTGAAGAGCAAGGCTCATTTACATCAGTTTTTGATCTATGGAGCTTTGATTTATGTCTTACCCAGCACTCAGTCTCAGCTTCCCTAAACCTCATTTTCCTAAACATTTTCTTCTGCCACTCCTCTCCCTTTGTAAATAAGTTCATCTTCAAAAGATATGCAGGATCTTGTATTCTGAGTCCTACCGCCGTACTGTTCAGTAGTGCCCTTGGGCTTACCCAGAAACTCCAAAACATTCAAACTGAGTAAGATTTTTGAGAAAGGGAGGGAGAATGAAATCTGTAGTCTGTGTGGGTATGTGCATATATATGTTTGCATTTAACAGACATTGTAGAAATTCCATATGTAATAATAATACACATGCTCATGCAGACTACACCGTATTGATGACATTCCCAAAATCAATGTATACAAAGAATTTTTGAAATGCCATATCTGAGTGAAGCTTCATTACTCAGGAGTGGTACATATTGTGCTGGGCTGTGTATAACAGGGTTAAAATCATTCCCAGCATTTGAAAACTTACTTATACTAATGTTTTCACTTATTTACTTAATAAGTAGGATGTTGCTATTTAGTTTAATGCTTGTATTTGCCGCTTGTCAGTGAGCCTGAAACGGTGCTGCTCCTTTCTCCAGGAGCATTTGTAAAAACACACCTACTTCCTTTCATTTCTTGCATACCCAATTGTCACCACGCACAGTGACAAATGATGGACTCTGAGCATGAGTAGGTGACTGCACTGGCCAGTCTGCATCTCGTGTGGTAAAGAAATAGATATGGGAACTCGTGGACTGTAATATTATGTAAGTGGATTAATGAATTGGGACAGAAAGAGACCCGAGGGAGATTTAAATGATTTTAACAGTTTCATACATTATGAATTAAAATGAAGATTTGTACAAAGTAAAGTTATGTGTATATAGGTTACAAGAGGTATTACAGAAAGTATAAGATAAAAGAAAGAAAACTTTAGGAAGAAAGTCCTTACTGTGAAAGGGAGTGTGAAACTTTAATGCACTATGTTTTCCTCCTTACTGTTTGAGAAAATGTCTTATTCTCAGAGCAGTAGGTCTTGATTTCACTGTATAAGTAGATTAGACTGGCCTTGAGCAGATGGCAATCCTGTCTCAGACTCTCTAGTGTTAGGGTTGTAGGTGTAGCTTATGTGGTGCTGGGGAATTGAAACCAGGACGTTATGCTTGCTTGGAAAGCGCTTTAACCACTGATCTGTGGCTCCATCCTAGGGGGCATTTCCTTGGTATATCTGAGACAATAATAACAGTTAAAACAAATTCAGAGTAAAAAGATAAGTGTTTATAGAGGTAAACCTGGGGGAACAGTGAGCTAAATCTCTAAATGGTAGGATAAGAAGTTCATGTTATTGGAGGATAAGAAGACAGTCATTTGCAGAGACTGCAGACCCTTTGAAATTTCTGCCTCTATGTCATCTGTGAGGGGAATTGATTCGGAAGGTTTTATCTTCCTTGAAAAGTGCCAAAGCAGAATAAACTGAGGTGTCCTGTACACTTCAGTCTGTACCTTTCTGTTTGAGCAGGATGTGTCCACAGTTGTGAACAGCAGCATTCAGGAGCTAGGGTTCAGAGAAGCCATTGCCTTTCATTTGATAGGTCTGTCATGACATTAGCTCTATCTTCTCAGTTTCAATTCAATTTTCCATAATACAACTTGTAACCCATATACACATCTCACATAGCACATATACTATGTGTTTTTTTTTTTTTTTATTGAAGGCAAAACCACCTGAGTACTTTCTGTGATCTGGTTGTGAAGAAGGAATGAGATTTCCATATTTATGAAGAAAGCTGGAATGTCATGTTTCTTGCTTTTTATAAGTAAGCATTTCACCTTCATAAATCATGAGATTTGTAAAGCGTGAACTACCGACGCACCAGCTACTCAATAATACAGTAGATTCTACATGGATGGCATCAGCTTTATCTTGTTGGAGGCAGAAATTTCCATCAGGAACTCACAGCCATCTTTATTCGTTCCTTTCCAATTCCCCACTCGCACACTTAAATAGTCACCACCAATCATGAGTACTCTTGCTTCATAAGAGAAGAAGTGGATGGAGTGGGAGGAGGAGACGTATTTTCAAATAAAGATAGGTTTCTCTTATTTCTGGGGTACAAAATCAAGCTGTGATTCATCTGCTTATAACCTCAAGATTTCACTGAAGTAGAATGAGAATTAAAGTACTATATCCAAACTTTCATTCATTTAGTTCAGTAAATATTTGATTGAACATACTCATGTTTCCTGAGCAAGTATCCAAAAATATAAACAATTAGCAAGTTCTAGGTTTGTCCAGGTGTATAAGTAAGCAATCCACTTGTGATGTCCCTATAGAGCTGCTAAAAATTTGTCTACATCTGGGGTTCATGCTGTCCCATGCTCAGTATAAGACGTGCTGATATTTTTACCCAGCTATAGTGCTGTCATTGTTTTTCACACACTCCCTGTGGACATGTGAGCATTGCCTCACCACTAGAACCAGATGTTCATATCCTCATCATTAGAATCTGCAAAAGTTACTGTGCATCTCTAAGATGACTTTGTACCGTGTCTTCAATGAAATACATTTGTGGACCAGGACATTACTGTACCTTATGCACGTGGATGTCAATGTATCACCAAGAGCACTTGCCAGAGCATATCCACAGGCCAAAGGCAGGACAAGATCTATGACGATGGACAGCAGAGGTGGACATAAAGAGACAGAGCTGATGCACACTCTGCAGCAATATAAAACACTGAGTCTACTGTGCAAGAGATGGGAACATTCTCTACTGAAGCTTCCAAAAGCAACAAACCTTGCCAATAATCTACACAACACATTTTAGAATTCTGACCTCCAGGACTGTTAGAATGAATTTGTATTGTTTTAAATCCATATTTGTGGTAACTTGTCAAAGAAATTATTGTTATATATTCAGATACACTAATGACTCTATGTGTTCCATATTAAGCTATTGGTTTTCACATGGATATTCCCAAAGGGCTTAATTTCCCTTTTTTTCTGAGTTCAAGTATGTGTTTAAGTCAATGGCTTTATCTTTTCCTTGAGCAACATGAACAGCTTAGGACATTTAAATTTCCGTTTGCACTGTCATATACTTTAATTAGACACGTTGGAGCTGCTCTGCATCTTTGATTATTATTGTTGGTATTTGCATCATCGAAGCCTATTCATATTCAATCACAGAAATGCTTACTTCTCATTACATCTTTTGCTAAATATTATCATATTTTCTTTATGTTCAGTTTAATTTTCCCAAATTAATACTGTCATTAAAAAAAACATTTCAGTCATTTTTTATTTCAAAATGTTAACCTTCACTCTTGTGTGCTTGTGTTTTAAATTCAGAACACTATACCTGATCAGCAGGTTTTTGTAATTGCTACTATAAATGCTTTTTCTGACAAATATTTATTTAGAGAAGATTCTTTGTTTCTAAGTTATAATAACTTCATAGAGGGGTTTGCGTTATTGTTATGAAGTTCTTGTATATGTTTTTCTTGCTTGAAATGAACTGACAATGATCTGAGCATGTTTCCCATTTCTCAGGAATCACAATCTTAAACTCTCAGTGCTCATTGCTGCAATCGTTTTTTCTGTGTGTGCTTTTCAATCAGAAGCCTCATTCTGATATTCATTATGTTTTGATATTTAACCTCATCTATACCAATCTTCCTTTAATATTTTCACTTATTTTTTATGTTTTCTTTCAGTCATTAACCAGGATTAATTTTACAAGACATTTTAAATTCTTTAAAAAGTAAGTATAAGGGCGTGTGCTGTAGTTCAATGTTTAAATCTCTTGTGTGGCAAGTACAAGGCCCTGAGTTAAATACCCCGGAACCACATAAAAATTAGCCAGATATCCCAGAACCTGCCCGTAACTCCAGTGTTCAGGGACACAGAACGATTGTGGTGAATTTGAAGCCAAGTTAGGTTATGCAGGAAGTGCAAAACTATGCTGGAATACACAGCTGCACAGGGAGACACTGTCTCAAAACAAACACAAGAAACAAACACATAAAGGAACCAAAGCTCTCTATTGAATTTCAAAACATTTTGATACTATTTTGCTTATGCTTTGCTATGGTTAGTAGCTATAAACAGCCTCATTTTCCTTCCCTAAAAATCATGAATATATTACTTTTATTCTCCTTAAATGTGCTGTTCCTTGTATCTAAAGATTCTGCTCTCCAGTTACGTGTGCATCGTGGTCGAGATAGTGAGCTCTTCTGCGATAACATAGTATCTACTGGACAGTCATGGATGGTCGTGGTTGGATGACTGCTCTTACATCTTCCACATTCTCATTTGTAAGAAATTATTAGGGTACCAATATCTATATAATCTTACATGTTATTGTTATTTTTCATTTTACATTTGATTTGTAGTATGACAACTGTAGGTACTATGCAAATGAATGTTATCATCTCACAAACAAATGATTTGTTCTCCCAAAATATTTTCATGGAGAGTTTCCCTCACTCTACAAAAAGTAAATAAGTGTTAACTGTCAGGCAGGAGCAGAGAGACCCTCAACCAAAAAACAAGAGGAAGAGATTAAGTCAGTTACAAAACGTACTTTCTGACAGGGCTGAACAGAGATGCTGGTTGGGTTACTTTCTTTTTGATCACATTTTCACTGTACTAGTCAGCCTAGACTTGGCTGTTCTGAGTTTCTCTTTACCGCAGAGAATGAAGTGTTTTGCAGAAGTATCTCGATTGATGGTCTCTTGGTCTTCTTTGTGGGTGAGGACACTTTCCTGGAAAGGGTACCCATATCATAGAGAACACTGCTGTATTCATATTTGTCTAAAAAACAAAACAAAGACAATAGATTCATAGTAGAAGTTTATGTTATTTCGCAAACAACAAATATTGTGAATATTATTTTCTGATATGTAATAACATTTATGTTCCATGACCCCAGAGGGTTTAAATGTAATAGCCTATTAAATACTCTAGCATGCATTGATGACAGATTTACCTAGGTATGAGAAGTGGTTAGTAAGTCACTCATTTGAATTGAACTACCCCTTGGTGCCACTCCCTAAAACTGTATTTATGACTGGTTCAGCAGTTAGAAAATAGTGAAACTGTTAACTTTTAATACATTGCTATTTTTTTTATCCTGAAAAGTCTTCTCACAAAGAGCCCAAAGACTGATACATTTCAGTCCTAGCTGACACGAGAAATTCTTATAAACCTAAAAAGATCGTGGATGAAAGGGCTGATTTAGTTCTGCTTCTCTAACCCTACCATTCTTAAATACATCCTTAACCTTCCTCCCCAAGAACTATCTATTACTGATTGTATACAAAGAAAAAGCTGGACACGCATCCAACCAAAAGTGGATGAAATTTGAGTCTGAGATCATCATGCCTAGTGAGTGACTCAGACACAGAAAGTTAAATGATTATGGTTTCTCTGATATGGGAATATGAAAGTATACAAAATAATGCAAATGAAAGATGGTGGAAGAAAATTGGAAGATGGATTCTGTAGTGAAGGAAAGTGAAAGTGTGAGAAAGCGAGACAGGGGGTGTAAAAGCAATCAAAATGCAATATGTACGCAAATCAAGTTTACAAACTGAATAGCATTATTGAGAACTGAAAGTTCCTGAAAATACCTTCCCTCGCCACTAGGCTACTGGGATTGGCTAGTTGGATTCTGAAGAACCTATGGAGAACTTGGGATACTCTGCTTAGCCAAAGTATCATGGGCTACTTTGGCCCTTTTACATGGCCACACATTCGTAGTGCTTCTCTATGTCTGACTTAATATCCTGTGATAAATCCTTCCATATTTAACATTCCTGTTAATTGCTAAGTAACCCTTAAAATGTAAAGGCAGATCCCTTAGCGATCCACTGGTTTAAATGCTTAAAATGTCCTTAGGTCTCATCCTATGCCTGTAACAGAGATTTCTCCCTTTTAAGGGAGACCCACCTGACTGATGCTTCCACCAGGGCTTTGAAAGTGCTTTGACTTATGACTTTCTTCTGTTCCGTAACTAGAAATACTGCTTGTAACTGCCACTCTTAGGAACATACTATCTGGAGAATCCTAAATTCATCTTCCCAGGCCCGAGTCACTTATATTTGGCTTCAGAATAAACTCTCTTATTTACCTGAAGGGAAAGTTGCAGTGTCGATGTTATTCTGTATTACAAATAAATATGAACAAAAGGTAAGGATGTGAGGGAAATAAAAAACCAAGATATTGTAAACAAAGAGAAAAAACAACCAAACTAAAAATCTTCTCTTCTACTGAAGACTTGACGTAGACGTGGTGTTGGATTTTGTTGTTTCACTCAGATCTCACTGTCCTGATGAGCCTAGGTTTGCTGCTTGGCAGTGCTCCTGCCAGCATAAGCAGGGGGAGAAATGTGTTTTGCAGAAGTATTCTGACTGAGGGTCTCTAGGACAATGGTACTTTCCTCAAAAGAGTATTAGTATTTTAGATAATACTGCTATAATCAGAAGGTCTTAAGAAATGAAACAGTAACTATGGGTGCATAGTCAGAGTTTATTTAGCTTATTTATATATCCATACAACAAGCATTTTGAATATCATGTGCTGCTTGAAAAAAAAAAGAATAGGGCCTACAATATCAGACAAATAAACTATCCTGCTATTATCTCTTACAGGAATATCCAAAATATTCCCACTGGGTAGAGATACGAGTTTTAATTTATTCATTTGCATTAGACTCCTGCATGTTATTCCCACAGCTCTATTCCAGATTTTGTTTCAATTTATGAGTTAATGAAACTATTAACTAGTCTTATTATGCTGTATGAATCTAGATGATTTGCAGCTCTTATCTACAGAAATTCCCCTGACTCAATTAGAATAGGGAATGGCTTTTGACCTGTAAATTCGGGTGGATTGCCATCAGTAATTCTATCATACAGGAGGAATATGCCTCCAGCATAAATAATAGGTCAGAAGAACGGCTAATTTAAAATGGAGTAGAGGGCTCTGAAAAGAAGCTTTGTGCTGTGATAAGAAATTGTGTGCTTTAGGCAGTTATATTTTAACCTTATTCATAATAATTACTACATGAAAATCACCATGTAAGATCTCCTCGGAACATTCCTCTAAGCATGTGCTGTTGCTTTTCTATGAATAGAAAAATACTCGCAGTGGGAGGTTGGAGGAATTGCACAGCAATTAGCGTGTTTGATTGTAAGCACTAGGCCCTGAGTTTGATTCCCCAGCATCAGATAAAGCCCGGTGTGGTGGCGCATGTCTGTTATCCCAGCACTTAGTAGGCAGAGGCAGGAGGATTTCTGAGAGTCCAAGGCCAGCCTGTGCTACATAGTGAGTTTGGACCAGCCTGGACTACAGAGTGAGAACCTATCTTAAAAAAAAAAGTAATAATAGACAACCTGCTGTGAGAAAAAAAAGTTGTTCCATCTTTGAGAAGGTTCAGGTCTGTCTGAGCAGAGCTTCACTGGGCCTCTGGTCCAGGCCTTGTTCACCCTCTTGTCATGCTGGCTTGCAACATTTTTTTTTCCTCTGAGTAGCTTCAAACACACAGTGTAAATAATCTCACTGTCTAGTCCATGGCTCCTAGAGCTCATGTTATGTTCTAAAGAACCAAAGTTTATGACAAATGTTCGAGCTCTATTAGCAAGAAGAGACTGAAGATGAAACAGCAGATCCCACTCTCCTCATTCCCTGCCATTCCTCTCCCAACACCACTTCTCCATTCCTCCTCTCCAAGAAGGACTTACTACGGGTGGGAAAGAAACAGAGAGCTCCTCTCCCACCCAACAAAATGGAGGGAGGATATTAGGACGGAGTTCAAAATGCACCTTTCAATAAGAGAGAACCGAGACGCTCGGTTTGATTTCCTTACATTGCTCAGATTAGCACCGTAGAGTTTCCCAGGGATTCTGCTGTTCTTTCTGCTTCTGCTTGCCCACATAAAGGGATGGAGACTTGTGTTTTGCAGAAGTGTTCTGAGTGAGAATCTTGGTCTTTTTCCTTCTTGGGTACAGAACATTCTCTATATGTTCATTTATATGTTCAGGACATCTATATTGTTGATAACATTGCTTTATGAACAGAAGTTCTACAAAATGAAACATATCATGAGCATATATTAGTTTATCTCATTTGTTTGATCACAAAAAGATACTATGAGTATCACGTTTTTATAACAAAGATCAATTCTTCATAGCAAGTATCATGCTAAACATCATGCTAGCTAAACATCCCAAAATATGCGTACATCTGTACATCTTGTCATTCAGTGTGAGATAAGAGTCATAAATCATTCTTCTGGATTTTACTGGGCTTGTAACTTGCTAGATCTGTATTCCTGATTGTGTCAGAATTTATCAGGTAGTTAAACTATTCAATTCTAACACATTCCAAAACTCATTCTCACACTGAGATGGAGACATCACAGTCCCATCGTGCCTCCCAAACTCCTGGCAAACCGCAAAGCTCTATCTAGGAACAAATATTGCAAATGAAGGCCTGCTGGGATTTGCCTCATCTCCTGTCATTCTTCTGCACAACCTACTTTCCAGCCTCCATCCACAGCGATGCTTACACATGGTGGCACAGAAAAATCACATAGACTCCCACCAAACAAGGTGAAAAAGAAACGATTAGGTCTCTGTCCCTAATACACTTTTTAATCAAGGAAGGAACCAAAATACTGACTGAGTTAGATTTCTTAAATTTACTCAGGTTCCCTATATACTGATCAGCCTAGACTTGGCTATTCTATGTTCCTTTATTGGCTGTCTTTGAAGCTTAGCTTGAGCAATTCTTTCCCATATGTTTTGTTTTTCATTTGCGCTTTGTGGTTGATCGTCTTGGAGAATTCCTTGCAATGCTATCTTTTTAACTATGTTCTTAGTGAGTTTTTTTGATGATGATAAAGAACAAAGCTTGTACAATGAAGAGCAATAAAAGAGACTACTTGTTCACCAAGTCACTGTCCAGAGTAGGGTCAGAACAATATCACGGCAGTAATGATGCCAGTCATCATTGAGATCTCAGCAATCTTCTGCGACTTGTTTATGGTATTACTACACTTCAGGGATCCATCAGTACTCAGATTACTGAAGGACTGCTAAATTTTCCCCCTAAGGCTGTAGTTATCTTTTATTTAATGGCAATTCTAACATTTAGTTGAGCTCTATGTCTCTCACTTTCTGTCAAAAGTAGAGGGAGACCAAAGCAATCATAGTAAACAAAAACAAATCATATTATGTACTTAGGTATACAACAGTATGAAACTTACTAAAATTGTAGATGTAGACCTGCGTAGGTGTAGGTTTAGAAGAATGTTTATCTCGCAGAAAATGGTAAGCATTATAGTTTACTACTGCTCCTTAAATTATGTAAAAACATATGTGAGGTGCATAGAAAAACATAGGCATATATTTTAGAAGATCTTCTATTCATAGAAGTTTACTATTCATTGAAGTTTCCTTCCTATCTGGAATATGCCATGCATTTCCATAAGCATCCTTGTCTCTCTTTAGTTCCTGTTGTCTGAGAGAGATTTACCGTGGGCTTCAAAGCATTCAGAGTTCGTAAGACATTCCGTTCCTGTCAAGATTTAAGATCTGTTGTTTATGATTATGTTTCAGTCCACAACCTATCTCCTAAAAATGTGTGGTTATTGTATGCAATTTGAACACATCAAGCTTATTTTATTTAGTCTTCTATGTAGAATGTACATCATCTCTTTGATCCATATGCATTTGCTCTTGACCTTAATAATTAATATTATAGACAACATGAACTAGTTTTTTTGTAAGTCTCCTTTAGCTACATAAACCCTGCTTTTGGCATTTTCTTTTTTTTGGTCATGGTCACATCACATAATAATAGCTTGATTTATCCAGAAAATGTCAGCAGAAAAAATAAAAGTAATGCAATAGGTACGTTCTAGCCTGTACATATCAAATTTCTAAAGAATGATTAAAATATGGCAAGCAATAATAATATGGAAAAAAGATGAATTTTCAAAAAATAAAGTGAATCATTAGCTTATGTAGCTGCATTAGAAAACAATTGGGTACGTTTATGTGAAGCAAAATAAGCGATTATGTTATGGTTCTATAAGGTCATTTTATAAAGGAAGATCTCAAAAATACTACTCATAGCTTAAGCTTTTGCAAAGATGCAACATCTGATTACTAACTTAAAAAGAATGAATGAGAAATTTAGGTTGGATGCAAACTGTATCCAAGCACTCCCACGCACCCTTCTACTCATCAAACTGAGCTACATATGCCAGGGAAGGAGCTAAGGAGGGCTCCTCATCTTAGTTTAAAAAAAACATAATTTCATAAAACAACCACACATGAATTATTGAATAATGTAATTATGAGAAGATTATGCATTCAATAATTTACATCTGTTATGCATGATGAAAAAGAAGTATAATCTGAACCCCAATAAAGAAATGCACATTGTGTACAGGTTCAATGGAAAATGTTTATCTTTATGTCTACTTGGATATTACATCTATAGAAAATTACTGCAGCTCTGCTGCATACACTGTAAGTATATTATCTTATACTTTTGGGAGAGAATATCTAACATAGGGTTTAAGGCCTGATAGCATGATGTTATCAGGGATAGTAAAGTAGGCAAATTTCATGGGGACATCCCTTACTTTTCCAAATTCTGCATGCACTGAAAAAAGTTATTCTGAAGATTTTTGTGAGAAGTGATTCTTGTGTAAAAGTAAGTACCAAATATTTGTTTAAAAATTTAGGAGATTTTGGTGTACAATAGCCCTTCTATTAAAAAAAATTACTTATCTCTCTAATAGAGTCAACTAAAAATGACTATGAATTTTATAAAAATGAGATTAGTACAGACCTCATTGCCGGAAACATCAGAATTGTAAAAGCAAACATTGGAGAAAGCCTATAGAAGAGAGAAACGGTGGGAAGTCGTTGATCTAATTATCTTATATCCTATCCCATGAGTAAAGTTTGGGCTTCCAGACCTTTAAACGGTAGTCTAGGACAGCTGCTTCAGACTTTTTGGCCTTTACACTGTCTCAACAGGCCTCGTGCCAAATTCCTATGGCATTTCTGCATTAAGTTGTTTTTCTTTAATTTCAGTCCTATCTTTTCATTCTATCTTCAAAACTATTTAAATAAAATTCTTTGTAGAACTGGAAGCCACTTGAATTATCTTTTGTATGCCTATGCATCAATTAAGAAGCATTACAACCTTTTACCATTATTATTTTTCTACTTTTAGAGCACATAAAATGAACCAAAAATGTATAGATACACCATGATGAAATTATTCATATGTACATTATAGCCTATATTCTCAAGTTCGAGTCTTAGTAATGTTATAGTATTCTGTTGATGTAAGTCAGTTTATTTTAAACAAGAAATAAGAAAAAAGCGCTTTTTATAATTTTTTTAGTAGAAATAAGATATGTCTCAAGGTCAGATGTTTTAAATGTGCAAAATAGTTCAAAGTTGAAATAATAAATTTTTATTTTATTCATTGCTATTGTATCCCATGTTGATCAATTCTTTGATAATTCAAACTTAAAACAAGCAAACAAAATTATCTTTAATGGAGACATTTTTTAAAACATATATGCCTCTTTGAAAATTATGTAATATAGCATATTCAAAATTTTAAAGGCAAGGCAAAAGTGTAATATAAAAACTGTCAAGAATATGCATAGTCAATATTCAAGGAAGAAATGACTATAGAGCTGTCCTTACCCGATAGCACTATATAGGCAACTGCTTGTATTTTAGCTGTGGTGCCACTATAACATAGTAGGCTTTTTAGAAATCACACTATATAATGTGATTATCATTATTAGCGACAATAAAATTGAGGAAGAATGGAAACAAGCAAACCTGAAAATGCATCAGAAACCTCAATTTGCAGACAATAAGAATGTATGCTCCAGTCCTTAAAGAAACACAAAAGTTAGGGCAAGATAGAGTTTATATATAGGAACACTGTACTTAATAAACTAATTTTGAAATGGTGTAATGGATATGGTATAAGATAATTAGAACAATGTCTTTCCACCATCATGTGCTATGATTATGACTCAAAAAAACAGATGTTACCTGTCTTACCGCCCAAAAATTTCCAACCCCTTTACCTATGAGCCTAGGAAATGAACTTTGATTTTGATTAAGGATTCAGTGCCCTGAAAAGGGGTTTGCAAAAGACATCCATATCAACATTCTGGTGACTTTTTAAGATCTCTTTCAAACTGATTTCAGACAGTGTAGCCCATGTGTATGAAACTCTCATGTTGGGGATTTACATTAATTTTTTTCTGAAAATTCTTCTAAGATTATTTTATTTGTGTTGTGTGTTCCAATAGTTCTTTGGTTGTCCATATTCATAAGCTTTTAATAAGCACAGACTCATTTTACAGAAAATGTTTATGGCCCAGTGAGTGGAAAAAGATACATTTTTTTTTTTTTGCCTGTTTTCAGTTGCCTGCTCCTCCGACTTTTCCTGCTTGTAGCTATCTGTCTGCCTGGCTGACTGATTCTGTAACAGCCAAACAACCTCAGACTTGGGCCAGCGTCTTCCAGACAATGATCTGAACTTTCTCCTAAACAAGTTTCCCAGTGGTCACTTAATTGTCTCCTCCGCACTGGAAAGGAGTCCCATAAATGTGCTGATTGTGGGAAAAGTTTCTCTCAGAATTCTTATCTCATTCAATATTCTTGCATCCAGACCATGAAAACCTTACAAATAAGATGAGTGTGGGAGAAACTTTTAAACAGAGCTCAAACCTCATTCAGCATGAGAGAGAATTCATAAGGGAGAAGAAGTCCCCCAGTGTGAGGTGTGGAGGTGGTACTTCAGCCAGAGCTCCTAGGGGAGAATCCGCCAGAGGAGGGAGGGCTGCCAATGTGTCAGTCAGAGCTTCCATGGAAGAAAATCACACGGGGCAGCATGCAAAGGTGCAGGAAGGAAAAAAGCCACACAGAGCCCAGGACAAAGCCGTCAGGTGAAAACTTTAGCTAGTGACCCTCAGGAAAGTGGAGTCCTGAAGGGTGAGTAGAGGGAGGTCAGTGGCAGATCACAGGATGTCAAGAAAGGGGCGGTGCTTCAACTCTCTAAAAACTAAAAAATCAAATTTCAGTCTCTCTGTTTTAATACTGTAGATGGTTAATAGTAAAGCACTTAGATACTGGGTCTTTCCCTACCATGTGGTTTAATAACATTGGACTAAAAGCTATGTGGGTCTAGATGCTTTTTCTATGTGACATGGTGCATGAGGAAATAAAATGTTTTGGGGATAGTAAACACTAGAGCATTTTGTTACTGGAGTCTTCAAAGTATTCAGCCAAAAACCTTCTTTGATTTTTGTTGTTCCATTTTTTCTATGTAACGTGGAACACAAATAAAAATATGTTTTTAAGAGCACACAAGATCCTTTGATCACATCTTGAAATTCTTTCTTGCATCATTTTGACAAAAGAAAAAAATCACGTTTTTTATAGGCAAGCCAACCATCACCCGGTTTTAGGAATTTCTATGTAAAGAATAATTTAGGGGAAGAGGAAATAACCTCATTACTTTTAAAGTTATGCAACATCTTTGGAGCTAGGGCCTATGTAAAGTTTTTTAGTATATTAACATTTGGTTTGTGTGACTTAAGGGGATCTGTAGTGAAATGAATTCACATTTATACAAATAATTAATGATCCAGGCCCATCTCTGTAAGCTTTCATCTGTTCTCTCCTACTATGAAGGGTTTCCAATTAAAACAGTAAGAACTTCCTGGTTTACACTGTTCTCTATAGAGATCCTGAGGAGTCCTAAGTGAGGACTGGGTTAGCCACAGCCTTCTACACTGCGCTCCTTTATGAAGCTCTCACTCCTGGTGCCCCTTGTTTTCCAGGAGCCTGGAGAGATTTTTCCTTGATTCACTTTCATAGCCTCATTGCGCATTCGTTTCTGCTGGCAGAAACTGAGCCAACCTTTAGAATCTACGTAAATTAACAAGCTGTATCGTACCAACAGATCTCATCTGGCTTCTTCGAAAAACCTACAGTTTAGAGATTTCAATATTTTGAAAACTCGGCTTTAGATTAGTCTGAATGTTTTAGATAAATGTTGGTCAACAAGAAAGTCATTTCATATGTCAATGCCTTGTATTTCCTTTAAAATTTAACTTTCAAATTTTTCTGTGTTATAGGAAAAATTTTAAAAGGCTACCAAACATGTTTTCTAATGTCCGTCAAAATGGCTCCAAGTATCTCACAAATTTTGACTAGCCTCAGGTTAGGGTTTGATTACCACTGAATGCTAACATTCTTCTGATTGTTTTTGTTATCTTTTAAAATCGTATCAGTTCACACTGTATTGGTGACAGCTACCCATAAAAAGAAACTATTTTGCATTCTAAATTAAGATTCAAATGAGTTGTTTTAAATATATATTAATGGAAATACTTTGGATTTTTGTTTAGTAAGTTCCGAACTTACTATGACACAATGATTTCTATGAAGTCCATCAAAGGCTTTGAAAAGTGAGCTGACATTGCGACCATAATATGAATTAGATGATACAGTATTCACAATCCAAGTTTAACCACATGCATTGCATGCAAACAAATGCAACATTTACTACAAGATTTAAAAAGCACTCGGATTCTTATGTTGCAATATCAACAGGGTTTTAAATACAATTCTAAATTGCTTAATGAAAAGCAAGAAAATATGATCAAAACTCCACTATGAAAATAAAGAAAATATGGGTACTAGAGGCCAAAGGCAGAAAAGAATTAACTACACAGGGAATGAGGAATTTGTGGGGTGACAGAAATGTTCTTTGACTTAATTATGGTGGTTGTTAGACAGGTGCAAACATTTGTCAAAATTTATCATTCTGCACACTTGAAATGGGTACATTTCACCTCAAATTATATCACAATGAAGTTCGTTGAAAAAGAAAAATGATAGCACAATAGTACAAAAAAATCAGATGTCTAGAAATAAATCTAATAAGCACGTGCAAGTGTCTACCCTGAAAACCGTGAGAACAATTAAAGATTTAAATAAAAGAAAATAAAGAAAATAAAAATTGTCCTCCCCATGATGTCACAGATGTTCAAAGATTTAGACAAATTCTTTAATGGCACTAATGTACTCACCATATCTGAGGAGGACTTAAACATGATTGGAAAAAAAAAATGGAAGACTCCCAGTTAAGATAGCTGTTGAGCAACAGTTACACAATGGCTCCTTGTGGACTCATTTTAAAAAGGTGAAATTATAATCAAAAACTTTCTGTTTAATTTAGCTAGGAGAAGAAGGAGAACTCCAATAATTAAATTAAAAGGAGAACAAGAGAAGGTCAGAAATCCTTAAGATACGTCAGAAGCGGAGGAAAACAGCAGTTCAGAAAGTCACCCCAAACCAACTGATAGCAACCTTAGCCACCTTAGCTACCAGCATGAGTAGAGAGAGGAAAGCCCAGAGCTTGAAACCTCTGACCAAGGCATGTGCAGATCTGGGAGAAGTGGGAAATGACAGTAGCTGGTAGCTGGTAGTCCCAACTTCTAATCATGAGTCTGTGGGCAGTGCAAACTACATACAAATACAATGTGAGCTTCCCCTAGAAAAGACCTCCTAGATCAGAGGTAGCACTTGGAAGCCATAACAGGCAGTGACACAAGAAAAAGCCATTTTAAGAAATAGAGTCTGAGACTGAACTGTTTAGAAGGCTCTGATGAGCATACCAGGGTTTCGAGGGTCACTCTTAAACAATACTTAGAAATTGGCACAAGAGGCAGTTGAGGAGAGGAGAGAAAAGGCCGCTGACGCCCTGTGACCCCCTGAAATGCTGCGGTAGTAGTGGGAGCATCTCTGAGGGTAGAAAGTCCTGCCCTCAGAACCTCAGGGCAGGGAAGCCAGGACGGGCAGGAGAGGTTTACGGAGGTGCCTGGGTGTGATTGTGACACTTCAGAGGCCATTAGACTATTAAGATTTCCCTCGACGCCTACTCCCAGCACAGAACTCAGAGGAACTTCAGACTCCCCTACACATCCTCATCCTGTTCAAAGAAACCTTTTGGCTAGGCCTTTAAAGTGAAGTCCCCCAACAATAGAATCACGGGAAGGAGACAAGGCAACAGGACGCACACATAAATGCCCAAGACCCCAGAACCCAATATCATGGATCTTGAATTTATGGAACTCATAGGGAAGGAAGTCAAAAAGCAAATAAATGAGTCAAATAGTCATTTCAAACAAGATATTCTGAAAGAAATGCAATGATTAGCAGGATTAGAGAGGAACTTACTAAACAAAAACTGATCCCAATGGATACAATGTATGTTGAGCATATAGGAGCCACAAATAAAAAATGGCTGAGATAAGTGAGATGCAAGATATAAAATATAATTGTGATAGAGAAGTAGAAATGTTGAAAAGATATTTAGCTGAAATTTAAGATACGAAAAATTTATTTGAAAGCAGGGTAAGTCGAGTTGAAAACTGTGAAAACAGAATTTTGGACCTTGAAGACAGGCTGAGGAAACAAATGCTAAAATTGGACACAACTCCAAAATTAGAAATGAACAAAGTAGTTGTATACAGTATCTGATGGATGACTCAAAGGGACCCAATCTCAGAATTATGGATGTGGGGGAAAAAGCAGAAGACAGCATTGAAAGTATAAAAAAAATATTCACAAAAACCATGCAAGATAATTTCCAAAATCTTGGAAAATAAGTTAGTTTTCATATACAAGAAGCTTATAGAACAACAAGTAGCCTCAATCAGCGATGAGATCTGCCATGATGTATCATTATCAAAACCTCAGAGATACAACATAGAGAGAGAAATAAAAGCAGCAAGAGAAAAATAGACATTATTTTACAAAGGCAAATCTGTTTGAATTACCACAGATTTCTCAATGCAAAATTTAAAGGCCAGGAGATCCTGGGGCAAAATCTTTCAAGCTTTAAAGGACAGCAAGTGTAAACATAGGTTGTTTTATCCAGCAAAATAATCTCTAAAAATTGAAGAAATAAAAATGTTTCATCAACAAGAATTCCTAAATGTGACCACTAGTTCAGCATTGTAGAAAATATTTGAATGAATCTTTGACAGAGACAGACAGACAAACAGCACCAAAGGACAGAGTGGAAAGAAAATATCTGAAGAGAAAGTGTAATACAAAATAGACACCAATCATTCAATTGGTATCCCAACAAACAGTGCCAGATTTTGCATAAAATCTATTAAACTTCCCCCATAATTATTATTTTCACTAGTATATTAGTTTTTAAAACATAATAATTATATTCAACATGGGGAATTGGCATAAAATTTCAATCTGTGAAATGTTTTTGATATATATGATATGCATAGATGTTTAGCTGGAAGTGGTAAAAGTGTCTTTTATTTATGATATTATTAGTTGTAAAAAAAAGTAAGAATTGGTAAATAAGTGTTTCATGGGATCTGTTCCCTGAAGCTTTCATTGAATGATGAAGATTAAAAAAAAAAAAAAACTCACATAGCCTTATTCCATTGTATAAAAAACTGTTCAAACTGTGACTCTTAAATTTTACATTTCAATTCCATGCTCTGTAACTAAATTATTAACTGTTCTCACTCTTTTCTTCCTGCTCCTCTTTGGGAAAAAAACTCTTAAAATTTTTGAAATAGCTAAGTATGCCAGTATATCTATTGTTTTATGTATAACATACTTTTGCGATAGCCTTAAGTTCATTTAATGTAGTGATTTACTTTTTCAGTCTTTGATATAAGCCTAGAAATGTGATTGATGTAATTATAACCTAAATGTCGTTTGTACAGCAGCATAATTGATAGTATCCAAACCTTGAAAGAAACTAATATATTCAAGTACAAATGACTGGATAAAGAAAATATGATAGATATTCACAATGGAATATCAGTCTGCCTTTGAGAATGACACATTTGAGTCAGTTTTAGGAAAAAAAAAATGGATCCACCTTGAGGTCATTATGCTCAGCAAATGAATCAGACCCAAAAAGTAAAATATTATATGGTTTTTCTAATATTAGAGTACCAAATCATAAAAAAAGTAAGAGATGTGGAAAAAATAAGAAGATGGACTGTGTGGAGAGAAAAAGGGAAAGGAGGGTGAGAGGACGGGAAGAAGGAAGGGAGATGATATAAAAAAATAAAAAGAACCAAATGGGAGTGATAGTGCGAGTTAGGGGGGAGAGGGAAGTTTTCGGAGGGTCAAAAAAGGGAGAAGGGAGGACCAAAGAGGAGGATAGGGAGGGATTGCAGTATTGACACTGTATATATGTGTACGAAATGCTCAAGTTCAATGTAAATATTATAAATTGCGTATCTACCTATCTATATTTATAATGGAGAAAAATGAAATAAATAGAAAATATAAATTCTCAACAGAAACTACAAAAACTAGTAAGTTTAAATGACATTTTTGGAGTTCAAGATTTCAGTATCCATAATTTAAAACTTATTTTGTTGAGTCGAAGATCAAAATGATAATGACTGATATAATGTCCATGATTAAATAAATAAATAAATAAATAAATAGAACAAAATGGAAGGGAGATTTTAAAAAATGCATACAGAATCTGTAAGAACTGTAGGATAACACCAAACTTCAGAAGAAGATACAAATTAATAGCTGAAATGTCTTTAACAATGTTCAAAGACATCAGATTTGGTAAAAGAGGATTTGACGTTCAAGCAGTTCAGGGAAAAAAATAAAATGCATTTATTCAGTGGACATTACAAAAGAATAAGGGAACACATCAAATACCTAAATAAATAGAAAGATGTGCAATGTTAATCTCAGATGTCCCACTGTACTAAAAATGACAGTTATTGCCCAAATGACCTACATATTCAATGAAAAAGCTGTTAATATAGAAATTGTTGTTTATATTAACAAACTTATTTTAACATTTATGTGGAAACACAAAAAGTTGAATATCAAATGAATACTTCTAAAAAGTATCAATTTGGATTAAATACACAACTCATTTTAAAACTTTTTAAGTATCTAATATAACCAAGATACTGTAGCATGACACATGAACAAATACGTGTCAATAGGTAAGAATAAGGAATGTTTAAGTAGGCCTACACAAAGGTGGCTCATTGCTATTCTACAAAGATTACAAAAGCAATTCAGTAAAAGAAAGCCACTTTTTTATATAAAGTGGTGCTGGAAAACAAATAAAACTCAACAGCCAGAAAAAAAAAGAACTATCTGAAATTCAGAACTGGAAAAATATTGTCAAATGGCTGATAAAAATAAATACAAAATGTAGAGTTCCATAACTTTTAAAAGAAAATGTATAATATTTTTGATACTTGCAATTAGTCAACAAGTTTGTTTATATGTGTAATGTTAGAGGCACTACCCACAAAAAACAATGTATTTATTTTTCATAAATTGTAAAGCATGTAATTTGACCGGATCCTGTTGTAAGGATACAATATCAAGACATAGAGTGAACAAAAGTATTTGCATATTACATTTCTCACAATTTATATCTATGCAATGTAATGAATTTCTAAGCAATATAAAAACTAACGTAAAAATGTGCAAAACACGGATACCTCATGAAAGACACATAAGCAATAAATGAGTAAAATCACAATCATGTGTCTTTGCATACCTGTTAAGATGACAAAAATATAAATAAATACCTAGAATATTAAGTGCTAATGATGTGGATGGGAAATTATTTTTTATACATTAATGAGACTATGAAACAGTAAGGTCACTATAGAAATCATGTGGCAGATATTGAAATAAGTTAAATATACGCTTTCCATATAATATAGCAGCAACTTTCATAATTATGAAGCCTAGACAAAACATATGTTTACACAAAAACCTTTATGTGAATGTCACCAAATATTTCATAATAGCTAATAACTGGCAATGAATCAAAGGACCAAATACACTCGAAGGTGTGATATGTTCCACAAGTCTATGCAAACAATGAAAAATCAAAGTAATAAAAAAATAAAACATAGGTTTATACTACAAAGAACTTGGATGAGTCTAAGGCCACCTTCTTTGCAATTCCAATTTTACAAAATTCTTAAATTTAAAAACTACAGTGATGAACAGGTAAATGGTTTATTGATTTAAAAACTCCTTGTAAATGAGAGCACAAGGAAATTCATTGTGGAGACAAGTTATTTCTGTTCCTTGATTGCAATAATAGGTACAAATCTGCACACATAATAAAATGAATTATACAAGAAGACTACAAGACATGAATGCACACAAAAGCAGTGAGATGCAAATGAGCTCTGTATTACTTTCTTGTTACAGTCAATGCTTACATCCTGTGCTGATATCTAGAAATTATGCTGGTAGATAGTGAATAATTGAAACACAAAACTTTCTAGGTTTTTTTGGCAACCACTTGTGAATCTATAACTACTAAAAAATTAGAATTTATTTTGAAAAGTTGAGAAGATTGCAAAGATCTAGAAAGAGGAGAGAGTAAATAACAGTCATGTCCAGACATGAAAATCAAAGTGCTGGGTTTTAATTTCAAAGGTCTCAACTTTTAAAATGAGTATCTATTTACGCTAGACACTTTGCCATCAATTGGCAGAAGGTTCTTTTGCTCAGTTTGGATAGACATTACGAATGGACGAAGGACAGAGTGTCCCTGGTTGTCAGGCTTCGGTGCTGTAGCTTTGAGATCTGAACGCCAGCATGTTTTATCTGGTAATCTTACATCTTTCTGTAATATAGCTGCAAGTGGATTCCACCCACCTGTCTTAGCAGACAAGTCTTACAGCCTTTGACAGCTTTGTGGAGCTCTCCCAGCAGCTTTTGTTGCCTCTCTCAGGAGTCCTTAAAGTGATTACCACGATCACCAGAGTCATCTTGAATAATTGCTGGTGACACTTTGGGTCTTGAAAACCTCACGCCTCTCTGAACTTAATCTTACCAAGTAGTTTTAGTGCAACCTGCCCAGTCCATTCTACAAGAGATGAGACTCCTGCAGAGACAACATGGCCACTCAAGCAAGTTTTCAATTTGGGGCTATGTTGCAGCCTGAAGGGCTAGTGCACAAAAGGGACCCTCCTTGCCTGACCCGGGAGCGGAAGAGAATGCTGCTTACATAAAGGAGTGCTTTGTGCTGGTGATTTCTTACGCTCCTTGAACCAATTTTAGAATATAAATACGGGGAAAGTAGGGCCCTGGAGGCAGGGTCATTTGGAAGTTACAGGCTAGCATCCTCTGCAGCGAGTACATGGGGGACTCATCTGGGATAGGTACATGTTCTGATCATATCATGGCCTAAGCAATATTTTTTCAGGTTTGTCGTTGGTTATGTAGAACAACCACAATTCCCCTGCCAACAGCGTAGACTTTGGAAGCAATAATAAGCCCGGTGTTGCCAAGAAAACAGTGGAACTGAAAAGGAAGTTGCCCCTGCTTTGAGATCGAGTCAGTGACGATGGTAATAATGGGCTATTAGGGTTTGGGGATTGTGGGAATATCAACAGTGTGCGCCAGGTTTTCCCAGATCCTTACCTTGTCAGGGTGAGATCTATCTCTCACTGCTCAGAGAAGTGGCAGCAGCTGCTTGGAAGATGGCAACAAACAGGGGCGTTGTGGCTGTCTGGTCTGCAGGATCAAGACCATTCTAAAGAAAACCAGCTGCCAGCAACCACAGAGGTGGCTAGAAAGTTCTGCGGGTAAGATGGGTGATGTCAGGACCTCTGAGGTGCAGGGGTGGATGCATGATGGCTAGCAACGGAGCCACGCTTCATTTGGGCTGCCAAAAGGAAACTTCCACGTCTCCTTTAGAAATATCTCAACTCTAGAAATTTATTTTGGCAATGCAGGATGGTGGACTGACAGAGAGTACAAATATATTTAATGATAGGTATTAAATTGCAGGCTTACAATATTAAAGGTCTTTTTTTTTTTACATTCACACATTGTCAGTACATTTCTCCGAAAAGTGAAAAAAGCATTATGTCTGCAGAGATTAAATATCTTTCTCAGTGTCTCATGATGAAGACTAAGAACTATCGATGGTACTCCTTTCTGAGATTAACAATTTATTTTATTAACATTGAAGAAATTATCTTTTAAAATCTAATTTGCTCCAATTCGGGTACATTCGGTGACCTGCGACAGTAGCTGACTCAGGCTAATTGAAGCAAAACAGATCATTGAAAGTTCAGTGGAAATGCTTGGTGAATGAACATTTGAACATTTTGAAACTGCTAGATATATCAAAAAGAGGAAAGACCAGGGTCAAAGTCTCAAAGATGTTAAAGAACTACAGACAAAAGATAACTCACTGCTATTTCTCAATATGACATTTGTCCTCATTTTAGTGATATGTATGTAAGTGTAATACACATAAAATTTACATTGAGCTTGAGTATTTTGTGAACATACTTTCCTGGCAAAGTTACAAATCTTTTCCCTCTCAGTATGTTTATTTATTTATTTTTTTTGGTTCATGCTTAAAACTGCTAATAAAGATTGTGCAACAAGCACAGATATTTATTTCTAGATCAATATACAAGCTAAAAATAATATAAGCTAGAAAGTGAAGTATGAACTGCCTTTGGTTTCTTTGATTTATTCGTGCATAGATGAGGTGAAACAATGGATTAAAATTAGTGGAGAAAAAATTGTAGTACAGAAAGGAAAAAAAAAAAAGTCACTAAAGCCTATTTCTCCAACTTAAAGACCTTGTGCACACACTGGTGCTAATGTACTTCTTATATAAATACATACAAGAAGATAGACAGAATATTTAATAGCTGAATATTTTTGCAAGATAAAGGCATTCATATATAGCTGTTCCAAGTGCCATTATGAAGTTTCAAGATCTAATAACTTTAAACTTTACAATTTATAAAAATACCATTTTGAAAGTTTCTCTATTTTAATGTTCCTCCCTATAGATCTCAATGATTTCTCAATACCACTTTTTGATTTTTATTTGCTTATTTTTGTAGAGCTACTTATATACAACAAGAAACATATATCAAAAGTTAAAAATCTATATGTAAAAGTACACAAAATTTATTAAAAGCAAATTAAATTTGAAACAATAGTTTCTAACATTAGTAACTTTTATACTTCTGATCTTCAGGACAGTTATACATGTACACATTTAATTATCTTACAACTTATTTAGTTATTAAGAATCCAATCTTTTTAATGGATATATTTGTATAAGAAATGTCTGTGAACCTACATATATACAAGCTCAGAGGAGTCAAGTCATTGTACTTGTCTTGTTTTCATCTGCTCACTAATTCTGTCTTTCCTGGTAGAATTGTGTGAGCTGTGTGTTCCTACTATACAGAAGCCGGACGAAACAATGGGGTGGATTTAGCTGTCTTCTATTTTACCCCACACAGCTACTTTTCCTTCCCTCAATAAAGCCTCTCTTCATGCAGACTGCCATGCATGTATGCGTATATGAGAGGGAATAAGAGGGTAAAAGTGTGTGTTCATTTATAGAAAAAGAAAATACAAAATATACAACCCATTAACGAAAACAGTGAAGGGAAAGGAGTGAGGATGTGTTCAGGGGAGAAGTAGTACCCTTTACAATCCATGATTTTTGCACAGTGTTCAGCAATATACATTCATGGATTTTTCCATGGTATACATACTGGGGTATTTAAAAAAATAAATGAAGTAATGGGATAATTTTGGAGCTAAAGTTTAGAAAAGGTTATATTATAACCAAGTATTCATGCCTCAGATAAGTAAATTCTAGAGACTTCTAAGCAAAAGGAAGTGGAATTCTGACTGAGAAACACCCTGAGTATTTTTGTGTGTACTCTGTTATTAGCTCTCTTCCTTTTACTGTGTCAATAATCTTTTATTCCACTCCAGAAAACTCTAAAAGTGTGAACTTTTTATTTTTCCGTGGTGCTCACTTCCGTCTACCAATGCCATTATCACTTCCCCAAGGCAGGAGTAACAATTTTTATTGTCTTCTGACCCTCTAGGACTGAAAACATTCTGACCATATGGGTGTAGATTTCTTTATCTCCAGATGTTTCTTTCCGTGGCTAACACGTATTATTGACTTGGTTGTTTCTTCTTCTCTGTCTGCTTCCCTTTCCTGTACCTTTTATTTTGAAGTCAAGATATGGCACAATGGACAGGCGGACACTGAAGCCCTCACTGATTCCACACACCACGTGTTTCTGAAGGAACTCCAAGCTAGGGGAGATGCGGCAACAGCCCATGCATCTGAAAACACCTATGCAGGGCCACCAGCTATCCAGGTGTTTTGGTTCTGGAGTTCTCCTCCAAATCCATAGACTCCCATGGGCTCGCAGTCTCCTCACTGTCATAAGGCCTTCCAAGCTTAAGTCACTGTCATTTACAAGTTTCTGAGTACTTACCTAAGAGAGATGAATTTCTTCAGAGATCATTGCTGAAAAGTTTTGGTCAACTTTGATCTTCTTTCTGGGGACTCTGTACCTTCTCCTGTCGCAACCACATCTCTTTTCATTTGGACACTCGTGTACTAAATATTCGTGGTTCTTTTCTTCGTGGATGGTGAGAAGGCCACAGGCAGATCAGTCAGAGAGAAAGATGAATGGGAATATAAAATGGGAAGAGAATTCTCCTTCCTACTCACACACTCTTTCAAAGGCACTTCAAATGATTTTAGTTGAGAAACACATGGAAGAAATTTATTAGTTTGTAAAAAATACATATAAAATTATTATGAGAATATTTCTGTGTGGGCCTGTAGAGTGAGAGTGCTTGTACACAAGGGCTTCATAGTTCAGTGTGTGGTATGTGTTAGGACAGGTGTGTTCTTGATGTACCTGTGTGAAAAATAAAATGAGGTTGGATGTCTTTGAAGGTACATGAAAAGATTTGGATCATGGAGTCTATGTGGCCCTTAACTGCCACATGTTCGTGGCCTGGCTTTAAGAAAAAAAAAAAGGAAGAGGAAGGGGAAGACATTTTACCTTCTTTCATGGGTGAACTGACTGAGATTCTTAGCTGGATTTTCCACATTTTCTCAGATTCCCATGGTACTGGGTAACCTGGACTGCTTCTCATTACCTGCATAAAATGCAGTGAGGATGTGTGATTTGCAGAATTATTCTGAAAGAAGTTTTTTCATCTTCTTCCTTATGGACTAGTATAATTTCCTGTAAAAGAAACTCATACTCTGTAGAATATTGCTGTGTGACAGTCCTAGAAAATAATATGAAGATTATGGATATACACTAACCATTTAATTATCTCATTTGATAAACAATAAATATTCAGAGTATTTAACCTGATCTGTAACAATAGATATGCTCCCTGAACTCATACCCACTAAATATGGCTGCCTGTTCAAAATTCTGAGTATGAGACCTACAAGAGTGTGAGGTGTGGATTGTGAATCATCCACTGGGACTGGACGACGACAAGCCATTCCATAAAGCTCTTTTCCGGATGTTTTCAGAAGTTCTAAAATAACAAAATTGTTAACTTCTGTTACTTTGCCAATTATTTTTTCTGAAAATATTTACAAAGAGACCCTGTAAAATTTTACACTCCAGTCCTTTGTTTAAATGACAAATTTCTACAAAATAAAGAAACAAAATTCCTGGCAAATTGGTAAATTGCAGAAATCCATGTGCAAGAAAGTCATTGCAAATGGAACTGCTAATTCGGTTCTGCTTCTTTTGCACCATGTTTCATTCTGATTATATCCTCAAGCCTCCTCCCTCAGAAATATGTACTACTGATTGTATATAAAGAAAAACCTAGAATCCCGGCCTCCAAAAACAAGGTAGAAACCTGAGTCATTTTTACAAAAATGTTACACCTTGAGAACACCATGCTTAGTGAAATGAATCATGAACCAGACATAGTGGTATTTCTTCGAGATATCTTATATCTCTATCCCGTTTTTTCTTCTTGTCTTTAAATTCTTTCCTAAATTTTTTCTATAGACCTTGTAATCTTTAAAATTTTCTTCTGTATACCTAGCAATTTGGAACCGCCAACACTTAATTTATCCTTTTACTTTTTGCTTCTTTTAAAATACATAAAATATTCAAAAATAAATAAACTGTACCTGTGCCATAGTGAAATTATAAGTCAGAGTCAAAATAAGCCCTCAGTCATGACGACTATGGAATTTGTCTGAGTAAGAAATGGGACTCTTTACATTTGTTGCTTATTAGAAGAAAAAAAGATATGTCATAACTTTAGGATGTTTTAAACGTACAACACATTCTCAAGTTGAAATACTAAAATTTTATTAATTTACTGCTATAACATGCCCTATTGATGGATTCTTTTATTTTTCAACTTTAATTAAGCAAACAGAACTATCTTTTAAAAATTTAAAACTATCTTTAACCTTCAAAATGTTTTATGCCTCAAACACAGAAAAGCTGTATAAGACTCAGACAATAATATATATATATATATATATATATATAGAGAGAGAGAGAGAGAGAGAGAGAGAGAGAGAGAGAGAGAGAGAGAGAAGCAAGGTCTTTTTCTGTAGTGCAGGAAGGGCCTGTACTCACTATGCAGCCCAGGCTAGCCTTGGACTTGGCAATCATCCTGCCTCAGCCTCCCATGTGCTAGGAATACAGTCATGCACCACCACACCCAGCTTTATGAGGTGCTGGGAAATTGAACCCAGGTTCTTGAGCTTGGAAGGCAAGTGCTTTTAACCTTTGTACCATTAAGATAGTAACAAAAACAGCATTAGATATGAAAAGTATTTTTATATTTGGGCTTAGTATATGGTAAAGAAATGATTATAGAGCTGTCCTAACCTCACTACAGAGATAAATGCCAATATTCAATCTGTGGTGCTATTTTAGAGGATATTACAAAGTCATAAAAGTCATGTTATGTTACTTTACTGGTGTTGCTACTAACTCACCAAAACCGAAGAAGAAAGTAAGACAAATGTGAAAGCTCCAAGTTCATTCAAACCACTCAGATACTGGTTTATTCATCAATACACTGAAAACGAGAACGAATACTACATGCCCAAAATGAAATTGGTGGCATGAGGGATTGCTCTATTCTCATTTAATAAAATCTATTAAAAATCTTATTAGGGGTTGTCGATTTGCAGAAAATAAGAAGCTGTGCTCCGGTCTCTAGAGAAACAGACGTGTTATGGCAGGATACAATCAACGTTTGGGGAATTTTGTTTAATAAAGAGACTATGAAATTCCAGTTATTTCTTATGATTAAGATTACCACAGCGATCCTGCCCTGTCAGGCTCCCAGGTGTGGGGGCCAACGGTCGGCAGTTCTGTTTCACCTGTGGCGCGGGGAGGACGGAGGCCTGAGGGAGAATTCCGAGCTAACTGTAGGGGATGCGATCTTGGGAAGACAGCGGACTTCCTAACTCATATGTTTGCGGTTCATTCTCCAAGAGCAAGCAAAAACTAAAGGATGTTTTTCCAGAGTCTCGGTCCAGGGCAGAGCCTATGAGAGCGAGAGCCAGGGAACGACCTTAGCAGCAGCAGAAACGGGAAATGACAGTTAGCGTCGACTTCGGCCTGTGAGCACCAAGAAGAGGCTTACACGACAAATCCTGGGAATAGGATGGAGGTGCAGGGCTGTAATCTCAACGAGCATCCACACATGTCACCATGAACAGCCCTACAAATGCAACGGGTGTGGAGAGAGATTTAAACAGAGCTCAAATCAAATTCAGCTCCAGACAATTCTAAAGAGAAAAGAGCCCCTCCAGCGGGATGAGGGCAGGTGATGTTTCAGCCAAAACCCTCACCTGCGGCAACACGTGGATGGAGGCGCAGGAAGAAGAAAAGCCATGCTGAGCTCAGTATAAAACCATCAGAAAGGGCACAACGTCACCCAGCGACCCCCTGAAAAGCAAAGTGGGGTCAGGAAGGGAACTGGAAGATCAGTGGCCTTTGGTCACTGCAAGGAAAAGGCACTGTACAAATCTCTTAAAACAGAAAAAAGAAAAAAGATTTTTTTAAAAGAGACTATGAGATCAAAATCTGCCGCATCAAATTATATAAAAAAATAAAACTGAAGACTGTCTTTTGAGAAGGAGGGGATGCTCTAGCTATTAGGTACTGGACCTCTCCTTCGGAGGACAACACTGGGAGCAGTTAATAGTAAAGCACTCAGTTATTAATTATTTATTACCAAAAAATACCAGCTTGCTTCTTGCTAAAGTAATTATGATTTAGAGGCTTCTAGATTTTGAAAATTGAGGATGAGATCAGTTTAAATGTTTTAGGCAATTGTTTTTCAAGAGGAAAGTCATTTAACCTGTCACCGCCATGTAGCACCTTAAAGTTTACCATTTCTAGTGTTACAGGAATTGTTTAAGTAGGGTAGCAAACAGGTTCCCTAACAAAGATTCCAATTGCCTCACAAGTTTTGATCACCTTTAGCTTAGGATTTGCATCCATTGAGTGAATATTCTTCTGATTTTTTTGGTATCTCTTAAAATCATCAATTTCTACTATATTAATGATGAGTGCTGATAAAATATAACATCTTGAATTCTAAAACAAAATTCAGGTGAGATGGATTACAAATAAAATTAATGGAAATATTGCGGATATATATTTAATGTAAAGTTTTCACTAATTTTACGTGGGCAGGAAAACTTTTTTGTAAAGCTCAACAAAAGATTTGTAAAACTAACATTGAAACCATCCTAAAATTAAATGATACAAGTGTCATGCTCTGATCTGCACTGAAAACATTGATGACAAATATAGCATTCTTACTTCACAGTATCAAAAAAAATTGACTACAATTCTAAATTACTTAATAAAAACCAAGAAATTATGATCAACACTCAAAAGAACAGATGCTAATGCTATGATGTCATAGACACTGAAACTATTAGACAAATTTATTAATGGACCTAATATTGCCTGTCATACCTGAAGAGGATTTAAGTATTATTGAAATAAATAGAAAACATATCTTCACAGCAGATACTGAAAAAAATCCAAAAGAAATTGTGGAATTAAAGACTCTAATATTTTAACCTTTAAAAATATTTTTGAGCTAAAGAGCAATCTAATGCCTGATCTAATGTCTGTGAATAAGTAAATATAGAGAAATTCCAAGGAAAAAGATTGACAAAAATATGAATGGAATCATTAATATTGTATGACAGCACAATAGTTGTAAGATTCATCCATTGGGTATTTCACAAAAAAGACACAAAATATTGGTGGAAATATATGAAAAAAATATTCAAAGATCTTTTTAACTAGGGATAAAGGAATTCACTTTTAAAGAGTACAGGGAAGAAAACGCTTATGATGTATGAATAGAATTTCTACAATGGGCACTACAAAATAATAAACATTTTGAATACATAAGTAAATGGAGAGATAAGTACTGTTAATGACTTTGATGGACCAGTGTATTGAAAATAACAGTTCTTGCCCAAATGACCTAAAAATTGAATGAAAAACCTACTAAAATGCAAATCATTTGTTTAAACTAACAAGCATATCCTAAAATTATATGGAAATACAAAAAAGGATAACCAAAGAATTTTTTAAATAAATTAAACGGTGGGGGATATTACACTGCCAGGTTTTTAAACCTTCAAAATGGCTACTGAAATAAAAATATTGTAGAACCACAGATGAATAAATACAATTAGGTAAGAACGGGGAGTGAAGCAGCAGACCTACACAAATGTGTCTCTGAGGCTGATGTTTTACCGAGATTACAAAAAAATTCAGTTAAAAAAGCTACTTTTCCTTGTAATGTCATATTGGGAAACGATTAAATTTCAACAGCCTGAAAGAAATGGAAAAAAAACCTATTAAAACTTCACAAATTTCAAAAAATATGAAGTGAAATGGCGGAGAAATATAAGTGCAAAATGTAGAGATCCAGAACTTTGAAAAAAGATTGTCTAGCATCTTTGGGACCTTGGACTGTGCAAAATTTTGTTTAAAACAGCAGAGGTATCACCCACTCAAGAACACAGTAAATTCATTTTTTTCGTAATCTGTAGAGACATTTAATTTGTCCAGATCCCATTGTTAGAATGAAATGTGAAGCCATCAATTGCACGAAAATATTTGTGTATTACATTTCTAACAATTTATATCACTAGATATGAGTCCCTCAACAATAAGAAAACCATGTTATGTGGAAACATTCAAAATGCAGATATGTAGAAGACATGCAAATGATAAATGCGCACATGCAGTGATGTCGGTGAAATAGCAATCATGTGCCTTCACATACCTGTTAACATGGCTGAAATACAAATAAATACCAATAACAATAAATGCTGGAGAGGTAGAGGGAAAATTATTTCTTATGCATTGATAAGATTATAAATTGGTAAGGTCACTATGGAAATCAACTGGCTTGTACTTAAATTGTATGTGCATCTGATATTGTCCAACATGGGCTCTCTTAGTTATTCAGCCCAGACAAAACTGAAATGCAAACAGAAGCCTGCACATTATTGGCACAGAATTATTTGACTAGCGAGAAACCAGATGACCAAATACCACTGATGCTGCAATGTGTGGGACAGTTCTATGGTGTACAGTGAAAAACTGCTCAGTAACAATGGAAAAATAAAACCTTATAAGTTAATACTACAAATGACTTGGATGTATTGAAGGCCAAAAGGAGTGGTTGAGAGGCCAATATCACCATCTTTATATACTGTGGAATTCAATTTATAAGACATCATTTAAGTTAAAGAATGTGATAATACAGAATAGATGAATGACTAGTAGGTGATTCATAAAAATTCTCATTATGAATACTAGCATGAGGGAATTCTTTCTGGGGACAGGTGACTTCCATTTCCTCGTTTCAATAATGAGCACAAGTCTGCACATGTAATGAAGTATCGTAGGATGAGACAAGAAGACTTATAAAAATGAATGCATACCCCAAATGGAGACAAGTACATTCTGTATTTCTATTATAGTCGATGTTTTATAGTATATACTAGTACACAGAAAGAATATTGGGAGTTACAGAAAATTGATACACAGAATCTTCTGGGCTATTGTGACAACTCCTGTGAATCTATAGTTACTAGAAATTTAAGAGGTTTCTTTGAAAAGCTGAGAAAATCTCAAAGCTCAAGTAAAAAGCAAAAATGTTTTACTCAGACATATCAGAATCAAGCTGCTAAAAATCAGCACCAAGAATCTCAAAGCTGAAAGTAAAAACAAAAAATTGAATAACCATTTATGCTCTAAACTGTTGTCAGTTGGTAAGAGTATTTTTGGCTTAATTTGAAAAACCACAAATCAGTTAAGTAGTGTTTCTTTGATGTTAGTCTTTCCAAGCTCCTAGTGCTAGTGGCTGTCAGGATTTCTTGCTACTGCTTGAGGTTCTGAATGCCAGCATGATTTAGCACTTAGTCTTATAGCTTTCAGTTGTATAGCTGATGGTAGTTTCCAGCTACCTTTCTTAGTAGATGGGTCTTACAGCCTGCTTGAAAGCTTTCTGAAGGAATGGTTCCTCAGCAATAGATGATGGCAGATGGGTAGGGAGGCAAGGTTTCAAACCCCAAGGCAGCTACGGTGGTAGTGGGAGGAGATTACTTGGCTCAGTCCTCAATGAGTAAAGGCAGTGAGACCTGGGCTTAGTTTGCAGAAGAGGCTGTCTTGGAAGCCTTGGCTTATATCCGGGAAGGGCTGGCACTGGCTGTGCCTATGTCCACCATAAGTGATGGCTGCAAGCGGAGACACCCTGGGCTCCACAACAAGCTATGGCCATGGGTGGGGAAACCAGCACTAGCTCTGCTGGGAGTGATGGCAGTGAGCAGGGAGACCCCAGCCCAAATCCACAGGGCAGAGCTGGGGGCAAGACTCAGGCCTAGCTACTTAGAGATGATGGCACAGGGAGATCTGTGCCTACCTCCACAGAAGATAAGGCCTTGGATTGCAGGGAATGATGGTCCAGGTGCTTTTTTTTTCTCATTTTCTTTTGCTTTTTCTTTTCAAGCCAGGTTAAGGCACAGTGAAATAGAGGACAACAGAAGCCCTCACTAACTCCCTGTTCTATGTGATCTCGAAGACACTTCAAATTTCTACTAAAGACGTGGCAGCAGTAAATGCACCGGAAGCCTTCATCAATGGTCACCAGCCATTCTGGTGTTTTGGCCCTGGTGTCCTCTTCCAAATTCCTTTCTTCTGATGGTCTCACAATCTCCTCACTGTTTCTCAGGTCTTCCTTGTTTAATATCAGATCGTCGGTACTCACTTGAGACAGATTTGTTAGGGGATCTTCTCTGTGATGTCGAGTTTTTCAAGTTCAGTTTTCTTCTTGAGTGGCTATACTGCATCACCCAGGTCCGCCTCTCCCCTTTTCACTTTCACTTTTACGAAATGGATGTCCGTCTTTCTTTTCTTCCTGGGTGAGGAGGAGGCCAAGGGCAGATCTGTCACAAACAAGGATGAACTGGAATGTAAGATGGGGGTGGCGGGGAAGAGTCCTCCTAATTCAGTAAATGCTCTTTTAGAAGCATTTCAAAGGGTCCAGGTATAGAGTACATGAAGGTAATTCCTTATTTTCTAGAAAAGAAACTTTCAGCTATAAAATTTTTATGATAATATCCTAGGTGGGCATGTGGAGTGAAAGAACATGTACACGCAAGTTTCATAACTCAGTGTGTGCATTAGTTCAGGCAGGTACACTGTACGGCCATGTGGAAAATAAAAGTTGTGGGTCCTTCGAAGGAATAAGGAAGCACGTGGATCACAGAGTCAATGTGGATTTTAACTGCCACATTTTCATGCATTTTCCTGCCTTTAAAAAAAAGAAACAATAAGGAAAAAAAGAGAAAAAAACATCAGATTTGGAAGCAATAAGTGAAACATTTGAAGAAGAGGAAAAAAAAGTAAAACCTTGCCCAGAGAGTAACAGTCAGAATGTTGGTATCCATTCTGAGTGGAAGACTGTCTCTCTGTCTCACTCTCATTCTCTCCTTTCTGTCAGTCTGTCTGTTTGTCCCTCTCCATCTCTCTCTCTCTCTCTCTTTCTCTCTATCTATATATGTGTGTGTATAGAAACACACATATATACATATATATGTAGATGCATATACACATATGTATATATTATATATATCCATATATATATATATATATATATATAGTAAGAAGTGTCTGTGAATGTTATGTGATAGTACTGGTATCAGTTGTATACATGTGAGTGTTGTTATTAGACTGTGTGACAACAGGAGTTCTGTGATAGAGGCAGTGTATATGAACTCACAGAACATGCTAGTCTAGGGCTGAAGGCATGGTAGGAGAATTGGTATCAGGTGAAAGAGTCTAGTATGAGTGAGGCTTCACTTCAGGGCACATGGATTCTTGAGTTTGGTCTAGTGCTGTGGAATTAAAACAGGGTATGTAAGTGAGGATATGCAACATAACTTACCGGATTAGTGCGTAAATTTCTGATTCTGAGAATAATTGCATGCAGAAATGCGGAATCCTTGGTGTTTCTATGTAATGTCTATCTCAGGGGAACGATTCTGATCTCATTCCTGTGTATTATCTCATATTCCATTGCCCCAACCACAGCTGATTCAGTATTTGTGTGAGTTCTTCTTTTTCTGAGAGCCTTTTCCTGTACTGAAGGCATTATTCCTAGCTGTCCTTTCCCGAAGGTCTCCTCAGGGGCCTTTCTAGTATTTGGAGGAAGAGTAAAGTGAGCATTGTTGGATCAGCAGCCCAGCTGCATCTCTTACCGAGATCAGATCAACTGTGCATCTGCCTTACCATCATTTTTACCAGGGTTGGTTTTTGTTAAGGAAGAGGAGCAGGAATGGTTTTTACCAGAAGAGAATTCCTCTTCATTTTTCTCTCTAGTAGTTTTGGTCAAGTTGTATGTTTCCTGAGCTTCCTCTAAGTATGTCTCGACTTCTGGAGAGAAAAATGACAATAAAAACAACACAAATATGGATGCATGTCAGAGCATGAGTGAGGTCTGTGTCATTCAAACATGGACATTTTGAATAGATATTTTTGAGACATTGTTACCATCCACGTAGAAGACATTGTACAAATAAACATGTAAAGTACAAATTTTATAAAGCATTAGTGATGATTTATGTAATTTGATATGTGAGCTTTCAGTTATATGACTGGTGGCAGTTTCCAGCTATCTTTCTTAGCAGATGAGTCTTATAACCCTCTTGATAGCTTTCTGAAGTTCTAGCACCTTCAGTTGCCTGTCTGGGTCCCAGAGTTCACCTTCGATGAATGCTGGTCTCTACAAGGCTTTAGTCCTCCGTAACAGTTTGGGTCTTGGCTGCTTCTCACTTCTCCAGAGTTATTCTTGCCTAGTAGTTTTGTGCAATCTGCTCAGCCCATTCTGCCAGAGAAGAGGATCATGAGTAGGCAATACGATCACCCAAGCAGGGTCTTTTTGTTTTGTTTTGTTTTTGTTTTATTTTGTTAATGGGAAATATGTCAGAACATGAAAGGCTGGTGCACACAAGGGTACTTTCCTTGACTGAGCCAAGACTGTGAGAATGTTGCCCGCATGGTGCAGGAGTGGTTTGGTCCCATGTAATGCCGTGTACTCGAAGACCTGTCTTTGATTTTCAAATTCGGAACTGGGTTGATAGGAGAGGCAAGATCATTTGGAAGTTATGGGGTAGCATTGCCTGGAATTGCTGCTCAGTGGAGTCATCTGAGACAAGCACCTATTTGAAGCATGTCATAGACTTGGAAATACTTTCCAGAGTACTTTGGTGGTACAAGACAATCGGTTCTCAGAGCAACAGCTTTGCCTAACTTCGAGTGAAGCAGCTTTAGAGTCCCAGGGTTTCTAGAAAATAGAGGAGCTAAAAAAGACATTTGCCCCTGCTTTGAAGGAGTTTCCGTGAGGGGTGGGAGAGGTAATGATAGCCTATTAAGGGCTAGGAATTATAGAAATACCATCAATGGGCTCTAGTCCTTTTCAGATCTTTACCCTGACAGTGCAAGGTCTTCTAGCACTCCTCAGAGAAGTGGCAGCAGCTCTCTGGATGGTGATGACAGGCAGGAACATTGTGGCTTTCTGGGCTGCCAGAGCAAGTCTGTCCTGAAGGGAGCCTCCTGTTCGGTATCCAAGAGGTGACCAGAAAATTCTAGCGGTAGGTGGATGATGGTTGGGCCTCTGAGGTGTGGGGTTGCGAACACAAAGCTGTGTGCTCACACTGGCTGCCGGGGAAGGCCAGATCTCCTTTCCATGTTCCTCAGCTCTAGCAGCTGCTCTTGCCTATTTCTTATTTTCCTTACGATTGACCTCATTTTACCTATGCTCTGTTTCCAATGCAAGACGTCTGACCCCCAGAGGGCACAGATATGATTAATGATAGTACTATGATAGTACTATGAAGGACAGGGTGTGGAACAAGAGTCATAGGCAGGCGAAAGCAAAACAAGTGCAGTCCATTTTTTGGGTCCCATGAGCGTCCTACGTGCGTAAAAGCTCAAAGGGGAATGGGAAAGATTTAGTTTCTGGTTTCACCCTTGACCCTCTGCGAGGCCCTAATATTTCCAGAGAATCCTCCACGGAGTGGCAAAGCCTTCAGTGTCCGGCAGCTCCGCACCACCTTAATGGGTGTTGTTTGCAAAGATGGATATCCCATTGTATTCAAGATCCGGGGAGCAGCTGTGAGTGATGTGTTCAACTTAGCTTCATATTATCATTGCTTTGGTGACACTGGGCTTGTTGTCTTCTGCTCATACTGTAGTACTAGATTGGAGGACATCATTAGAAATTTTCAGGCAAATGACATTGTCTCTTTAAGAAAACCAAAACATAGAAGGGAATCTGCTCAGTACAGAGGGCATAGTTCCCCCGTCGGACAGTCTAAAACTTTCTCCTACAAGTTAGAAAACTCAGGAGTACTTCTTTTCTCCAGCCTACGAATTCCATGCAAACGCTCTTCTTAAGGTAATTCTTCGCACAGTAATTCTGAACTTTGGGAGGGGTCACTGGTGAAGCATCCTTCTACTGTTGCCACCTTTTTTTCTGACCTCTGAATCTCAAATCCTCTAGATCTCAAGTTTTTTGATTGTCTATCCCTTGGGGCTCTCACCTCATATGGAATTAAGACCACAGTTTCAATTTCAGCCTTTGTTTCTCCATTTTTATTGTGAAGGTAATATTCTGGCTGACAATGTGCTTGCTCTTTATATTATTTGAGACACTGTCTCTCCAGCTGGGCACTGTCAAATGTCTGTCAATGTAGGTTCAACTTAGACTAAAAGTGCATACTATTTAAAGGGGTGATGAGATTCTCCTAGTGTACTGTTGGCTGGTGTGATGGTAGGATTGAGTGAACCACACTGGGATTGGGATGGGAGATAGAAGAGAGATGAAGTACTCCTCCCTTTCCTCTTTTATTTTGAAGCCAAGACAAGGCACACTGAGAAAGGTGACAGCTGAGGGGTTTCTGAAAGGATTCTAAGCTAGGGAAGATGTGGCATCAGCCTATGCACCTGTAAATATATCTAGGGTCGTCCACCAATCAGGCGTTTTGGTTTTGGATTTCTCCTTTAAATACATAGGCTCTGATGGGCTCACAGTCTCCTCGCTGTCCTCTGGGCCCTTGGTGTCCAAGCTTAAGTTCCTGTCATTTACGAGTTTCTGAATACTCACTTAAAAGAGATTCATTGCTGTGGAGTTCTTTTCAAAAAGGTCATTTTTTCCATAATTATCTGTGTCTTGAGGGCTCTACATCTCTATCACCCAGGTCAGCCACACTCCTTTACCTCTGAACGTGTGCGTAGTTAATATTCATGACTCTTTCCTGCCTGGGTATGCAGATCTGTCAGAGAGAAAGAAATGAACAGGAGAGTAAAATGGGGAAAGAATCTGCTCTCTTCTTCAAACGCTCTTTCAAAGGCACTCGAACTGATCCTCATTGAGGAACACATGGAAGTAATTCATTAGCTTTTAGAAATTTTCAGAGCCAGAGAAAGAGGTCAGCAGTTAAAGCACTTCCCTAGCAAGCTCAAGGCTCTAAGTTTGATTTACCCGCACCACATAAGTCTGGAATAGTGGCACACATCTGTAATCTCATCACCTGGGAGGCTGAAGCAAGAGGATTGTTGTGAGTTCAGGATCATCCTAGACTACAGACAGCAAGACTCTGCTTCAATTTTTTAAGTATAAAATGAATATGTCACTATCCTGTGTGCACTTGGAGTAAAAATGCATGTACAAGGGTGTTTCATGATTCAGTGTGTGGCACGTGTTGGCCAAGGTGTGTACTCAATGTACCTGAGTGGAAGAGGAAAGGAGGTTGTGCGTCTTTTTTAGGTATACAATGTCCGGGAAGGCTTTAGCTGCCACGTTGTGTTGTGTGGGCCTGGCTTAGCAGAAAGGAAAGAAGAAAAGCCAAAGCCATAACACCAGAAAGCAATAAAAGAAGCATTGGAGATGGCAGTATTTCTGTCCCCTTACAGTCAAAATGTTTGTGGATTGTGGCTAATCTATATGGAAAACACATTCTCTCCCTCATGTATATATGGTATGTATCTACATATAATACATATTATATTTTGTCTATCTACATATTTTATATGTATATTTATATATACTTTCAAGCATATGTATCTGTTACAAGTTTAAAGTTTATAGTGATAAGTGTATGTGGGTCTGTTACGTGTTCTGACAGCCGTGTAAGCAGTATCTGAGTGAGATTTCCTTTTCAGGCATGTAATTTTGTTGAGTTTGTTCTAATAATGAGACTGTTAAAACAGGTTATGTAAACAAAGATATACAAAGTAATATATACAAAGTTGTAAAGTTGTGGTTCTGAGAATGATTGTATGCAGAAATGTGGGAGGGATCCTTAGTGTACTGCTACAATGTTTATCTAATGGGGAAGGTTCTGACCACATTCCCATATATCTCATGTTCCACTCCCTCACTCACGAATGCTCCAGTGCTTCTGTGAAATTTTCCTCTGAGATCTTTTCCTTGTATCTAAAGGCCCTATTTCTAGTTGTCTCTCCCCAAAACTCTCTGTTTAGACCGCCCCACCCCCCCGCACACACACACCTTTCGCGTATTTGAAGAAATAGTAAAGTGAATATCTGCTGAGAAAGCAGTTCAGCTGCACCTCTTACCAAGATCAGTTCATCTCTGTATCTGTCTTATCATCATTTTCAGCAGCACTGAGCTTCTTTAGGGAAGAGGCATTCTGGAGAAGAACAAATATCTCCTTCAGTGTGACCAGAGGTGAATGCTCCAGAGGCTTCCTCTGGAGATGTCTGGATTTTTACAGAGGAAAACAATAGTGACAACAGCACAAATATGATTACAGAGCAGATTCTGGAGTCTGGGTCATTCAAACACAGACACAAAGAATGGAAACTTTGTTTCAGACATTGTTACCTCATTTGATAATTTCTCTCAAATTTCAGTCAGCTTCCAAACAAAAATTCCAAAAATAAATACATAAATAACACTTACTAAAATTATATATGTGTCTCCTGTTACTGGGATTGTGGGTCCTGTATGTGATGTATTGAAGATGTACGCAGATTATTGGAAACTAAACCACGCCTAACATATGATAAGCATTTGCTAAATATTGGATTTTATTCATTGGCTCAATTTCTTCCCAAGAAATTGCACAAATAAATTATAAAGTAGTATAAGTTGTGTAAAGAAGTATTTGTTGATTTGTGTAATTTGATATACACATATAGATCAATAGAGCCAGAGATTTTAAATTAGTTATGAAAAGATGGTAACTAGCTACATGCACAGATAAAAATTGTTAGAAGGTTCTTTAAAAGTCAAGCAAGATGCCGAGGCATTCAAATGATTTCACAAAATTGCATCCAATTCTTTTTCTGCAAATATACTTCTTTTCTTAGATTTTTAACTCTCCTCATATACTCATATACTTTAGGGTCCTCTTCCAAAGGGTGTAAGAAGATAAGTTAGATACATTATCAGAAACAATAATCCTGGACAGTACTGAAGAATGGGGCGACATGCATCGATTCTTAAGCTAAGGAGCTTTAATTTATTTCTATATTAGCACTTGGTCCCACTTTTCCTGAACTTAAACTCTCTGCCACTCAAATCTCTTAGAAAACAAGTTTTTTTTTTTGTTTGTTGTTTTGCAAAATATGTGGGGGATTTGATGTAAGTCCAACTATGATCCTGTTTATCAAACCTACCCAAAAGGTTTACACTGTCCTGAGTGAGATTTTTGATTAAAGGAGTGAATCACATCTGCAGTAGGTATGTGTATGTCCACATGTATTTGTACTTAGCAAACTTCTTTAAAATTCCATGTGGAATAGCAACACACATGGTATCGCTGATGGTTGGGTTGGTGCTGAGTTTGTGATTCCCCCATGAAGAACCAGTTCATGAGTAACTTTACAGGGCATTTTACTCTCTATCATTCCAATCTGCTCCAAGGTTAGAGAGTTGTAGAGGGGACAGTTGGGTCCTTTCTCAAGGTTACAGTATAATGATGGCCTCTCCCCTGCTCATGACTGAGAATGGATCAACATGGCCGCTTTGTAGAAGTTGTCTGTTCCCCAAGTAATAGCCCACTTCTACTGTGTTCTACTTTCAAGGTTGTTAGACAATGGTTAAATATTATTTTGCTGAGTTCTGTATTTCATCCTTATGCTTTGCTTCACTAAAAGAATTGACTCAGGAAAACAGCCTTGAAGCCTCTGGTTTGTTTTATCCATCAAACAGAACTAATTTTTCAACTGCAGTAAGCAGTGCCTGGCAGCTACTCCCAGTGATCAGATTTCCAAAATTTTGGTACAATTTTTTTCAGAATACAATAGCTAATAAAGCTTCATTCATGAGAGGTGTGTGTTGTTTTGGGTAGTGGGTAACATTCCTAAAATCATTCCTGGCATGGAAAGGTGTCCATGTTATGTTTCCGTTATTCTATTTGCCCAAAGAATAAATTGGTTATCACTATTAGGTGAAGCACTTTCTTTTGTCACCCACCAATGACCCTGTAAGAGTACTGGTGCTTCCTCATGAGAATTTGCAAAAAAGAACACACTTACTTCATTTCATGCCAACATCACTCTCCTTCAAAAGCTGATTTGGAATCTTCAGTTGCCAACACTATGTATGACCGGAAATATGTGAGAACTGATGGGCTGTGAGCTTCAGTAGAGGACCTACCAGCGCGTCTGCAATTGGCACCAGAATGCAGCAGGACACACTGGTGAGGACTATTCTCTCATAAAATTACTCTCACCTGTAGCCTATCTCCTGACCAAAGGTCTAAAATACAAGCAATTAACAAGTTTTAGATTTGTCCAGGTACATTTGGATAACCATTCCGTTCATGGTATGTGGAACTGCTTACAATGGGTCTATAACTGGGGATCATGCTGTCACATGCTGAGTAAAGGACATGTTAAAATTTTCTTGACTATACTGATGTTACTGTGTTTCACATGCTCCATAATATTTATAGGTTTGTGAATAATGCTCCACTAATGGAACCAGATGTTCATATCTTCATCATGAACCTGTGAATGGTGCCTTGCATGGCTAAGATAATAAAAGCTATTAAATGAATATTTGGGAATCAGGAAATTATCCTACATTGTGTAGGTGGACCAAAATGTGTTCCCAAGGGTACTTGCAAGCGGGTATCCAGAAGGTCAAAGGCAAAAGAAGACATGTGACAGTGGACACAAGGGGTGGAATAAAGCGACAAAGTGGATAAAAACCATGCAATTCCAAACAAAACAGACAAACAACTGGATCCATTATATAAGAGGATGGGAACATTCTCCACTGAGGCCTCTAGAGGAAACCAGACCTACCAATACTCAGCATGCCCTATTTTGGGATTCTGACCTCCAAAACTGTTAGAATAAATATGTGTTGTTTCAAGTTAATATTTGTGGTACTCTGTCACAGCAGCTGGCATTATATTGCTTACACTGATGTTAAAATAAGACTATATATATGAAATACACTAATCTTAAAATAAAGCATTGTATACTCCATATTGAGCTACTGGATTTCAGGATAGTCCCAAAGTGCTTAATTTCCCTTATTTTTTTCAGTTCAGGTGCTTATCTGAGTCCACTGTTTTATCTTTACTTTAAGCTACATAAAGAGTGTCAAACACCCTATTTTGGATTTATTTCCTCATATACTTTAATCACACCTGTTTGATCAATTCTGCATCAGTAATTATTATTGCTAATATTTAAAGCCTACTTATATTTAGTCAAGATATGCTCTTTCATATTTCGTCATTTGCTCCAGATCATCACATTTTATGTTCAGTTTTTTTTTTTCCTGAGCTAAGTGTCCTCATTTCTCTCTAAGTATCTTTCTGTTGTTTTTATTTCAGATTAAGTTTGCTTTTATTCTTGTGTATTTTAGGCTATGCTTCATCTTCAGAATACTGTCACATTATTAGGTATATGTAAATGCTTGTAAAATGTCTCATTTTTGACAAATATTCCTTTCAAAATATTTACTCGTTTTCTAGAGTTAAAATAAGTTTTTAAAATGAGTTTCTGAATTACTTGCATGAAGTTCTTAGGTGTAAATTTTTTGCTTACCGTAATATAAAATTGTGGTGAGATTATAATATTTCTTATTTCTAAGAATTTGTGTGTCTTCAATTAATAGTATTACCTTTGTTGGTTTCTGTTTTATATACCCATTATTCAGAAACCACAATTTGATGTCTGTTATATTTTCATATTTAATTCTCATCTATATCAATTCTCCCCTTCATATTTTCCATCTAGTTTACTTGTTTATTTCATAGAAAATTTTCCTGGTCTAGTCTACATTTCACTAAACTTCTCTTCATTTGTACCTTATTTCACCTAATCTTCCCACATTTTAAAAATTTCATTTCGAGCAAATACAACTGTTTGAATAGATAGATATGCTTACTCTGCTCTGAATAGTTTACATTGGGTAGGTATAAAAAATTTCACATGGAATAGAATGAATTTGTACAGTTTGACATCAAGTATAAATGATTATGAAGAAAAAAATAGTTAATATACAATTTTTAAGGTTGGAAGAAAATTTGTCAATCATGCAATCATTATTTTCTGGACTTATCGGCCTCCATTTCTAGGAGGGAAACGTAGCCTCTTAAGGACTACTGTTGTTATCATAGAGAAGAATATTATGATGGAAAGAGTTATCTCTTTCTGACTTGCGTCATTTCCTGACCTTTTTATTTGAATTTATGCCATCTTAATGTGGGTGGTGAGGTTGAGTCAAGTACTTTGCAATTGAGTCATGCATCTCCAGTGTTACAGTAGTTAACAGGGGAATTGAGAACACAATGATTTTGTCTCTAATGTCCCATTTGGTTCATATTTTGGGTTCAGGTACCAAGTAGGCAACAGGCTTAGTCAGTCACAAAAGAAAATTGATTTTCCAAGACAGTTTTAACTCTTAACAAATGAGTATTAGTGTTGAAAGCAAAGCCCAGTGGTGAAATCACTTGCCTAAAATGTACAAGGCCCTGAGTTTTAAACCTCTCCCCAAAGATTCACCAGCATCCAAGTATGTAAAGATCCCTTTAATGATGCATACAGGGGGACATCCTCTCAAAAGTCCATAACTTGAAACTTAGGCATTATTTCTCAAAGAACGAATGAGGGAAAGAAATTCAAAGAATTTAAGAGATTGTATCCAGCCATTCTCTGACTGCCTCCACCTAAGCTGGATGATGTTTACCCATTAGCTAACTTTATAAAGATTTCCCACTTCCCAGGCAGCTGTGAGATCCCCAACTCAATCCTTATGGAATTTGCTTAGTGTCCACCTCCCCTTAATCCCTGGAGATCAATAAGATTGCATCCTGTCTGTTAATTTTGATTACCACTGCCACTTGTCTGCTCTGTGATCTTAATTATCCGTTGTACCAACTTCGACTGTTCTGTGTAAATCAGTCCCTGCCCTGCGTACTGTAACTCCTCATTCTGCCTGCCTTTCCCACCCAAGGGAGTTCCTGCTCAGAGCTGCAAGGCCAATTTCCCTTCTCCTTTAGGTGGCAAAGCAGTGTAGTCCCTGGGAAGAGTTATGGGCTCCAGACACCCTGAAGACTTTACAAAGTGTCTTTGATGCCTTAGTTACAAACACAACAGAAGCGCATGCCTGAAATCCCAACATTCAGGAGGCTGAGGCAGAATGATTGTGGTGATTCTGAGGCCAACCTGAGCTACATAGGAAAGGACCAGACTGAGATACACAGCTAGACAGAAAGAGCTTGTCTCTAAACTAACACAACATCCACACTCACCCACACACACGGTACACACAAAAATCAGCTTAAAAAGCCACAATTATGAATTTCATTTTTTTCTTGAGAGCTTGAGAGTATTTGACTTAAGCTTTACTATCTCTCATAGCTATAAACCGACTCCTTTAGCTTCCATACAAAATCATGAATATCATCTTTCTTCTAGACAAAATGTGCTCTTTCTTGTTCAAGAAGAATCTGCTGCGGTGTTATGCATGGTCTTTTGCTTGGATGCGCACCTCTTCAATGAGATAATATCTACAGGACAGTCGAGTACAGTTGGGTGGCCACTTCAGATTTCTCACATTGTCTATGGTCAGACATTATTCAGATACTGCAATCTATAGTATAATTTTATAGGTTTCTATTATTTTTTTCATTTTTGCATTCTGTATGGTAATTGTGAGTTCTGTGCAAATGAATTTTATCACCTCCCTAAAGTAATGTTTCCCTCCCAAAATATTTTCAGAGACTACCTTTCTTATTGTACAAAGAAATGGAAAATATCTATAGTAGTTCATTTTGGTTAAAAGAGGAGCGAAGAGATAGGCTTCCAACCAAAGAGACAAGAAAACAAGATTAGGACAGGTTAGAAACGCGCTTTCTGTCAGGGATGAACAGATTTTCAGCTGGATTTCTTTAGGTTTACTCAGATTCTCACTGTACTGGTCAGCCTAGATTTTGCTGTTCTGTGTTTCTCATTACCTGCGTAGAAAGGGGTGGAGACAAGAGATTTACAGAAGTGTCCCAGTTTGGACTTTTTATGGTCTTCCTCTTCATGGACAAAGGTATGCTCCCGAAAGAGCGCCCATGTTCCAGAAAATAATGCTGTAAGAGTGACCGTCCTAGAAAATAAAACAAATACTATGAATATATAGTAAGAGTTTAATTGAGTAATTTGATGAACAACAAATATTCTGGATATTGTATGCTGATATCTAACAATAGATATACTTCATGTAAATCGTTCACTGAACTCATGAACTTATAGCAAATAAATTCAGTACCATGTTAAAAACTCCAACATGCATGTATGACAGACTCTAAAGATATGAGATGTGGATTGTAAATCATTCATTTGTATTGGACAACTACATGCCATTCTCTAAAGCTGTATTTCTGTTTCAGAATTTATGAAGTAGTAAAATCATGAACTTCTTTTACATAGCCATTATTTTTTCTTCTGAAAATCTTCTCACGTACAGGCTAGAGAAGTTCAACCTCCAGTCCTTTGTCCCAGGACATATTTATGTCTATAGAAAAACAAGAATTCCTGGTCAACCTAAGAAGCCTACGCACAGAAAGAGATTGCAAATCTAACAGCTGCATTGGTTCTGCTCATGTCCTAACATTTTCAACCACCTGCATCTACAACCCTCAGGTTCCAGAAATACTTAGTACTGGTGGTATACAGACAGAAACATGAGTCCCATCTAACAAAAAGAGAAAAAAAGTTGGCTCATGTTTAGGAAAATGCTACATATAAATAAGAAAAAAACTTTAGAGGGATAACAAATGAAGAAGGTATAAATAAAGAGAAAAGACAACAAGAAAACTAAAGCTACACTTTTCTGCCAGGGAGAAACAGACGCTGAGCTGCATGATTTCAGGTTTGAGCTGGACGACTTCAGGTTTGCATGATCCCATCGCACTGATGAGCCGCAACTTTGTTACTCTGCATTTCTCCTTGCCACTAGGAAGGGCAGTGGGATACTGTGTTTTTTTACAAAAGAAACATTCTGCCTGAGAGTCTAGGTCTTTTCTCTCAGAAGCAAGTGTAATTTCTTCCCATGGTACTCATACTTTAGTTAATACTGCTGTAAGCAGGAAGCTCCTAAAAAAAGAAAAAATAAATAAAAAGATCATGGCTACCTGGGAGAGGTTTAGTCATTGGTATATTCAGGCAACATCTATTCTGAATAGTGTGGGCTGCCTGTAAGAATAGGGTGACCCATGACACCAGGCCAATACATATAGCATCCTGCTAACAAGGCTGGTAGTATATCTACTATGTTAACAAAGGATATGTGATGAGGATTTAATCTAATTTGTTCATTTGGATTATACTACTTCAGGCCAATCACTCTGGTGGTATTCTGGATTATATTGAAATTTAACTCATAAGAAAACCAATAGCTGCTGTTATTAAACCATTTTTTCTCTGAATAGCTTTTCATTAGAAACTAAAGAATCAAACAACTCAGTATGTGGCTGCTAGAGCTTGGATCTTGATGGTCCCCCCAAAGGCTCATGTATTTCTAATGTGTGTTATTGGGAGGTAGATTCTGGCTAAAGGGGAAGACGAATGTTTGGGATTTGACCTGGAGGGATTGTATCAACTTGTTGAGATTGGCGGTTGCCAATCTCTCAGGGCAGAGCTTTCTTATATTGCTATTGATTTATAGACCAGGAAACAGGGGAGGGGTCCTAGTAGCTTGAAGTTAATAAAGGAAGAAAGAAGAAACATTAACGCAGCTTCTTCCTAGGAAAGATTCTGGCCTTGCTCAAGTCTCTAGAGATGAGCCGTGCTTCTGTTTCTCTTGATTTCTGTTGGCAACGGGGGCGAGCAACTCCCTAGTCTCTGCCGTGTATCTCCACCTTGCCCCTGGCTGCCCCATGAATGGACTGTGTGTGAGAGACCTCCAGAAACTGTGAGCTTGTTCCCTTAAATTGTGGATGTTGGGTATTTTGTACAGGAATGAGAAAGTAACTCAAGCAATCACTATCAGGGAATATTTTACCTTCAGAGGAACCAATATTCTGACAAGTTCTATGTGGGAACAAGAAGATTGCAGAGGAAACCATGGATTCCATACTCCTCATCACCTGCTTTCCTCTCCCACACCACATCCGCATTCCTCCTCTCCAAGGAATCCTTACTGTGAGTGGGAAAGAAATGGAGAGCTAGTCACTCCACCAATAAAATGAAAAGAAGATTTAGGACCGGATACAAAATGGGCTTTTTTTTTTTTTTTTTTTTGATCAGGGATAAAGCCGAATCACTGAGGTGAATTTACTTAGGTTTGCTCAAATTAGCACTGTACAGGTCTGCCTAGTCTTTGCAGCTCATTCTGTTACTATTTACCCGCATAAAAATGGGGTGGAGAAATGTGTCTTGTAGAAGCAGTCTGTTGAAGAATCTTGGTCTTTTCCTCCTGGGCTAGGGTACAAATCTCTCCAGGGTATCCATATTGTTGATGATACTGCTGCAAGAACAAAAGTTCTATAAAATGAAAAAAAAGATTATGAGTATATATTAGCAATGTAACTCATTCAGTTGTTCACTGTCTTGGTTACTTTCCCATTGCAGAGATGAAATACCCAATATCCACAATTTTAGGAAGATTTATTCAGATCACAGTTCAGAAGGTTGCAATCGATTCACAGGTGGGTGGTTGGACATGAAACCATGTGTCAGGGACGACCTGGAGGCAGAGGTGCTCATGACATGGCAAAACACCACCAAGTCTAGGGAATAAGGGCAAATCTGGCACATGGTCCTCCATGGTAAGCCCTAAACATCCACCACCAGTTAAAAAAAATAAAAACATATAGTACTGGCAAACAAAACAGTTTGAACAATCGAACAGAAATGAGGATGCAGAGAAAAATTCAGATAACCTCAAGTACCTGATCTTTGGTAAAAGTCCCAAAAACATACATGAGAGAGAGGAAGGCCTCTTCAACAAATGGTGCTGGAAGAATTGGCTATACACGTGCAGAAGAATGAATCTAGGCACACACCTATTGCCATGCACCAAGATCAAATAATAGTAGATAAAGACCTAGATATAAACAGAGACACTGAATCTTCTAGAGGACAAAATAGGCAAAATCCAGAAGACATACACGTGGGCAAGGTCTTTCTTGATATGAACCTGATGCAAAATAAATAACTCCCGGAATCAACAAATGGGACAGTATAATAGAATGGGAAAAAGGTTATATATATATATATCTCTATATATATATATATAGAGAGAGATATATATATATATACATACATATATATGGTTTCATACATACAGATTAAAAAATCATAAGCTTACATTATTTACTTACTCTTGTTATGAGTAGAGCCATTCACCTCATCTCTGATGCCTAGGTCCTAGTTCACATTCTGCAACCAGCTCAGTAGCTCTCCAAACCTGTATCAAAGAGTTTATCTTTGCCAGTTAAGTCAACTGTAGGAAGAGAAGAGTTTACATTTGCTTTGGGGCCTACAGTTGGTACCAACCTTTTCTTTACACTGATGAACATGTCTTCTGTAAATTCAATTTTCCTAAGAAATTATATATAATATGAAAGAGAGAGAGAGAGAGAGAGAGAGAGAGAGAGAGAGAGAGAGAGAGTTTTTTTCATTAAGCTAAAATCCTTCTCCGTGGTACAGGCTAGTCTTTAATTCACTACATAGCCCAGTCTGGCCTTGAACAATCCACCTGCCTCAGCCTCCAGAGTGCTAAAATTACAGACATGCACCATCACACCGGCTTATGCAGTGCTAGAAAATTAAAATTAAACTCAGGGCATGGTGCTTACTAGGCAAGCACTTTTACCACTCAGCTATGGAATCAGCCCTGCATTTATTTATTAATATTCTGAGCTAACTATTTAACAGCATACACAGACAGCATCTTTACTTAGAAGAATTTGGTTTCTATTACTAAAAAATTAAAATGTGCACTAATATTCAAAATATGATAGTTTAGTTGCACACCAAGTCTCTAAGGACAGCAGGTGACCATTGTTCACTTTGGACACAGTCCAGTATTATACTTATTGAATCATAACGAGCACTCATTGTGATTATGTTTCCTAGGCAGCAAAATAAGTTGATGTGGCACCTTTCACTTCTGCGGCCATTTGAACCTCTGTTTCTTCATGCCTGCTCCTTTCCCAGTCGATGGCGACTGTGAAAACCAAGGTTCCTTTGGAAGCTGCATGTTGAAGATGACAGTGTTCCCTTGATTGTTAGTCCGTAAATTAGGTCATGGAAGACAATTGTCCTGCTGACTTATACATACCCGACGCCATAGTTAAGCATGAAGTAAATTATTCATTAATAGAACTTGGTCTAATCAAATTGAGTTGAAACGTGTTTTCTGTGGCCAAAATTAGATGTGTTAATATTTATTTTCTCTTTCATATTTTTGCTGTGCATATGTATATGAAAAGATGTGTATATCTTGCATATCTCATAGTTTATGTGAAATTCATGAAAATGAATATAATCTTGAGTGTCAGAAAGAGCAGAATTGTGAAAACAACAAAACAACAGGGGAGAGAAGAAAGAAGTGGGGTGTTCATTGATCTAAGTATTTCATACCACATCCAATGAAGAAAGTTGGACCTTCAAGTACTGGCTTAGGGCAATTGTGTCAGGCTGTTCTTCCTTTGCAGCTGTTTTACAGGGTTCCCGCTCTATTCAAAGTCAAATTACAGTTATATTTCCACATGATTTTTAAAAATCTCTGTTTCATCTTTTCATACTGTGTTCAAAACTTTTTCAAATTTTTTTCAGTAAAATCTGAGGCTATTTCTTCTATATATCTACCAATTTAAAACAACCCCAACTACATCTAATTTTACACTTTTTCTACTTTTAAATTTCATAAAACAATCAAATGATTCAAATATCAGTCTAATTTTTTTTGTTACACTTTCTCTTTAGGTCTTTCCTTTCCTCCATGTTGTTCGGTGATCCTTGTCTCTCTGCTTCACTCAACGATTCCTTCAAGTATTTTCAGCAATGCTGGGCTAGCGGTCACAGATTTCTTTAGGGATTCTTGGTCATGATAAAAGTTCATTTCTCATTCAATTTTCAGGGGTAATTGTTCTGGATACAGCAGCCTGGTTGACACTTGCTGTCTTTTAAATCTTGACAGATCTTGCTCTAGGCTCTCCTGTATTTCAAGTTTGCATTAAGAAGTTTGCAGAAATTTGAATGGGTTTGCCTCGGTAGAATAATGTTTTCCAAATTGTCTCATAAAATCTGTGTATTTTCCCTCATCATTATTATTTTAATGGTATATAAGTTTTCAAAATATAATAATTACTTTCAACATGGGGAATTGGTATAAAATCTTTCAAAATGTGTATGCATGAATTTAGGGATCGGTAGGTAGGTAAAACAATAAATTAAATCTGGCAAAAGGTTAGTAATTAGTGAAATGTGAGTAAATAATTTAAGAAAGTTAAAAAATCTGAAATAACAAAGCATGCCACCCTATTGATTGAAGTGTAGTATACTTATTTGATATAGATTTATTAATTTAATATAGCAATTTGATATAGACTTAAGCTTGTTTGATGTGGCAATTCACTCATTTTGTCTTGGATGTAAGTTTATCCCAAGAAAATTGATTAATGCAATGACAAACTGCATGTCTTTTGAATGTACAAACACTGACTTTTCAGTGCTCAGCTAAGGAATATGAAATTTAACTTCTCTCTTTTTCTTTTTCACATTTTCTAACCTTATGAATTTCATTTCTATAGTTCTCTTCTTATGTGAGCTGGTGAGTGAAGCCACGTTAATGAATCTTGGCAAAGATATAGTAAGGTACAGAAAAAAGAACTTTGGCAAATCACTCCAATAGAGAACTGTGCTGCACCCAGAGAAGAGGCATCAAGATATGGCCACTGCAGCCCATGTTAGGGGTGGGAAGCTGAGCTACTAAGTGGTGATTTGCATGGTAAATTAAGTCAGATACAGAAGATTAAATACATTAAATATTTCATGGTTTCTCTGATTTGGGAAACCTACAACACATGCATTCTACAGACCCAAGTGAGTGTGATAGTGGGAGTTACAGGGGACCAGGAGGGTATATGAGAGCCAAAAATGGGGATGGGAAGGGATCATAATATTGATGTTATATGTGCAAAAATAATCAAGTTCATTGCAAACATTACGTATCGCAGATATATATATATATATATATATATATATATATATATATATATATATATATATATAATGGTGGGAAAATAAATTTCTTAAAAATACACAAATATATTAGATATACCATGATGAAAATATTTGTATGTGCACTATATCTTGTATCCTCGAGTCCCAGTAGTAGTAATGTTATAGCATTTACTGATATCTGTTTTTTTGCTAAGCAAGAGAAAGCTATTATTTGTAATTTCTCGTTATTAGATATGAGATATGCCACAACTTCACGTATTTTAAGTGTGAAAAATATTCACAAGTTGAAATAAAAATGGATCCTTTAATATTTCAACTTTCAAATAAGCAAAAAATATGTTTAGTGGAGACATTTTAAAAAATATTTATTCCTTTAGTATGGAAAACTTATATAGTCCTAACATACTAAATTTTTAATAGACAAGCACAAAATTATGATAAAAAACTATTTTGTATTCGTGGAACCAATATTAAATGAAGTAATGATTATAGACCCAATTTTTCTCAGTACATAGATAATTGCCCGAATTGTATCTGCGCCCTTACTGTAAAGTGTTACAGGATCTTTAAAAATAATACTGTGTGACTGCTATTAACTGCACTGAAACTGAGTATGAAAAGAAAACAAGCAAGTGGAAAAATTCAATATTGATTAAACCCATAGCGACCTTTTATTTTGCATTATCATATCGAAAACAAGAATAAACAATACTTGTAAAAATGAAACTTGTTGTATGCAAAGAATGCAATTTTCTCATTTCACAAAACCCACTTAAATCTCATTAATAAATAACAATTTGCAAAAAATAAGAAGCTGTATTAAATCCCAAAAGAAACACATGAGTTAGATCAGCATGCAATTAATTCAAATTTTATTTACTGAAGATATTTTTGAAAGTCCAACTGTGTGATATGATTAAGACTCAAATGAAGAGATTCCCTATCCTGATCCCAAACCTCCAGCTGTATCAGAAATAGAACATGAACTAAGGATTCAGTACACTGAAGAGAGGATGCGAAGAAACATCCTCTAATCCTGTAGAGTGTGGAAATTCATTCAGAATTCAACTTTTTCAATACCAGAAAATCCATTCTGGTGCTAGCTAGCTGGTTCTTACAAGTGCTTCATGTCCCATAACATCAAAGAATGAAATCATAGACACAAGAAAGACAAGTATAGACTAGGTCTAATTATTTAGAATCAAAGGACAGAAAGCATATCCTCTACTCTGAATTGGTTACAGAGTTAAGTTGCTCAATAAAACTGAGACCTAGCAAATATCCAGTGATTTTCACTCATATCTTTGCTTCGGTGTTTGCCTGATCCCTTTCATATTGGTTGCATGCTATGTAATTCTTATATATTGCTCATATCTACAGGATTCACATTAATTTTACTGCAATTCCTTTAGGGTGATATTTCCTGTGCATGTGTAGTCCCATTTTTTTATGAGTTTCCATATATGAGAACATTAAATGAGCTTAGATCCTCCCTACAGGAAATGTTCGTGAGCCCAGTGAATGGGTAGTAATACATGTTTCAGGAAATACATCAAGCTGTCTTCAATCGCAGGATCCTCGAATCTGCCCCACTCGTAGCCAGTTATCTGCTTGCCTGCCTAACTTATTCTGTAACAGCTGAAGTAGCCTTAAACTTGGGTCATTATCCTCCAAGCTATGGTTTGAGTTTAGTTCTGAGCTCGATCCAGTCACCTAACTGCCTGCCAAAGGTCATCTAATCGCCAGCCTCACGTGCCAGACTCCAGTTAAACGTGCTGACTGGAGGAAGTTTCTGTCAGAGTACACAATCTCAAACAGCATCCTCGCATCCCTACCACGAAAAGCCCAAATACACGAATACACGAGTGTGGAGAAAGATTTAAGCCAAGAGCAAACCTCATTCATCAGACAATTCAGAAGGGAGAAAAGCCCTCCCAGTGTGATGAGGGCAGGTGGGTTTCAGCCAGAGCTCCCAGCAGAAAAACTCCCGGAGGAGGGAGGGCTGCGAGTGCTTCAGAAAGAGCATCTATCTGTGGCAGCAAGGGTGCGGGAAGATGAGGAGCCACGCAGGTCCCAGGGCAGAACTGTCTGGGCAAAGCTCCTCTTAGTGACCTCCAGGAAAGAAGAGTCCGGAAGGCAGCTGAAGGGACGTCTTCGCCAAAAAATGGTCAGCACGTCAAGCTTCTTAAAGAGAGAGAGAGAGAGAGAGAGAGAGAGAGAGAGAGAGAGAGAGAGAGAGAGAGAGAGAGAGAGAGAGAGAGAGAGAGAGAGAGAGAGAGAGAGAGAGAGAGAGAGAGAGAGAGAGAGAGAGAGAGAGAGAGAGAGAGAGAGAGACTCAGTACTAGGGATACTCCTAACAAGGCAGAGTTGGGGTTTGATGACAATATTGGTCCAAAAGCCTTTGGGTCCAACTACGTCATCTTTTTTTGTGTGACAAGGTGCACGCAGAGCTGAAAATCATTTTAGACCTAGGACAGTTAGTAGTTGAGAACTTGGTTACTAGGTTCTTTCGAACATGGAGAGATAATGAAAGTTTAAAGGCCTTCAGCTGAAGAGCCGGGCTTTCTTCTTTATTTTTGTATTGTGGTTGGGGTGACAGGGAACACACCTAGAAAAATTTTTGAGAGCACAAAGATCCTGGATCCCATTTTGAAATTCCTTCTTACATCATTTTGACAAAAATGTTTTATAAAGGCGTAATAATGGTCACTCAGTTTGGGGACATTCTGTGGAAGGAATAACCAAAGGAACAAGGATAAAACTTCATTAGGTCTGTCTGAATTTCTGCAGATGGTTTGAAGCTGCTGAATTAGTAAAGATTTTTAGAATATTACCAATTGGTTTATAATGTGACTCAAAGTGCTGCATAATGAGATATATTCACACTCACACATGTTTTCCAATCAACCAGGCCCATCCATGTTAGCTTTCTCTTGTTCTCCTCTATTTACGAAGAGTTTCTAGTTAAAAGATTAAGAATATTCCTGTTTTTCACATGTTTTTGAAGAGTCCTCTTAAGTGAGGACTGGATCAGCCACACACCTTCTACACTGCTGTCCTTTATGAAGCTGTTACTCCTGACACCTCTTGTTTTCCAGGAGCCTGGGTAGATTTTTTTTGATCCACATCCATGGCCCCTTCAGGTGTTTACTTGAGCTGTGACAAACTGAGCCAGCCTTTAGGATCTATATGGATTCCGCATAGGCTAGAGAGTTAGACCCTGCCTTAAAAAAAGAAAAGAAAAGAAAAGGTTTATATGGATTTAAAAAACTCAGCTATTTATTTCAAAAAATCTGTAATTTAGAGAGTTTTTCTATATTTTGTAAACCCAGTTTTAGATTAATCTGAATGCTTTGGACAAATATTTTTCAACAAAAAATTGACTTAAAATGTCAATGCCTTTCAGCTCTTTTAATATTTAACGTTTTTGCTGGGTTAAAGGAATTGTTTAAGAAGGCTAGTGAAAATATTTCCACAAGTCTATCAAAATAGTGCCAAATGTCTCACAAATTTTGATCAGTCTTTAGCTCAGGATTTAGTTCCCAACAAGTGCTTCCTATATAGAGCTTTAAAAAAATTATCTTTTTACCTTCATAATACATCTCCTTAAACAAGAAAAGATATGCTGTCTGTGCTGACACTACATTTATTTCTCACTGTATCATAAGATCTGAGGTTTGTAATGTGATATCCCTTTCTGAGATTTATTATTTGTTCTTTTCTAACTTGGAATAAATTAGTTTTTAAAACATAATTTGCATAAATTCAGGTACATTACGTGACGACAGTCACTGACTTGGGCTAATTGAGGCCAAACAGACCATTCTTGAAAGTTCAGTGAAGATGCTTGGTGGGTGATTTTGATGGTTAAAAACTGTCAGTTAAGTTTTTAAAAATAAAGAGCTTGAAAGTCCCATAGACAGTAAAGAGCCGTGGACAAAAGACAATTCATTACTAGTCCTCAAAATATCTTAATTCACTTTTAAAGATATTAGTCTATGTTTCGCAGTGTGCACTGCTTTTTGTTTCTAGATCAATAACAAAAGTCAAGAAGTGAAACATGGACCTCATTTGACTTCCTTGACTCACTTGTGTACAGAAGGTATGGAATGGTAGATGATCTTTGAGAATGAAAAAACTAGAGTTGATTAATGAAAGCAGGATCGTTTCTTGGATTCCATGGCCTTATGCACACACTGGTGCATATATACTTCTTATACCACCACCACCACACTCATGAAAAACAATAGAATATTTAGTACCAAAATATGCTGCAAGATAATTGAATATGTGATATATATGTGTTCCAGATGTCAGTGTAGAGTTTTGCAGATTAATACTGTTAAAATTTGCAATGTATGAAGAACATCATTTTGAAAGTTTATTTAGCATAATTTCGTTTCCTTTTACAGCTCTGTGAATTGTCAATGCTACTTTTTAATTTTCATTTATTTTTGTCTAATTGGAGACAGCAGAAAGTAATTACCAAATATCGAAATGTGTTTATACAAAAGTGCACAATTTCGTGAAAAGCAAATCGACTTTTAAATAGTTTCCCACATTAGTAACATACTTTTGATGTTGAGGACAACTATATCTACGTATATATTTAGTTATCTTGCAAGTTTTTTTGTTACTAAATATCTCATCCTTCTGAATGGGTATACTCTTGTAAGCAAAGCCTAGATACTTGTATGTGTACAAACAAGCTCAGAGGAGCCCAGGACTGAGCTGTATCTATCCATCTCTTCGTTTACTACTAATTCTGTCTCTCCTAGTAGGACTGGGAGAGATATGCTTGGATTTCTACCTGTATTAAAAGAGGCAATGGGGTGGAGTCTTGTTTTTGTTTTAACCCATGTGGTCGCTTTCCTTCCCTGTATCTGTCCTCGTGTTTAGTAGCATGCCTATGAGTATATTAGAGGAAGCATGTGGGAAATGTATCTGTTCATTTACAGAAAAAGAAACTGAAAATACACAACCCACAGCAAAATCACTTGATGGAAATGAATGGGGATGAACTTACGGGAGAAGCAGCACTTTTACAATTCTATGGTGTTGGCACTTTTTTCACTGTTACACATTTAAAAATTTCTTTTACTTTTTATTTTTATGTAGTCATTGTTTCTTGATATGTGTTCATAGATATTTGCTGGGGTATATACAAAGATGAATGAGATACTAAGATAGATGTGGACTTGAAGATCAGATTATCGGCCAGATATTCATGCTTCAGATAAGTGGATTAAATGGATTTGAAAAGAAGGAAGTAAAATTCCAAGTTAGAAACAACTCTTGAATATTCTTTTGCATCATCTAAATATTCTTCTGTGTCCTTAGCACTCTTTTCTCAAAAATTCCTTGAAGAATGTCATCAGTCCCATATTCTTCTTCTGAAAGCTCTAAGTATGAAACTTTTGTTTCCCACAGTACTAACTTATGTTTGTTTACTCCTACTGCTATAATTTCTGCAAGGCAGTAATAACAGAATTTTTATCATCTCCTGACTGGGGCTGAAAACATTCTCACTACATGGGTGCAGATTTCTGATGAAAAAGGTGACAGCTGAAGCCCTCACTGACTCCCTGCCCAAGTGTTTCTGAAGGGATGTTAAGCTAGGGAAGATGTGGCATCAGCCTATCCACCTGAAGTCCCTGTATAGGACCACCCACGAATCAGGCATTTTGGCTTTAGATTTCTCCTTTAAATACATAGGCCCTGATGGGCTCAGAGTCTCCCCGCTGTCCACTGAGCCTTCAGTGTCCAAGCTTAAGTCCCTGTCATTCATGAGATCCTGAGTACTCACATAGGAGATTTTTATGAGCAGCTTTTCTGGAAAGGTCATTCTTTCCATTTTCATCTTCTTCTTGGAGAACTCTACATCTGTATCACCGAGGTCAGCCTCTTCACTTGCACATGTGAAGGAAGCATTGATGACTTTTCTTTTGTCTCTGGGATGGGAGGAGACCAAGGGCAGATCTTTGAGAGAGAGACATGGACGGAGACTCAAGATGGCAGGAAGAAGCCTCACTCTTTTTCAAATACTCTTTCCACAGCACTTCAAAATTATACTAGTGGAGGAACATATGCAGATGATTCATTAGTTTCCAGAAAAGTTCAAATATAAAAAAGTTCAAATATAAAATTATTAATTATTCCTGAGTGTGCCTGTGAAGTGAGATCATACATAGTTGTGAGTTTCACAGTTCATTGCGTGGTATGTGTCAGGTCAGGTGTGCACTTGATACACATGTGTGAAAATGAAATAAGGTCTTGAGTCCTCAAGTGTTATACGGAAGCATATGGATCACAAAACTCATTAGGCTTTAACTGCTGCATGTTCTTGTGTGGGACTAGATTTTTACAAAACAGACCAAAATTCCTGAATTCCTGAAAGCAATTAAATGAAACATTTGGATAGGAGGAAATCTTTGTCCAGACAAAATTTTGGTACCCGTTCGAGGAAGTGTATATGATGTCACAAAATATACTGATCTGGGAAGGCCCAAAAGCATACTAGATGAATTGACATCAAGTGAAAAAGTCTGTTTTTTTTTTTTGACTTTTGGTCTAATGCTATGGATTAAAAACATGTTATCTAAATGAGGCTATGCAAGGCAATTAATGGGATTAATGTGTAAAGTTCTGAAGTTGAGAATGACTTTGTGTAGAAATGCAGGATCAATGATATTCCTATGCAATGACTGTCTGATGGGGAAGGTTCCGACCATATTCTCACTGCCTCGCTCACGCCCGTAGCTACTTCAGTGTTTGGATATTTTTTATGCGTGTGTGTGACAGCTTTATCCTGTACCTGCAGCTACATTTTCTAGTTATCCCTCCCCTAAGGTCTCTACCTAGAGCCTTTGCTCTGTGAGGTCAGAGCACATGCAGATGTGCATTTCATAGTTCAATGTGTGGTCCTTTCTCATATTTCAAGGAATAGTAAAGTGAGTGTTTGTTGAGAAAGCAGTGCAGGTGTATCTACTATCAAGATAGATAGATCAAGTTCGTACCTGCCTTACCGTCACTGCACTTCTTTAGGAAAGAGATGACGGAGTGCTACTCAGCGGAGCAATTCTCTCCTTCAGCCTGAGTAGAAGCTGAGGCATCGTGTGTGTGTCAGGTGCTTCCTCTGCAGAAGTCTGGGATTCTAGAGGGGAAATGACAGCCACAGCACAGATGTGGGTAGATGGCAGCATGAGGTCTGTGTCATTCAAACATTTACATGTTGAGTAGATATTTTGTTTCAAACACTCTTATCACCCATTTGTAGGAAACCATACAAATAAATTATATGGAGTACAAATTTTACAAGCTTTATTGATGACCTATGTATTTTGATACACATGGATCAAATAGAAATATTGGTGTAAATATGAAAATATGATTACTAGCTACATGTAGAGGTATAAATTGTTTTGGAGTTTTTTTTATGAACAGGGCAAGGTGTATGAAGTACTCAAATGAAGACTTTACAAACTTGAACCGGATTCCTCCCCTGAAAATGTGCTTCTGTTTTAGATTTTTAGCTCTCCTATTTATATACTTTAAGGACTTCATCCAAAGGGAATAAGAAAGTGCACATGGCAATCCTTCAGAGACAGAGATGCTGAACATTTCCGGAGAGGACGGGTCATTCGCATCAATTTCTATACTAAAGATATTTATTTCCTCTCCATCATGCTATCAGTTCCTCTAAATCTCATTTTCCTGAACATTACCTCTCTGCCACCTACTTCCCTTTGTAAACAAGTTTGTATGCAAAAGATAGGCAGAGGCTGTATTCCGAGTCCACTGGCAATACTGTTAGGTTGTGCCCTTGGGCTAGTCTAGAATGTGTACACTGTCCTAATGGAAATTTTTGAGAAAGAGGGGAATCACATTTGTTGTATGTGTGTGTGAGTGTCTGTGCTTGGATTTAACAAACACTGTAAGTTTCATGTGTAATAAAATTATACATAGTCTTTGTCCTCATGAAAACTGTATCCTCACAGATGATCAAATTTCCCAAATCTGGGTTTATAAAAATATTTTTGGAATACTGTATCTGAGTGAGGTTTGATTACTCTTGAGTGGTGTATGTTGTGCTTGGCTGTGTATAGCAGGGTTAAAATCATTTCTGGAAGGAAGAAATATACCCATATTATTATGTGTCTTACTTTGCGGTTGCTGGGAACAGAATACCTGGCATCCACATCTTTAGGGAGGAGAGATTTATTTTAGCTCATAGTTTCAGAAAGTTATGGTGATGGCAGCTGAGAAATGATGGAATAACATGGCAGGGCTGAGGTCAGAGCCAGAGCTGGGACAGGGGACAAAGTCAGAGATAAAGGTCCTCATGGAATGATAGAACAGAGCCGTGTTAGGACTGATGGGTGTAACTACCCTTCCAGGTCAAGCTCAAAGCATCCTTCCCCTGCAGCCAGGCCGCATCTCTCAACAGTACAAGGCATTCATAGGTACATTCAGCTTTTGGGGGACACTCCAGCTCCAAGCCATAACATTTTAGCCCTGACTCCCAAGACTCATTTCTACCTCCTTAGACAAAATGCATTTAGTCCTTCAAGAGTTTCTAAAGTCTTAGCACTCCCAGCACTGCTGAAAAGTGCAAGTCCAAAGTATTCTCTGAGAGAGTCAAATTCTCAGATGCAAGCTCTTGTGAAAACCACAGCTGAGCACTTCCCACATCCAAAGGCAGGGAACAAATATTCTCATTCCAAAAGGAATAGAAGGATAAAAAGTAAAAGGAGCAAAACAATTCCTAAACTCAACTTGATATGCATTATATTTTCATATTTAAGCCTCACCACAGCAATTTTCCTTTCGTATTTTTTCATTTGCTTTTCATGTTTTCCTTCAAGCGCAAAACAAAAATGTTCATGACATCTTTAACTCCTAAAAAAAGTGAATATGAGGCCTCGTGGTGTAGCCCTTAGGTTAAATCACTTTCCTAGCATGCACAAGGCCCTGGTATCGACAGCCCAGCCCCACATAAAAATTAGCTGAGTGCATAAAAGGGTAAATACTCACGGTTTTTCTACTATGAGAATACCGAAGTATTAAAAAAAGGCAAATGAAAAATTGATGAAACAACTGGAAGATAGGTTTTGTGGTGAGGGAAAGGAAATGTGTTGCTTGCTAGATGGTGGGAAAAACAAAGGGAGTGAAAATGGTCAAGATGTGGATGTCCTATGTGTACGAACACATTCTACACGTGGGGTGTAATTATTCCTTATCACAAATACATGCTAATAGGAAAATGGAGGGGGAATAATGAATGAAGAAGTTATAACTAAAAAGACACAAGATAAAGTATATACTGGTGAGTCAGAGACTGAACAGAGGTATTCAGTTGGATTTTTTTAGATTTGCTCAGATCCTGCTGCATTCATGAGCCTGGACTTCCTCTGCCTTGTTCCTTACCATCACAAGAGGGCGTGGCGGAGTGCGTTTTGTAGGAGACTATTCTGATTGAGAAGCTCGGTCTTTGTCCTCCTGGGATGGGGTGCATTCCTCACCAGGATATCCATATTGTCGATAATGTTGTTCTACGAATATATGTGCTATAAAATGAAATGAATGTCATAAATATATATTGGCAGTTTAGCTCATTCATTTCTTCACAAAATAGATATTGTTATGTCATTTTGTGTAAGTGAAATATGGACACTAATTTATAGCAAATTAATTGGTATCCTGCTCGAAACTTCATCATGTATATACAATACATTGAGAGAGAGATAGAAATTATAATCCACACACCTGGATTTCATTCAACAAGCCACCTGCTACAGTTGTACTCCTGATTGCATCAGAATTTGCCGGGCAGTCCAACTGTTAACTTCTATTATATTCCCATAGTTTTATTCTGTGAATCTTCTCACATAAAGCCTAGGGACTCTCTCCGTCCAGTCCTGCCTCCCAGTAAACAACTCGATACAAGAAGACTCAAAATCCCTAGCAAACTGCAAGGCTTATGTAGGGACAAATATTGCAAATTAAACACGCTATCTCACTTGCCTCATATCCGACCATTCTTCTCCATTGCCTACTTTTCCAACCTCCCACTTTAGAAAAAACTTTAGAAAAGCATATTGATGGTGGGGCAGGAAAAAAAAATCATAGACTCTCAACAAAGAAGGAAAAAGAAAGGATTAGATCTTTTTCCCAAATACACCTTTAGATCAGGGAATGAACTGAGATACTGAGTTAGGGTTTTTAGGTTTGCTCAGACCCCCAAAATACTGATCGGCCTTGACCTTGCTGCTCTATATTCCTTTGTACCAGCATGAAAGGCAGTGTCCAGGTGCACTCTGCAGAAGAAGTGCTCGGACTGGGAGTCTTGATCCTCGTGGGTGAGAGCACTTTCCTCTCCATGGTATCCACATTGTACTTGATGCAGGGGGAGGCATGTTGGTCCTAGAAAATGAAACAAAGGTTATGGGTGTATCCTAATGATTCAGCTCATTCACTTGTCTAAACATAGCTAAATATCTTGAGATGTTGTGTTAGATATGGCCCATAAACTCAGAGCAAATTGGTTTTGTATTCTGCTAACACCTTAAAAGGTGTGCACAATATATAATCCTAGAGCATAAATGTTTATATAATTCAATGAGATTGCACTAGTACATGCCATTCAATAAAGCTGTATTCTTTATTGTGTCAGGATATAAGGGGTAGGTAATTTATTAACTTCTATTTTATTTCTTTTTTTCATTATGAAAACCTCCTTGCAAAGGGTCTAAAGAATTTCCCTCTCTAGTCCCAGTGTACATTCTATACACAGGAGAATTATTCCTGGGAAACTGCAGCCTTCTATGTACAAACAGAAGGCTGCAAGTGCAACAGCTTTTCGGTACTGTCTTTCTTCTCCCTAACCTTCCCCAACTTCCCTCCACAGGAATACTTCCCAATTTTTCAACAATTATCTCTCGTTTTGGTGAGAATGGTTGCGCTCCAGTTCTCTGCATGTAGATCTGGATCTTGCCCTAAGGGCTTCTATTCCTCTTACCTTTAGAAAGATATTCATGTGCAGTGGAAAGTTATAAGGAGGTGCGTGTACAGACACTGACTACGAAAAACATTGATGTGATATTTCCCTGGAATGGGGACTGAGAAATGCATCTCAAATTCAGTACTTCAAGATCCTATTACTTTGGGTCCTTTGGGCTGTTGATGCTTTTTCACCTCCTGAGAGTCTGACGTGCTTTCCTTGGCGCACACTGACTTAACATTCATAAATGTTGCTGATTGTAATCTATCCCCTCCCACACTCTCCCACCGCTTCCTGCGCTCTCTGATTATCCTCTTGAACTTGAGCCTGTTTTTTTTTCTTCTGTTTCCTCGTTGGAATATACTGCATCTGCCGAGGATCATATTGATACTACATAGAGGAACATTTTCAATTTCTTTCTGGATTTGTCTGGACTATTAGGCAGAGTATTCAACTCATCTCTGGGATGTTTATAGGTTCTAGTGTGTTTTCTATAGCCTGTTTGATAGCATCCATACCTGTACCAAAGAATTGGTCTTTCTGTCTCTCTCTGATACTGGAGTGTTGAGGTGTCCTACTATAATTGTATTGGAGCCTACATGGATATTCAATAATTTTTGTTTTGGGTGTCTTAAAATTGGGAGTGTATGTATTGATAATTGTGGTTTCTTTATTGAATTGTTCCCATAACCAATATATAGTGTCCATCTTGGGTTCTTCAGACTTATTTTGGTTTGAAATCTGCCATGTCTGAGAATAGGATACCTACCCCTACCTGTTTCCTTGGTTCAGTTGCATGGAGTATTGATTTTTAAGCCCATTATTTTCACTCTATATGTTTTCTTATGACTAAACTGTTTCTTTTGCAAGCAACACATGATAGATTTTTGTTTCTGACCGAATCAGCCAGTCTGCCATTTGATAGGCAAGTTGAGACCACCCACCTCAGCTTTATTATAATGGTATATTTGCTACATCCTGCCACCATTACAATTTATCAGTGTTAATTGTATGCTTTCTACACTTGTGAGCTCATTCTCTTTCTATTGTTACCTATTCTTTGGGTTCTTTAGTACCATTGGTCTTCATATTTCTAAGATTCCCTTAATTATATTCGACAATGCTGATGCAGTGGACAAGAATTTCTTTCTCTCGGTTACTTTATCAAGAAGAATTTTAAGTTCTTTATTTAGAAAGATACTTTTTCTGGATTTAGCAGTCTGGGTTGGCATTATGTTCTCTCAGCACTTGGGTGACACCACTCGTTGATCTCCTAGCCTTAAGGTTTGTGTTGGGAGATCTACAGTTAACTGATGGGATTCTCTTGGTAAGTTACTTTCTGTTTTTCACTATAGCTTTTATTATTGTCTGTTTGTGTTGAGTCTCTAGGATTTGAATTATGATGTGTAGTGAGGATATTCTCTTGTCAGGGTCATTTATAGTTCTATATGACTGCAGTAGCTCAATGTTCATTTCTTTCCCTAAATTTGGGAAATTTTCTTCTAGAATTTTATTGAACATGTCTTTTCAGACTTTTGCTCTGTCCTCTGTTGTCTCCTCTACTCTCATAATTCTGTGGTTGTTTCTCTTTGAGTCATCCATCAGCTATCGCAACAAGTCTCTTGCTTTTTTAAATTTATGACCCTCACTGATGATATGATTCAGTTCATGCACTTTATCATTTAGATCTGATAATATATCTTCAAAGAGTTCCAGCTGGTTTCTAGCTTGTTCCTGGAAGTTTTACACACACACACACACACACACACACACACACACACACACACACACACATATATCTTGTAGTATAGTTTTCATTCTTTCTATATCTCTGCTGAGTCATTCCTTAATTTATTGCATTGCCTGCTGTATCTCTAAATTTGTTTCTTCTTTAATATCCTATAAATTTTTATTAATGACTTTTTTCATTATGTCTGATTTGAGTTCCCTGTGCATCTCTAGTTTGTCTTGCTTGAAATTTTTGATCAATACTTCTACCAATTTTTTAAAAAATTTTTCCCTTTCTGTAGATTCTACTACTTCCTTGATGTCAGACTCGGAAGTGTTGGGCCTTTTTGCAGGTGAATCTTTACCTTGTTTCCCCATGGTTCTATTGCAGTGGGTTGTAGCTCAAGCATTATTGATGGACTTTGTCTGTATTCTACAGATTCTTTTATAACTATTTCTGCTTTTAGATATTCCGTGAGTTCAATCAAGTTTTAGAACTTATGACTGTTTTCAATTTATTTAGCTATAATTTTAAGTTATTCTTAGTGTCTGACCTTTTGTTGATTCCCAAGTCACCTTCACTCTTCAGTGAAGGAGAAACACTACAGAACTGTATGTTGTCTACAGACAAAATATTCGTTAGCCTATATTTGATATAAAGGTCACTATCTGTGTGAACATACACACTTTGGATAAAAATTTACATTTTCATTTCTATATAAAATTAGCGACATATTGTCATAACCTAGTAGCTAATTCAGTATTATAACTGTTTTATGCATAACATTAATAGGTTCATTATACAATCTCATTTGATCTAATTAAATCTAATACTGACTTATTAAAATTTTCTATTAATATCATTATTATAATCATAAAATAATGATTTATATTGTTTATCTAACCCAAACCATCAGAACTTGTCCACCCTTTTTCATCTCCCCTCACTACTCTCTTTCACAATGTGATACATATTTGTATCTATGTTTATACTTACTTCCTACTAGATAAGATATGCTACCTGGATATTCATATACCTCCAATATCATCTTAACATTATAATTTTATCTATATTACTAATGCAGATTTCTATACAAATTGTTTGGTAGCCTATAAGAAGAATGTGCACATGATGTCACTATATTATTGAGTATAACATATAGGGAAATCCATGTCTTTGATCAATTTCTAGCTAACTAGTGTAAGTTAATTTAATGCATCCATCCTACTCTATTCATGTGATTTTAGGTTATTAATACTTAACAATTTTATTTATAAGGGAAATTGGAATAGGGGGAGAGCAGACTAAAACTAGGAGTTAGATTTGTGTGTGTAGTAGACAGCAGAGCCATATTTATATGGCAGAGGAAAGCCTGACAGACCTTCTATCCCAGTCAGAGAATAACAGATGAAAAAAATCATTAGAACTAGAGTAAGGTAGTTGCAGTAGCGAGAGTTACAAATGAAGTGGAGGTTATGGCGTTAGAATGCACAGATTTATGAAACAGAGCTTAGAGAGTTAACCGAGAGAGAGAGAGAGAGAGAGAGAGAGGTGGAGGGAGAGAAAGAGAGGGGAGGGAGGGAGAGAGAGATTCAGAAGCTAACAAATAACAGAAAGAGAAGGATGTAGGAGGAAAGAATAGGAAAATGAGTCAAAAATGTTGCAGAAAAATAAAGTAAACAAAACAAAACAAAAAATAACAATTGCTAGTCTGTGTTTTTTTTAATGTGACCACTTTCAGGCCTCTCGATCTCTCAGATTGATTTAGAGTTCTATCAAGCAAGTGGACCTGTGGATTTCTTAGTTTTCCAAGCAGGTGCCCTACTCCCAGCTGGTGTTGATGATGTCTGGGAGTACAGTTGATGGTTGACTCAACTCCATTCCCTCACTTTGCCAGGAGACCCTGGGTTAGATTGTAATCCCTGCTCTGCTGCTCCACCATTGAAATTCTCTGGACTCTCCTCCATCTGCACACATGCAGTCCCCAGTCACCAAATCCCACAAAGGCCAAACCCTCAATTTTGGAGAACCAGATGAAATTGTAGACTCATTTCAGGATCCTCACAGTTCACCTCCACTGAGTTATTTGTTCTCTGTTAAGTGTGTGTGTGTGTGTGTGTGTGTGTGTGTGTGTGTGTCTGTCTGTCTGTCTGTCTGTGTATAAGTTCACAGCTTCTGGCATCCTTTGTCAACTACTATTTTCTTCATCAAAAGAAAAAAAAATGATTAGACCACACAACTTTTTTTTTTTTACTTCCCCAGGGTCCTTAAAAATAAATGTTACAGGAATTTTTTTAAGAAAAATGGTCTAAAATACATTCATGATGGAATAACACACGCTCACTTTGTATTGTCCACCCTGACCACAAGATGCAGGGACAACATCTGGGTTCCCCACACTGTGTCTTCATTCTCAGTCTACTTGATCCTTGGAAAGACACACAAACATCTCGCTCCTTTTATTCATTCAGTCACTCCTCCTCTGCCGCCTTTTCCTTTCTCTCGTCGCCTTCTCTCCTACAAAGTAGAAGTTCTTTAAATGTAAAAAATTAAAAATCAGATAAGAAGTAAACATAAATAATGAAGCCCACACATACCAAAGTCAAACTACCAAGAGGAAGCACCAAAACCATCCAAATTAAACTGAAAAAAGAGTACTCGTTTATGCTAGAAACAATAGCACCAATTGACAAAATATTCTTTTGCTCCATTTGGGGGGAAATCATAAATCATCAAGGTGTGGGGTCTGTGACGTTAGGTCTCCAGGCTTTGAGTTTCACTGGCTGTTGACCTTTAATGTTAAATATATCTGTCATTTTGACCCATTCATGAGTGTAATGGAGGATTGAAATTGCCTAGGATGTGTCCAGGTGACAATGCAGCAGAGTTTTGTATGTGCACAGCTCTCCTATATGTGGTGTGATCGCTTTTCATATGCTACTGAAGCACAGGCAGCTGTGTAATATCCTTGAGTATTTATGAAAGATGGTGTGCACTTGAGTAATTTTACAACTGCCACGCCAATGAAAATGTGATGGTAAGATGAGTGAGTTGACTGGTGACCAGGGGACTCCTGGACTGTGAGATTATTCCAGTACACTAATGAATGGAGGCAGAGAGGAGTTTGTTAAAGTATTAGATTGTGATCGTTTCGTGGATTATATATTAAAATAAGGAGAATTTTGTGTGTTAAAAGTTGAATTGTAGAAAATATGAGGTTGGGAAAGCAAATTTGAAGAACATGCTGTAAAATGGAATAAGAAACTATAATGCATTAGAAATGAACTTTTTGTGAGAATATCTTCTTCTGTAGTCCAGCTCATCCTGATCTCACTATATATGTAGCCCACGCGGTCCTCAAATATATGATAATCCTCCTTCCTCAGCCACCTGAGAGCTACCATTATAGATAGGTGCCACTGTGAGACTCAACTTATGTAATACTGGGGAATCAAACTTAGGACCGTGTGGTTGCTAGGCAAGCAATTTAATCACTGAGCCATGGCCTCGTCCCAGGAGGTATTTCCTTGGGTTATCTAACACTACAGAAAAAAAGAGTAAAAGATAATCTATAATGTGAACATGAATGTTATGAGTAGTGTTTATAGAGATAAAGCTGTAAGAATACTAAAGTAAAACTTTGGAAATGGTTGGGTAAAAGTTCCTGTTATTAGACGGTAGGAAGATATCCATTGGTAGAGTTTAAAGACCCATTGAAAAGTTGTATTTCCTTCTCATTTGTAAGAAGAATGAGTTGAGAAAATTCTCCCTTCCTTGCCAACTGCAATAACAGAATTAACTAAGTTGTCAGAACTGCTTCAGTCCGTTTGTTCAGGACTTGCCCAAGATTGGGAACAAGTGTTCAACTTCTTGGGTTCAGATTAGTCTTTGCCTGAAATGCAAACCTATTTTCATATGGTAGCATTATTAGATACTTGTACTTAATTTCCCTGAAATCTCAAAGGAGTTTTCTTTTTATATGTATGCCACGAATATCTTCTGAAAACAAAACAGACCTATGTCCTTGCTAAGATATGGTCCTCAATGAAGGGTGACAATGCTATATGAAGGAAGTGTGAGTGTCCTGAGTCTTAGTAACATTGCATCAGTCTTTACATGAAAGTATTTCACCTCTTTAAATTGTGAGATCTGTACAGCATGAATTATTTAAAAACAAATTATAATACAGTAGGTGCTATATGGAAGGCATCAGCAGTATCTTGCTTCTTTCAGTTTTAGGCATGAAATTCCAGCAGGATCTCACAGCCATCTTATCCCTCCTTTCCCCATCCCTAACCCACCGTCTTATCCACATCAGCAATCATGAGTATTTTTGCCTTACAAGTGGGGGAGTAAGAGGAGAAGAAGGAGGAGAAATGCTTTCAAATAAGGATGGATTAATTTAATTTCTGTGGAATAAAACCAGTCTGTGCCTAATATGTTTATAAACTCAAGATTCCTCCTAGAGTGAGATTTAAAGAACTATATGCAAGCTCCCATTCATTTCATTCGATAAATATTGACTGCTCATAGAGATTGCATTTCTTATTTTCTGACCTAATATGCAAAATCTCAGCCCATAACAAGTTTTAGATTTGTCCAGGTATGTGTCAATAGACAATACATTTATGATATCTCTATGGAGATGCTGAAAATGTGTCTATATTGGGGAATCATGGTGTCACCTGAGGTGAAACTAATATAAGACATGTTAATATTTTCTATCTGACCACACTGATATCATTGTGTTTCACCTACTCCACACCACGAGTGGAAGTGTGAATAAGGCCCAACCAACCACGAGAACCTGATATTTATATCTTCATGTTTAGTATCCATTGCAAATGTTACCTTGCACGGCTCAGCTGATGTTGTAAGCGATATTCAAGGGATGTAGTCAAAATTATACTGTTAATATTTATCTTTCCCTTCATGTTTTTGTTGTACATGTGTAAAGACATACACAAAAAGTGTACATATTTGCATATCTCTTATTCACACTCAATAATTCCTTTGAAAACACTGATTTATTGAAAATATAATGAAGACAATTTTGCTCTCAGGGTTTATTTACAAAGCACCGCAAGATAGCATATGATCCTCACAACTCCTCAGAAGTATCAGACAATCCTCAGAAATAGGAGGCACTCCTTGGAACTTTGGGACAAGCTCAGTTCTGCCCTATGCCCGCCATGGAACTTGGTCCTTACTCTGTTAGAGTTATTTTTTTTTTTACTGTTAATCTTAAAATTAGTCACAACTCTGTAGCTTCCAAGTTTTCGATATTAAAAAAAAAACTATCTTCCTAGTTCAGCCATCATTGTTTAAAAGTGCGCTGCTGCTGCAGTTTTTGCTGTTGTTTTTTGGTGCCTGTGTACGTGTATTCATGTGAATGTGACCTGCTTTGTGGTACATTTCTCATATAGGCCCATCATGTATGTGCACAGTCTTTAACAAAAAAAGTTTTTAGAACTAAGAAATTATGATTTTTATGCTCACTCATATATACAGGAGTGTTTATGTAATATCTTCACTATGTATTGAGCTAGTATTTTCTTTATCCAAATAAGAAATAACTATAATTAAATCACAAAATATTATTTACATTTTAAATAAAAATAAAATGCAATGATAAATGTTTTTAAAGAAAAATGTTCTGAATTATATTTGTGATAGAGTAAATCAGGGTGAGTTTGCATCATCAACCCTGGCCATGAGATACAGAGGCAACACGTGGGTTACCTGATTGTGTGTTCATTCTCAGTCTACCCGATCTGTGGAAAGACATACATACATCCCTTCCTTCTACACTTCTTCGGTCACTCCTCTCCTCCCTCTTCACCATTTTCTCCATTATTTCTCTCCCACAAAATAAAAATCTCCACTTTTTAAGACAGAAATTCAAAGTTGTAGTATTCCCACTTTCCCTTATCAGGTTCTAAGGCCGGGAGAATGCTAATCCTTGACATCACAACATTTGGAGTGTGCTAGAAATTCTGCTCTTGTCAGATTTGAGGTCTCACTGCCCATGATCCTGCTCCAGGCCAAAATCTATCTTGTGAAAATATCTAAATTTTACGTAACAGTTTGTCTCTTTATTTTGTCTTCTGCTCTGTATAGACTATACCTTATCTTTTAGACACCATATGTTTCCTTTCAACCCCAGTAATTAAGGGCTGAGCTAGTACAGTTCTTCCAGTACCCTTTGCCCGCTACATCCCACCTGTATATTCTCCCTATTTTCCATGGACAATGAATAATAGACTTATTTATCATGAAATTCTAAGTTTTTCACACTATTAGGAAAAAGTAAAGTTGAGACAAAATTAGATCGTCTGCTGACGTCTTAATCACTTCCCCTCTCTGTGCTGTGACCCAATACCCTACATGCACAATTTGGGAAGGAAAGATTTATTTCAGTTCACAATTTCAGAAGACCTCAGTCCATTCATAGGTGGACAGCCAAATAATAATAATAATAATAATGGTGCAATTATGTGGCAGGGCTGGAGCCAGGTCAGGACCAGAGCCAGCGTTCAAGAGACAGACATCCTCACGTCATGGTGGAACAGAGCCAATTCTAGAAGGAGCGGCGGAACCAGCACACACACTTCCAGGTCAAGCCATAAATATCTGCCGCGTCCAGCCAGGCTCCACCTCCTAATAGTGAACAGTACCCATAGGCTAGTGAGGCTTTTGGGCGACATTCCAGATCCAAACCACAACAGCTGGTTATAACAGATTGGTGAAAATTTGTCAAACTTTACCAAATGATTATAAGGATACAAAAAAATGACTCCTCATTAAATAAAATGATTACTGATTAATGTAGTTGCAGTGAAGAAAAAATAGACAACATTTTATATGATAAATATAGCACATATCCTATGATGATATAATAATCTCACTTCACAAAGAAGCATTTACAGAAAGGATATTCATAACATTAATTCTGCTTTTTTTGAATTGTATATTGTTTGGTTTAAAATTCAAAAGGAGTGAATAAGCACTTCAAGGCAGTACATCCTACAGAATCTATTTCTACGTATATTTTTACTTTCCAAAAAGAGTAAAATATACCATGGAGAGGAGCATAAGTGGGCTGGAGGTCAGGGAGAAATGGAAATGCAACTCCATAAAATAATCATAAGTGGGCTTAACATGCTAATGATTGAGAATATTACTCATTCAATAATAGATAATTTTTAAACATGATAAAACAAAGTTAATCTCTCTTCAAATTAAAAATGACACAGATGAGTTTTATATCTAAGGGGAGAAATCTTCCTTCTCATTAGTTTCTTACTGCATCTGTAGAAAATTACTACAGCTTCTTGGCTTAAACTATAAATATATGTCTTATAGTTCCATAAGCCAATAGTCCAAAGTGAGTTTTATGGACTAATACCAACTGTTATCAGGGATGAAAAGACTGGGAATTAAATAGGAACATATTTAATTTTTCCAGGTTTCAAAGGCTGGATACAATTCTTAGTTCTTGTTCATTTTCTTCACTTTCAAAAAAACATCAAACTAACATCAGCTTCCAGGGTGACATCTCCACTCTGCTGCCCTCTTTGCTGACTTTCATAAAGTAACATGTGCTTACACGAGCTTTCCAGAGATTACAAAGAATAATCCTTCAATTAAAACTTTCTGACTCAACCCCATCTTCAATCTCGTTTTGAATGCAAGGTAAAATATCCACAAGCTTCATAGAAAAGAAGGATGACATTATAGGGAGTAGTTAGAAGAAAGTATACAGTTTACAGCCTTCACACCAAGGTAATTTTAGAGTATCAGAGAGAATTTACCTATAGTAAAATATAGAGCATGAGAATAGAAGTTTGAAATTGAGTGAAGCTGGTAGAAAAAAAAAGATGGCACCACAAGTACATAATCATATTGAAACAGACGGAGCTAAATGAAATAACTGAATCAACTTTATTTTGAATTAATAACTAAAGAACAGAAAAATAGTTATAGTAGAATGGTTCAGACTATAAATTTAAGGCAATTAGATTGAATAATTTGATTGAATTGAATTTATGAACTCGGAGACAAAATGGCGAGTTAATGCAATGAAACAAACATGATGAATTTAGAAGACAGACTAAAAAACAGACTTGCTGAAGGAGTTCATAAAAATAAATAAATTAGAATCCTGAAGAAACAAAATATAGCTTAAAAGCTAATAACTGTGGGGCCGGAGTAATGGCATAGTAGTTAAAGTACTTGCCTAGCAAACACAAGGTCTAGAGAATTTGATTCCCCAGAAACAGATAAAGCCAGGAATGGTGGCACAGGTCTCTAATCCCAGCACTTGGGAGTCTGAGGCAGGAGGATTCCTTTGAGTCCAAGGCTATTCTGAGCTACATAGTGAATTCAGGACCAGTCTGGGCTACAGGGTAAGACCCTGTCTCAAGGAAAGGAAGTTTTCCCCCGCTTTTTATTGATATATGTATAAGTGCAAAATTTAAGGTTTACAATGAAGTTTAGCATTTTGTGCACCTACATATCTTGTCAAGGTGACAAGGACTTTCTCTCTCTCCTTTTTTCCCTCCCCCTACTCACTCTTCCCTCCCTCCCCCAAAAATGAATAATTTAAGATAAAGTGTGAACGATACAAAGATATAAAGAACTAGAAGTGAACTGATTTTAAGAAAGTTGAAATGACAGAATGCAGAAATAGTTATTGCTTCTAATGTAAAGAGAATACTAAGCAAGCCAGATAACTAGAGATACATTAAAATAATATTAGAAAGAAGGACCAAAGTCACAAATGAAAAAAGGCACATAGTTGTACATAGAAAATATTAGAGATTTTTAGAATCAGCAGCATCTTAGTTGCATTCTGGGTCTTAAAGTCTACAGCAAATAAAACTTTTGTCTCAGTCAAGAAGGAACTAGTGAGTTACAAGTGCTAAATATTAAGCTGGTCTTGTACTTTCATAAAGCAATGCCTACTGCTTGAGAAAATAGAATATTATCTACAGACATAGAAAGAAAATGTCATTCTGAGTACTATCTGTAATGAAATTATCATTATAGTATAAAAGTAACCGGAAGATCCTAATAAATGTGTGTCGATTTTTAAAGAAATATTGGTGTATTAGAGCTCTTCTTTAAAAAGCCAATTATAGGGTTGGAGGAACAACTTAGCTGTTAAAGCACTTGCCTAGCAAGCACCAATTACCTGAGTTTGATTCCCCAGCACCACGAAAGCCAGGCAGGTTGGAGCATGCCTATAATTCTAACATTTGGGAGGCTGAGGCAAGAGGATTTCTGTGAGTTCAAGGACAGCCCAGGAAGCAAACTGAGTTCTAAATCAGCCTGTCAGAGTCTACAGGGTGAGACTCTGTATCGAAAAAAGAAAAAAAAGAGAAAGAAAGAAAAGAAAGAAAAGAAAAAACAACTCCACAAAACACCCAATTAAAATTTGAATGCTAATTTCATGGAAAAATTGCGCGCAAACATCTGTACCATAAGACGGTAGAATCATAAAAACACGCATCTGAGAGCACAGGCAGAATGGAGAATTGGTAAAAACCTGTTGATCCAATTTTGTTATACCATTTTCTGTTAATAAAGTTTGCCCTTCATGGCCTGCAAGCACTGTTCTAGACCTCCAACTCCAGTCCTATAGGCCATGTGTTCTCCTCCCTAGAGCTCCAGCCCTGTCTCAATGGCAGTGTGTGCCAGAGGTTTGCATTTCTGCTCCACATTTTTTTCCTCTCATCAAAACTCACAAAGCAGCTAGAGAACAGTTATTATGCATTTGGTGCAGAGGGTGGCTGCTTGTTCAATGAAGCCAGGACTGTTGGTGTGCACACCTCTGTGTAACTTGTCTATGTGTGCACTAGGTTCCTAGGGTGCTTTGAAAGCAAAGCTTTACACAGAATTTTAAGAGCCAAAGCAATTCTCAATAATATAGTGTCCACAAATCTTACTTGAAAATACAGATGAGAAAACTTACTTTGACTACACCATCCAGGCCAATAAATGATCTTTATAAATCTTCTGTAGAACTGTGGTAAGAAGGGCTGAGGGTGGGTGAGGAATCTATTCTTTTACTAAATTGAACAAAATAAGTATAGAAATTGTGATAAGAGAATACAAAATTTAAAAAATCTTACATAAAACAAACCATCACCAACAACAAACATAAGATAAGGACTGGAGGAATAGCACAGCAGTTAGAGCTCTTGTCTAGCAAGTGTATGGCCCTGAGTTTGATCTCTCAGCAGGGCTAAAATCCAAGGATTCTGGAGGCTGAGACAGGAAGATTGCCATAAGTTTGAGGCAAGCGTGGGCTACATAGTGACTTCCCGACCAGCCTGGATGACAAGGAAGAACCTCACTCAAGTGTATATATGCATGTATGTGCATTTATTTATCTACTTAAAAAGAAAATTTATTATATGTGTACTTAAAAGAAAATTATTATATACCTATCATTCACCTCAATATTTTGAATCTTTACTTTTAATAAAAGGGGTATTTTAATAATTAATAAACTTTACTAAATATTTAGTCCAACAACATCATAGACTAATTTTCAATGTGACTTTTATGACAAACTCAAGTATTATTAGACTGAATATATGAATTAAACAATTATAGTGTATTCCGGTTTCTTCAAAACAGATTCTCTTACTATCTTCCATTTTTCATGTATATATTTTAACAATTTTATTGATGTATTATTGATGCATACAATAACTAACTACACATTTTATGTATACATTGTGGTAAGTTTGATTCAACCAACCATTCACTTTATTTATAAATAGGGTTAGATATAATGTTTATTTTGATGACATTTTGATAATTTAGAAGCATAATTTTAGTAGCGTATGGATTTTTATTGTAGTGTATCAGTCACACAAATTCCAACTCCCTAGTTCTTGCTAAGACTAAAAGAAGATAGCATAAGCCGAGAAGAACCTATCTCAGTACACACACACACACACACACACACACACACACACACACACACAGACACCCAGAGCTTAATCCAGAGAAACAGAGTTTAAGATTTCTTTTTCTAAATACCTAATTTATTTATTCATTGCTTATTTGTTTTGAAACAGGGTTATGCCATGTGGTCCAGCCCACAACGTAACTTAGATTAGCCTTAAAATTAACGCTGACCTTCCTGCTTCAGGCTTCCAAACTCCAGAGATTCCAGGAGTGCAGCACCACACACAGTCCTAAACAACATTTTAAAGTACTTTTGCTTAGTGAGAGGTCATCACATATTGAAAAGCTTGCAATTTTTATTGGGGTAGGCTAGTTGCACATGAATATATTTCTCTTGCTTTCCTATTGTCTATACAAGATGAAAATTGTGTGATAGTCGATGAGATTACAATTGTGTAAATATCAACCAAAACGATCAACAAATGATCAGAAACACACTGAATAGCATTCATGATGCATGCACTTTGATACACTACCCTACGATATGAGATGATTGTAAGTATAACTGTGTAATTCATTAGCTCCTGCTGAGGTTCACTGTGCTGAAGAGTTTTGCCCCAGGGTATGAGGCCTAAGAGGGGAAAAAGGCACTCTTTTCAGAAGATCACACGATTTTAGTTGCGTTGGCTAAAAAGATCCACCTTCTATAAATCATTTTCAGACTTTTGTTTTTTAAACAATACCATGCAAATTTTAAAGGATTCAAACATAATACTAATGTGTGGACAGCTGCAGATAAAGGTAAATTTGAACTGAATCCATGATAAATTTTCAACTGAATTTTTAGTAAAAATAAAAGTCCCTAAGAAATGAGATGCCCAACAATACATAAACCCCATATGGGAAGGGCATATGGGCTAAAGTACAAATAGTCATAGATATTTGAGTGTTGAAACAAATATATTTATAAAGATTAATAAACTCAGATAATTCAATATGTCGACTTTTTCTTTGGTTTTACTTAATTTGCATTACATGAAGAATCTCATAAGCATATCTCTACACAATACATTAACATTATATATTATATATATATAGATATATATAGACACACACTCACACAGAGACACAGACACAAAGACACATACAAACACACACATATGTATATGAGTTTTTAAAACAGGGTGGACATTTGTCATAATTTATGAAGACGATTGTGAAGTTTATCACATGAACCCACTTGTTCACAAGGCTAGAAAGAATGACAACATTCTTCATACTAAATTAGTATAAAATAAACCTGAACCGGTCTTGCCTTTTGACCTAGGAGAAGCTGTACATAGCTCTTACTGTTGCTCTCAATAACACGGTATATGAACATATACAGTCATTACATAGCAGGTCAATACATCAGTGAAAATTTTGACTTAATGAACCAGCTCTTAAATTTTTAATAATGTTTAATTTTTAACACTCTCTTATAGTAGAATTTGTAGAGGTCAAAATACTGACTAAAATACGCCTTGCTTGTTACTAGCTCTCCAGAGGAGGCAGCTTGAACAATGACTTCACTCACGAGTAACTCCTGATGTGTAATGATTCTTTCTGATGAAGTAAAACTATTGAAACTGTTAATGAAAAAAAAAGAAAAGTAAAAATAAGATTGAAAATCACCTTTCTCCATTTTGGCTACATAGTCTTCGCTTTTGTCAACTGAGGACAGAGTACGCAAAAATATATGAGAGGCATAATCCCCCAAACTTTTCCTTCTTCAGATCTCACCACGACTAGCTATTGAATATGTAGAAGAGACAAGCAACGTTGCTTCCTGTAATGAGCTGACTTCTGTTAGCCAGACTAAAAACTTTAAGGCAGAGTCATTTAAGATCATGGGCAAAGTAGAATAAGTTGGAACCCAATCTTGATAATTACTGGAATTTCAGCAAACATGTTGAACTATGTCCCAGGTTCTTAATCTTAAAATGCGACCAATTCTATGGAACAGAAGCCTAAATGTTAAAAATATTAATTTACTTCTTGGATGGTTGTCAAAACTCAATAAATCTGAATCAATAATTGAGTGTCTACTGAGAGCTTACATTAAATATGAGTATAAAATTATAAATCTACTTTAAGTTAAATGTAAGGGTTCAGTGCTAAAAATTTGGCAAAATTGAACTAAAGGAGCAAACTTGGTTTTAGAATTATTTTGTTTAAATGTTTTCACATGAATTTTAGTGACACACCAATTTTGTTTGATTTTCTTTCTCTTTTTAATTAGTTGAAAATTGCTATTCTCATTTGCTTCTTAATAACTTATGGAAAATTACTCCTTTAAAATATTATTGAAAATTGAAGTGCTATTTCAAAGAATATGCTTCTTTTATATTGAAATGCACATTACAAATGAGTGCTATAATGAACGAAATACAAAAAGGTTCCATTTTCCAACAATGGCTGTCTTTTACTACCTTTGGCAATAAAACCATTTCTTCCTAGGGTGCTAAAATGCTATTTAACATTTTGCTGTGTGAAATTACCTGTAGTTAAGATTTTTATGGGAGTTTGCAAAGTCAGAGGAAGAAATATTCTACAAGTTTTTAATAAACTAACTCAGTCATCACAAGAAAAGTCATTCCTAGCCAACAGACGGTTTGCAAACACAAATTGTTAACAGGCATCAGTGCTAACTGCCTGGTCACAAGATGTAGGGTTTTAGAAAGAATAATTGTTGTTTATTTTATGATTTCTTTAGACTATCACTATAAATTAATATTTATTTAAATAATTGAACAATGGTGTATCAATAGTAAAGTTACTGTCTTTTGGTAAGAAAACAACTTTAACCAATGTAATCTGATTATTTCAAATAGTTATATCTTCTCATATTTTTGTTTACTATTTTAAATGTGTATTTACATATTTCAAGACAAACATATTAAGCTAAAATGTTGAATTGCAATTTAGGATAACGAAAAAAGAGTAAATCTAAGATACCTACAATTCCAAAATTCACCTTCAGTGGAAAAAAGTTCAGAAGCCTATTATTAATATTAATTGAAGTTCTTACTTGACTTATGAAAATTTTATATCTCCATAAGAGATAAAACCATATCTCTAGCACACTAAAAACTTTCTAAAATTAACACATTTCTCCTCCTTTAAATAGTATTATTCTAATACATGCTTAATTATCGCATTAGTTCAAACAATGAGTAGAAGGAAAATTACACAGAAAAGCAGCTAATCAATTACCAAGTGTGTCCCAACTCCCAGCAGCCACGGGAGGTCGCAGCCCCCTCCCACGTGTTACCTGCCAGCTGCAATTGCTCTTTTCTATTTTTGTATCTGTTTGTGTATTCCTCACCAACGAGTTTTTGTTTCTTTTTGGTTTGTTTGGTTTTGGTGCTGGAAAGGAACCACTGGCCTGGTGCGTGTGAAGCAAGCACTGTCCCTCGGAGCTACATCGCCTGACCCTTAGGCATTCCTTTTTGTGAGGTTTTGCTAAGTTACCCGGCCTGGCCTTGTGCTTTGATCCTCTTGCCTCAATCTCTTCAGTGGCTGGATTACAGATGTGAGCTACCTGCCCAGCTGAAAACTCTGACCGCTAGCTTCTCTGTTCTTTCTCGTAGTTTTATGTAAAGTATATGTCATCCCTATAGTTTTAAGTTTTGTATTAATTGAAGAACAGCAACCACTTTCACTCATATTATTACCTTTAGAAATGAAAGATTACAAAACATTTCTTCTCTGTTACAAACATAATCCTCTTAGTGGAACTCTGCTTCACCAGTGTGACCATACGGTGAGTGAGTCTCAACATTTTCTCTTTCTTAGGTTGACATCATGTTTTCATTTTGGGGTCATTAGTTGTCTCCTGGGATTGAGAGATAATTATAAGATTTTTTCTCAAATATTCCAAGAATTTAGAGTGTTTTGTATTCAAACATGCATCCATAGTCCACATTTTCTGGGTTTTTTTATTAGCAACAAGTTAAAGTTTTAGTTTTGTCAGTGAGTGAATCTGAAGTCTTCATGTCATATTTGTATATATGTGTTGAAATAATAAACTTTTTTAAAAGGCTATATAAATACTTCATATCCACATGATAATTCATATAAAACAAATTCACAGAATTTACAAAGATAACAACTGAAGTTGTATGTAAGATTCTTTATCATTTCAGTATGTATCTACAAACACTTTATTGTAGATCTTATATCTATTCAATGGCAAGAAATAATGCTTTTCCTTCTGAGTCTTTACTGTACTCTGTAAGAAACTATTTTTCCCTCCGAAGCCTTTACTCTACATTGTAAGATGCTCCATTACTGAATTTAGCACAATAAACAAACCCTCTTTCATGAATTGTTTTTTGGTTTTGTTTTTTTCACTTGTGTTTACAAATATGTTAGATGCACTCACTAGAATAACAAATCATAACAAAGCTTACAAACCAACCATAGTAAATGTCCCAAAAACGTGCTTTTTAAATACTATTTGTTGCTTGCTTGCTAACATCAGGCTAACAAACGGTTTGCGCTTTGTTCCTGGAGAGTGTCTCCTTCGCGTTTGACTCACTTGTTTTGTTGCTTGAACGCTGAACACCTTTCGCGTGATTTTCGTCTCAATCACTGATGTCTTCACTGCAATATTTCTTTATCTGTAAAGGCTGCAGGAGCAGCTCTGGTCATTTTTTTAAATCTAAAGTGATTTGATCACACTGAAGCCAACACATAACTTTAAAAAAGATTTATAGGTTTTTAGCGATAAATGATACTTAGAAGATACCAATTCTATAACTTCCTGGTGTTGTTTTGTTTTTAACCAGATGAATTCAGGGCTTTAATTTTGAAAGTTTCTTCACTGATTCATTTTATATTATAAACATGTCTTCACACGAAGTGCCATCTCGCCCACATCTAGTCTTCGCCCCAAGAGCTTCCTCACCAACTTGGATGTGACTTTAAACCTCACTTTCCACATCATATCACGTCAACCCTATTGCTCAACAAATCCTTGTGATGTCTTTACACTTCTTTAGTTCTTTTTATGTTTGAATAGCAATCCTATTGACTTAATATGAGATTAAAAATAAGATTTAATTGAATTACCTAATAATTCTTATGCTCATCAATTTCTTAGCCATGAAATGCTTTCAAACTTCCCGGAAATCATCTCACTTAATTGACTTGATATCACTATTTCTTGTGTAAAAACAAGAGGAAAATAAAACATACACCATTACTTATACACATCTTCCCTTTTCTCCACAGGAGTTAACATATTGCAGATATTGGTTTTGATAATATCACCAGGCATAATTTCCTGAATAAACATAGAAATTTCTTTCAATCAAAAAGAATAATGATGTGACATTATAGTTTATTAAACCATTGGGATCATTTTATTATTGTTGGATTCTTTTACTCAATCTTTTGTACCACAAACATCATGCAATTAAGTAATCTTAGATCTATGTTACATTTTTACATGTAGTTTTATTTGTATGGCAAAATCTGATGAGAGGATTGAAGATTTTAAAAGTAAATATACGTATTATTTTGTAGTTAATGCAAAGTTTCTTTGAACATAATATGATACTGCACTCCCACTGGAAAATTATGTAGTGTCTGCTTCCTCTCAGATTTCACAATAAATATTTTCATATTTTCATATTCTGATGAATGACTAATAGTGTTTCAAGATAGAAGACGTCATATTTTCAAAAACCATTAAACAGCTCTCCAAACATTTAAAAAAAGTCTATTTATTTTCCAGTGAACTACAAAAATATGTGTCCTTTGTTTATTTGACTATTATGTTTCTGGCTTATTTTCTATAAACTCTTAGAAAATTCCCATATAACACAAGCTGTAGTCTTTTCCCTCTGATAATTTTTCCCCATTTTATTGATATGTATGAGTGCAAAATTTAAGGTTTACAGTGAAGTTGAGCATTTAGTGCACCTACGTATATTGTCAAGATGACAAGGACATTCACACACTCCTTTTGTCCAACCCACCCCTCGCTCCCTCCTCACCCTACCCACCTGGTTCACTTCGTTTTTCGTTTTAAGTTCCATAAGAGTTGTGATCTGGGTCTCTCATATCAGAGAGACCATTCGATGTTTCACCTTCTGCCTCTGACTCACTTCACTAAGCATGATGTTCTCAAGTTTCTTCCATTTGCCTGTGAAAACCTCCACACTGTTGGACCTTACAGATGCGTAGTATCACAGTACCACAGTTTGTGTATCCACTGGTCTGTTGATGGGTATTTTGGTGACTTCCACATTTTAGCTATTGTTAGTTGTGCTGCTATGAACATGGTTATACATGTATCTCTGTTATGTGTTGTTTTGGCCTCTTTTGGATATATTCCCAGGAGGGGTGTCACTGGATCAATTCCCTCTGACAATTTATGCATTTGGGGGGTTTTGCATGTTGAAATAGCTTATATCTTTTTTTCTCTATTCACATATTTTTATGTACTCGGAATTGTCAATATAATATTTATATCTTCTAGATTTTATCTTTGTAATTTTAATGGACATAAGGTATTTATTTACATATTTACAGGGCACAGTAAATTTTGATATATGCAATGTGTGATAATAATTGGAATTAAGTAGCACTTCAATCTCTTCAACCATATATCACTCCTGTTTTTGTGTGGGAACCTTTGGAAACAAATGTCTGTTTTGAAGCGTGTAATACATTGTTACGTGTTATAATTACATCACTTTGTATAGAAATACTAGAGCTATTTTCTCTTAGCAAACTCTACTTCAGTAATCACCTGCCAATTTCTATCTATTTCGATTTGCAATAATAGTAAGAATTGCAATTTTGTCTTCTCCAGGTCCCCATAGACATTTGTTTATCCACTTTCTAGCTTCCTAGAGTCTTTAAAAATTGATGCTTTTGTGTTTTAAGTTTTGATACTTTTGGATGAGTTGATTGTCCTGTTATTGTTTAACAAAGTCTACTTATGAATAACTATACAACCCTACTGGCAGTTTTGTATCAAAGTTGCTTCTGTTTATTTCAAAGTTTTCTTCTATTCTTTCAATTTGTTTATGTTTCCACAAATATTAAAATCATATCGTCTTAATCACAAATATTTTTGATTCTAGAAAAGCTGATATTCTCTTCTTTTTCTTAATATTTAAGTTTTTCTTCAGTCTAATGTTGTTTGATTATTTTTATGATAGAAACTTTAAAATTAGGATACATGATTTTTAAGAAAAGTAATATGAATCTGTTGTACATTTGCAAGATTTATATAGTACTTTTAAATTAACTTAAGGATAATTGATATATTTTGTGATAAGATCTATATTTCCAAAATACAGAAAGCATTTTTATTTTTCCAAGTTTGTTTTTGTTTTGTTAAGAGACATTTTAACCTTCCTTTACACATATCTGATTAAATTTAATGATATATACTTTATGTTTTATTTTCAGTTTATGATCTAGTTAAATAGTTTTCTATATGAAGACTTTTGATTTATATGATAATGTTATGGTTTGCTTAAGCCTTAGGTTTTATTTCTCTAACATTTCTATTTTTTTGATTGTGCTGGCTAATACTGTAAATAAATGTCAAACAGTAGTAATGATAATGAAATATTTTATCTTATTTCTTGTTATAGAGTGAATGCTTCCTGCTTTTCATCAATGAATAATATGTTGGTTTTTAAATAAATAAAAATTTTGTTACCACACAAAGGTAATTCTTAGTTTTAATTTTATATAATTATTTTTAAAATTAATACTACTGGTGTTGTCAAATATTTTGAGTATTGTTGTCCTTTTTGCTTATAAATATGGTGAATTTATTATCCCATGTCTTCATAGTGCATAATATTTATTTTCTGAAACAAATCTATCCTAGTCATGCCATAGTGTGTTGAGAATGTATTTGGAACTTCTCTTTGCGTTTACAGGTTTGTCCTTTTCTGCGAATCAAATCAGTTTTTAGTTAGACTTTTTATGCAATTGTATATGATTTAGGCCAAATATTTGCAGGAGCTACTTATAATGTCTTACCTCTCTTGATTCATGTTTCTAAAATTACTAATCACTTCCTCTGTCTGATTCTGCACATCGACACACACTACCAAACATCGCCCATGTTTCACCTTTCCCATATGGTGGTTATGGAGAAACATCATTTCATGTTTTTTCTGAGTTCACTTTTCTTAAGGGATCAGCCTCTACAGTCTGCAGCAACCTTAATCTGCGTAGAGACGTTCATGTTGGTGCCTACAGAGTCTGGACAATGGAAAGGAGCGGAGAGCTCTGTCTCTTCACTTTCTGTGGGATAATTGCTGTCCATGTGGTGCAGTGCTGTGCACCTTCCACCTCAGCTGGAGTGTCCTACTATCACTCACTCCTACCACACTTCTTCTGACCAGCTTTAAACTATATGGTGTTTTTATCTCCTTTGACAGAACAAATATTGTTTCATTAACTCACAAGAAGCAGTGATAAGAGATCAGAATACACTAAGTCCTGTCCTCCACCCTTCCTAATGTGACATCTGTTTTGTTCTACTAGATTCCTAACAATGTTTTCTGTTAGATGCATTACTACATAACCTTCTTGTATTTCTTACCTTGCATATATTTCCAATATTTCTAATGATATAAGGAGTTTGTACACATTGTTAGGCATTTTGAAATCTGTACTTGGTGGGGATTGTGTAATAAAATATACAGGTACAAATTAGCTAACCTTTTGGAGAAAACAGAACTCCCAATGGCATTTACCATTTAGAACATACTTCTTTGATCAAGAAACTGATTTAGAGTAACCACGGCCTGTAAATTGATTAAGGCAACTTGATGACATTCCTAGCATTTGAGTTTAAGCACCAATTCTGAACTGGAAGTAAGACTTCAATTTACATAAATTTAATAAAGTGATGAATTTAATGAATTTTGATAAGGGCAGAAATAACAATCCCAGAAGGAATGGCTAGATGGAGTAAGAAACATACTTAAACTTATCTGGTCCCCAAAGAGGTAGCCAAGTAATAATATTTCCTAGAAATTTAATGGGAGTTTGTACATTGGTCCCTATTACTACTGTTGCATCTACCAAAACTCCTTTATGAAAGTGTTTCCCCGCTCCAAACAAAAGAGGAAGAATTCTGTTTCCTTGGTGACTCACAATCTTTAAGAAAATCACCACCCACTTCTGCTTTTATAGTTGTTCTGCTTTTCTTGAGACATTGAGAATCTGTCACTAAATCTGTCCTTCTTAACTAAGGATTTCCTTCTTTGTTCCCAACCCCATAAGTGAAGGAGCTTTAAAATTCATTTAGTGTGAATAATGAACTTATAACTCAGTGTACAAGTTCACTCATTTAAAGACTATTTCTAGTTCCGCTCTACAATTACAGATTTAGTTTATAACTCAACTAGTAGACAGTTTATTGGGAATCTATTTGTCAATATGGAGTTTACTAACAGCAGGTGTTACTAACAGACCTTAGGTGTGCCATGAACTATCTGATATACAGATTCTTCTCACTGGACTCAAATTTGGCATATACTGTGCTGAGGTCTTTTCTATACACTGAGGATGAAGTATGAGACGATGTCCCCATCCTGGAATCAGGAGCAGAGCTCTTAAGACAAAGCTTCAGGCCAAAACAACCACCTCATTCTCTAAAGGCGTCTCCCTCTCTCTCAACGTTTCCTACCAGCCACAGTGTTCTGATCACACAGAAATAGAGAGAATAAGAACCCATTAATAGTAGCTCAAAGGTGAGTTTGTGTTCTTAGACCACAATAAGCTAGACCCTTCGAGTTTCGCAGCTGGGTCTTCTCATTTTGCTCCCCTTCAATAATGGTTATTCTTGGTCACACATTGTAATCAGCTGAGGGACTTCAGAAAATACTGGTGCTTTGTCAAGCCACACTACATACATTACCCTTCCACTTACTGTGATTTTAAAAAAACTCTGCAAGAACTGTGATTTTTAAAAAGCTCCCCAGATATCTCTAACATACGCTACAGGGTGACTAGCGCCTCATTTAGAATTGTTCTTTCAGTCCGGTGAGAACAGATGTCATTTCTTTCTCCAAGGTCAGGAACACCTGATTAATTAGAGGCACACATTTTAAAATGAAAATACAGAAATCCTCATTCAAAAAATCTTAAAAATGTCAAGACTGTGACAGTAGAATATTAAGCTGATCATAATAATAAGCATATGACCCTGGACATGGTCCACAAGCTAAGCCTGCCTGGGGTCCAATGGTAACAGTTAAGAAATTGTCCATATATGGATTCTCTCCTCCATAATTCCTTTTATTCCTACTCAATATCTTTAGTTTATTGTCTGTTTTTTAGGGCTGCATTATCCTATTCCCACTCTACACCCCACTTTGGTGGGTCAAGGTAGTGTCAAGTGCAAGTTAAGTTATGGTAAAATCTTCTATCCTTTTCCTAAGACACCTCTTTTGGATGTGGCATTGTGTTTGTTTGGTTACTGGTGAGATATGTTTTGTGGAAAGCATATTTTTAATTTATTTTGATTAGTTGTAGGGAAAAGAGATTCATAGAGCTGGGATTAGAATAACATTCTTTCTGGAGTACAATTTAAAATTTTCGATTTCTCTGTATCCACGATTATATGTAATCAGTGAAACATTTTAAAACAAAATATTAATCAAAAAAAGAGTCAGAAAAGATTTTAAAACCATTAAAATCTTTCACCTTGGGCTAAAGAATAATGGGGCCTAATATAATGGCTGAATAATTAACACAGATATAAAATTCTGCATATCTCTCTAGAGCTGTTTTCATCCTGTAATTCCTGTGTGTTTCAATTATAGCTCCATTTCCTTCTGACAATTCTAAATCTTTAATAAGCGGCACCAAAATATTCATCTCTGGAAATAGATTCAAGAAACATAGACTCATAGTCCACAACAATCTTCACACACTTCAAGATGAAAGCACACTTGACACTTAGGCCAGGACTGTGACTGAATGTCTTTAGGACCCTGCATTCCCTTTCCCTTGGAAAAAGATGGAGCTGTCAGCCCCTCTGGCACGACTTTGCATCTCGCCGATGACCTTGTGGTGTGCAAGATTTACAGCACAGTGGGCAAGAAGGAGCCAGCATTGCTGTGATATAGAGCTGTGTCAAATAAAGCGGAAGGATCGCTGCTCAGTCGGGTTATCTCGGGGAGTCTAATCCTCTCTGGAATGGAGCTGAGGTTTATATGACAAGCAGATGTCAAGTCTTCTTTGGGATTTCAGCTGCCAGCAGCTCAACAAGCACAAACTGAAAAAGGAAAATAAAGCTCGCTAATGTGAGATATGTAACAGTGAGCCCACCAGGTTAACGTAATGCCAGTCTAGGGCAACCCCCTTCTGATACAATGTTATTGAAATACTGTTTTAACCATATCCTTCTGATAATTCTAACTTAAACTCAAAAGCAAATTCTTAGGAGGTTTCCCTAATGACAATAACATTATTTTCTCCTAGTCCACAATTTAAATTTGTATATATATATATATATATATATATATATATATATATATATATCATTCTGTTCTGTTCATAAGCCACTTGTGAATGTTAGAATATCAATATCAAATGAATAGATGGTTTAATATATACAAATTTTGTTACACCACCTAGAGTATCTGCTTACATAAGTAGCACCATTGACCAAGCCATTTTAATTGTTTTGATCCTAAAAATTCTGAATTCAATGAAGCAAATATATTACTCAGAACAACTGAGTATTGCTGATTATATAGTAAAGCAGAAACAATTTGTCAACTGTGAATGAAGCATCAAAGAAACACAATCTCTGAGATTTCAAGTAAACTTAGATGCACCAACAATTTGGGTTATTTTAAAATGGTGAATAGAAAAGGAAAGATAGAAATTAGGAACAAGAAGATTTTATTATTGTATGAGGCAAGCAGGACATTTTCTTCAGCCTGTGCACTAAAATGTGGAGTGCAAATTCTACAAGCATTTTTCCCCTAAATATGATACACACATGTTTGAAATGTCCATCAGAGAGATCCATATCGCAACTCCTATGGAACTTAAGATGAAAGACAAAGTGAAAGAGGGGGGTCGGGTAGGGGAGGAGGGCAGGAGGGGTGGGTAGGGAGAGGGACAAAAGGAGAGAGGGAAAGCCCTTGTCACCTAGACAAGATACCTATGTGCACAAAATGCTCAACTCCATTGTAAACCTTGAATTTTGCACGTGTACATATCAATAAAATGTGGGGGAAAAAACAGGAAGAAAAAAGAAGAAATGCCTATCATGCATAAAGGCTCTCAAAACAAAGCTTCCTTATTTAAAAAATCAGAAATTGGGGTTGGCATTATTATGAACCAATAAACTACTCGATAAAAATGCTTTGACCAAGTCACAAATTGACCTAATGGTAAAAGTTTGTCTTCCAAGGTAATCATAATTTTAGCATAAAAACTAATTTAATGACCTGAGTTTTAATTTTTAAAAGAGAAAACATGCCATTTTGGAAAAAGAGATCAATTGTAATATCTTTTTTCTATTACAATTTATACTTTTTTGTAAACTATACTTCTGCCATAAATTTAAAGATCATACATAGATCCTCATTTAACCTTTTTTACTTTTGTAAAATACGTGTTCGACCCTTTAGCTCATCTCAAGAGTTCCTCCCCACCCCCAATACCACCTGCAGTGGGGATGTATTAACTGTCATCATTCTAGTAGTGTTACATTTGTTCTGTCGTGTCATCTCTCATCTCCTTTATACTTAAGTAATTTCTCAGACACACCAAAAAAAAAAAATCCAGTTTTCTTCCCACATTTATTATACATGCAAGAAGTAGTCTTCTATTGCCTCTATTTTACTCCCCCCCCCAAAAAATGCTGTAATTTGTTATTCAAATTCATTATAGAAAAATTTTCTAATCTATTTCGTTGTGTTTTACCAATTTTGTTGAATTTTCAAAGAAATTCTTAGTTTATCATTCTTGATATTTCCACAGGGGAGAAACAGTGCATTTAGAGGGGAAGTTTTCAAAGCTTTGCAAGCCAGACTAGATGAACACATGTATTTAATTTTAAAAAATCAGAATCCATGGCTGTGCAAATGAAATGGAACTGGTCGGTGATTCTTATCCTAAGATGGCAAATACAGACTCAAATGGTTTATTATAGAATCCACTGTGAGAATCAACAGACCGCCATGCCCAGTGATGCAGGTCTGTAATCTTAGTGCTCTGGGAGGCCAAGGTCGGAGGATCACTAGGTCAAGCCTGGCCCGAGTAAACAAGCTACTTAGTGTGATTTCTGTCTCAAAGTCAAAAGTAAAAAGGGACTGGGGATATAGTTAGTTCAGTGTAAAAGTCCTGGTTTTGATTTTCAGTGCCAAAATAAATGATAATATTATTTAGCAAAATTGACCTTTTTTTACTCTTTCTATCTTGATTTTCTCAAATTAGAGAAAGCATGCAATATTTGACCCGTATAAGATTCATTTTGCTAGGCAGAGGAAGAGAGTTTTGGAAAGGTTAAGGGAAGTAAAAATGGTCATGATGTGTTATGTATATGCCCCAACTTCTTAAGATGATTATTATTGCATATCACCAGTACAAATTAAAAGAATAATTTCAGCTATTAAAGAAAAGTTACTCAGGAACTTAGTAAAGTGAGGATGCTTTATAAAAATAGTAGAAAGATTTTCTTTTTCTTTTTTTTTTTTTGTTTTAGAAAATTGCCCACCTTTGTTTTGATTTAAAATATTCTCCTGGCATTTCTCTCTTTCTCACCATTGGGTTCTCTTTTATCTGTGCTGTAATTATGTACTCACCTAGAATGCTTTCCAGGAGGCATAAAGAACTAGAAAATTAAATTTTATGATCCAAAGTTCATGGTCCTAGAGGCACAGCATCCTTCCTTGGTTGTGTGGGTGAAGAGAAGCACGTGTTACTCGCTTACACACAGAGCAGTGAAGTCCGGAGGCTTGTTTCCTCTACTCAGACCATTGCCTGACTCTCAACATCCAAATCCTCTGAAATTCACAAAGTCATCTGACAGGTGTCAAGTCAGCCCATGACGGTATGCTCTGTTGGGATTTAGCACTGATTGTTTGCGCTGCGATGCTACTTCAAAAAATTTACGCAGCACAGAGTCAATTAAAGTTCTAGCAAAAAGTAGTTACAGCTTCTAAGGCTGGCATACAGGAATGGTGAAAAATAGAAAACTCAATTATTCGTAGATAGTGACTAGACCAATAAAATGTGCTGCCAACATAACGATAGAATATTATTCAGCCTTCAACATGAAGAATATTCTGACACAAATAAAGATGATTAGAGAAGACGATGTGCCTATGCCACGTACTCCTCTTTGAGGCAAACTCAATCCATTACCTTAAGTAGAAAGTTAACAATTGGGACTGCAATTTACTTACATGAGCGATTGTCACTGTATTTGTTTTAAGGGAATGACATGCTTTACTAATGAACTGGAATAAATGTAATTACATTCTGACAACAAATGACAAAGCCAAATGACTTGTGAGCTAGATTAAATCAATTCCAGAATTACTCAGCTATATTTAATTTATACATATTTATATTTTTGTACATGCACACACACATACACATAGGTGTGTGTGTGTATATATGTCACTAGAATATCACTAGAAAATATACATACTATTAAAGATTTGAAAGACAGAAATAAAGCTTTTATTATTGTGAGTCATGAACTTATGACTCTTGGTTTATATTTGCAAGAGAAATATAAAATCTGGCATCTGAGGAAGATAGTGAATAGATATTTTTATTAGATCTGTTATTAGTTTAGTAAGATCTAGCAATGAGCGCTGAAGGCAAAAATTCAAGAAATATTTCTTTCATTTTTGTTCAGTGTATACACTACAAATAAAAAGAACACAAATCTCAGAGAAATAAATAAGAATATGATTTATTTGAAAAGGCATTTTAATAAAAGTGAGAAATACAGAATAGCCATAAAAGTACCAAAGGCCCATGATTTTAAATATTACTCATATGGGGAAGCACTTCTGAAGAAGCAAGTGGTTACAGTATAATCTACATTACATAATCATGTGTACACATTATATTCATAGCTAGTTAATTTTGAAGTAAGTTGAATACCTTAAGTTTAAAATATTCTGACTAAAATACAATTAGTAGTACATGGTATTATTACAACACTTTTATCAAGATTTAAGTTTCTCCACAAATGTAGCTTGTCCCCTTCATTCTCCCAGATATACTGTCAGAGCCTGACAAAGTACTGTCAGAAGTCAATAAACAAAAAGGACAACTGGGACTGAAGTAATGGAGCGGAGGTACAGGGTCAGAAACTCAAGAAAACAACTGTCATCAGGGTCCCAAATTAAAGGTTTCCTATGACTTTAATGCAAGCCAGAAAGACTGGTCTTTTATGTGCCAGAATTGCCTCACTCTACAACTAACCATTGAAGAGCGTTTTGAAGGTAAAAATTCATTTCCTGTACAATAAAACTCAAAACTAACCAAAACATTAAGAAGTGAAATAGTTCAGTTTAATTCGTTGTATTTACTTTGATATGTCGGGTGGGTTCCCACTCAACCGTGAAGTAAAATGAGGTTTAGGAAAGATGATTGACAAGAGATTTGGGGCCTAGTTATTTTAACCTGTCTACCCTAATTACTTAGGCAAATTGTAAGAACAATAAAATATAAGTGAAAACACAAAATTTCAAGCTTTTTTTCAACTAGCTCCGAAAAATAAAGTATTGCAATTACCTTACCTCAAAAGACCTGAGTGCCGGATTTCACATATCCACATGGTTTCAACCACCCAAGCTTTTGTGGCTATGTCTAACTATGAGTAGACACCCACTTCCTAAGAACAAGCTCCATGGGTGGAAAACGCGAAAAAACTACTCGCAACTCTGTCAATGTTTGCGCTTTATATAAACTTTGAGAGATTTCTTTAGTTCTTTGGGCATTGCTCCTTCATCTCCAATTACAAATTCAAGGAAATAGTTTCAAGCTTACTTTGACTTAGAATTTCTTTGATCTCTTAGCTATTTTTGGTAGTTGCTGTCACATAATAGGTAAAGCCACTTCAGACTCTTAGATGAGGAAAACTCATCTGGCCTCACCCAGGATATAATTGTGGATGATTTTTGGCCCACAGCCCGCATCTGTCTTAACTCCTTACCAAACTACCAATTTTTATTTAAAAATATGTTCCTCTATAATAATCTTTAGAAATTTAAGTCATAAGAACTATAATACTTTATACTATTTCTTTATTTATTCTTTGTTCACATGATAATTACTATACAAAGCATAGTTGATTTGTGTCACTCTAGTGGCCATTAATCAAAATAAATAGCAAAGACATTGTTACATCCATAGAGTTTAATCTCTTCAAACAATTTTCTACACTTTTTATAAATTGTGTAGTTTCAGCAGTATGTGACCTATGCTTCTACAACTAAGTGAAGTCTTCTTAAATTTCTAAGTTATCTTACTATAACTAAAAACCAAATATTTAGTCAGTTTTCCATTTAGGCCAGCTGAATTTTTATATGTACAGATGAGTCACTGTCCCATTAATCCATTACTGACAAAGAATAACTTGACTTCATGTAATAGAATCAGTAAACTCAGTGGCTTTCAATACATAGGACTTTGAAAGAATTTAAGTAGGGACCTTTAGTGTGCTATTATACAGCATGGTGACTCTAGACAACAGTAGTGCACTGTTTTTAAAGAATATACAAGAAAGCGTTTTGATTTTTTTTTACCAAAAGCAATGATAAATTCTTACGGAGATATGCTTAACTCAATGTGAACATTATATGGATATGTGTATGCTTTGTATTAGTGATATTTCTTGGAACCTCATAAATATACACAAGTTTTTAAAATATATTTACTGAAACATTTAAATTCATGAAAGGAATTAACAACTACTGGCAAAGAGAGATTATGCTTATCTAGTAACAACATTTAAAATGAAAAATCTTGCTTGATATAGAATGATAAAAGATAGAATCGGGAGTGAATGTAACAGCTGTTTCACAGTCATCAGTTAGAAGTACCATTTGAGTCTAAACAGTTGCTCAGTCAACTTGATAAGTGGTACAGATCTTTCATGGTCCACTATTACAGACCATTATTTCATTGAAAAGTAGTGTCTACTTTTCAATGAAATGTGTAGAAGTATTCAACACAACAGTAAGAAAGCCAGCACCTACACTTCAAGCCTGGCCCACTTCCTGTTTTTTTTTTTTTAAGAAAATAATTTTATCAGAGCAGGCCGGCCAGCCTTTACTGACAATTCCCTGTGACTGTTTTCTCACTACAACAGCAGAATTGAGTAATGGCAATGGCGGCCATATAACCTGAAAGGTAGACAATGCAAGTGCTCAGCTCTTTTACAGAGTTTACCAAAGCTGCTGTAATATGTTGGTTGAGGCCATTCTAGCTGTAGTCCATCTAAGTTGTAAGAGTATTGTGTGAACTATTACATTTTTGTAAAACAGCTCTCTGAATCAAAACAGATATTCTATTTCTCTGTTTCATAAATTATTTGAATTTGAGAAGAAAATTCTATGTATTTTAGTAACATGCAGTGGAACTATGAACTTAAAAATGAAACTGACTGTTTAAATAAACATCAGACAAAGAAATTATTTGCTGCCAGGTATCCATTTGAGCCCACAGGAATTTATGTTATCTTCACAATTCTAGGAGATGGACTTGCAAGCATGATATGATCAATGTGTAGCAAGAGATATCACATACCTGCCCCTCAATTGATTTGACACAAAAGTATCTGCTTTAAGTCATCTGCACCTTATCAAAAGTGATTTTCATCATGCAACTTCCCCGTTGGCTAAACTCCTGATTGATTCCATTGTCTTCTGCAGGGAGTGAGTAACATTGACCTGTGTATATACTCACTAATGAAAACTAAGGAGAGGGCTACTTTAGTGATGCTTTTCTAGATCTATTCCATTTAACTTGAAGGAATGAAAGTGTATTCTGAATCTAGAGGGAAAGTCCAAAAGTCATTCTTATGTAACTAAATTAGAACTAACGGTGGTCAACCAACTGGCTGCAAAATTTTTAAAAAGTTTTTTAAAGAATTGATAATTGATAAATGTTACTTTATTACAATAATTTAATGTCAAAACATACAAAGGAAATGCACAGCAAACAAAATAGCAAAATTGTAAATCAGAACAAAATCAGTTTCATAAGAGGGACACTTTTCTGTAGTCAGCCTTTCATGTTTGGTTCATGTCACTAAGCATTATGGATTCAAGGTGGCTCTATTTTGTTCAAAATCTTCCTGTCTTTCTTCATGGCTGTGGAGTATTCCATTGTGTATAGGTACCACATCGTCTTTAAACATTTTTCTATGGGCAGGTAGGTTGTTTCCAAGATATGGCTATTATGACTTGTGCTGCTATTAACATGAGTACACATGTGTCTTTTTTTGTATGTTGAATTCACTTCTTTTGGTAACATGACCAATAGAGCAGTAGCTGGATGAAATGGATTTTCTATTCTCAGCTTTCTCAAGAATCTCCAGACTGTTTTCTCTAACTGTTTTACCAGATTACATTACCGGAAGCAGTGGAATAGAGCTTCTTTTGCAAACAGTTTTTGTTTTTTGAGTTTTTGGTGTTTCTGGTGTTGATTCCCCAAACCCCAATGTCTCTAATGTGTTATAGAATTTGGAATTCGTGTATATATGAATTTTAAATTTAACAATAAATAAAATGAGAGGATATGCGTCACCTAGAAAAAAATGGAATGGGAGGGACAGGAAGGGGAAGGAAAAGGATTTTGACGGTAAAGTGATGTGTACGTGCACCAAATACCCAAGCCCGATGTACTTTTTATATAAGCAGTAGTAAAATGAGAGGGAAAAAAAGTAAAAAAAAAGAAAGAAAGAAAGAAAGAAAGAAAGCTGAGTAGCCGGAATGGCACAACATTTAAAGTCCTGAGTTCAATTCCCCAGAGCCACAAAAAGCTGGCCACGGTGGCACACACCTATAATCCCAAAACACCAGAGGCTGAGGCATGCAGATTGTCTTGAGTCCAGCACCAGCCAAGGCTATCCCAGTGAGTTCAGGAGCAACAGAGCGTGACTCTGTCTCAAAAAGAAAGAAAGAGAAAGAAAGAAAGAAAGAAAGAAAGAAAGAAAGAAAGAAAGAAAGAGAAAAAATACTCTATGAGTAACAGTGTCCTGTATAGCCATAAACTAAAAGAAAATGGACAATACTGATCCTATCTTGAACGGTGATTTTGACGCTCTCTATTCTGTACAGCACAAGCAAACGTGATCCTCACCTCATTCTTGTCTCAGCTTTGCTCTCCTTCCTGTAAACTAAGACTGAAAGAATGGTCGGCGACCTGAGGAGCTTCCTTATGAGCCGCTGAATTTCAACAGACTAAGAGAACCTTTGCCAACTTGCCATCCTGTGATACCCACAGCTAATTTTAATAATGACAATCCAAAAACGTGTATTCCCTCCTCTAGCTTTCCTTGCCTCCCTTTCCGTTTCCTTGACACTGCTTTCAGTATGCAGATATACAAGCTTGGACCCACTTCTTTTTACTCCAGGGACAAAGGGGTAGTGCTAGCTCTTAGGTATCAGTCTTGATCTTGTGTTTTCAGGCGATCCCCTTCACTCCCTGGGGATAATCACAGTGAAGGGACATGAGTTTATTGAACATTTCCTTCAGTTCATGCCCAATTTTGTCCACAAGTAGCAGAAAAAATTGGGAGTAAGATTTTCTTTCTCTTTTTTCTTTTCTTTTCTTTTTGCTTTTTGTTTGTTTGTTTGTTTTTGAGATAGGTTCTCACTTTGTAGTCCAGGCTACTCTTAAGCTCACTTTGTAGCACAGGCTGGCCTCGCACTCGGCAATCCTCCTGCCTCCGCATCCCAGCTGCTGGGGTTATAGGTGTTTGCAACTATGTCGAGCTTTGGGAGTATTAATTTAGAAGCCAGCCTTTACTATCACTTCCTCATCCTCTAGAATATAGCTGAACTAATCTGCAGACTATTGTATGTCCAGCTTTGCCATCATGGTCTAAAAATACAAAGGATTTATGGAAATTCCTTTTCAGCACCCCAACAGTTCAATCGCCATCCAAATACATGAGACTTTCGGTGGTATTTTATACCTAAATCACAAGAATGTGCAATTATAAGATAGTGTTTGCTAGGGGTCAAGATGTGACTGACTAGATTTTGGTTCTTAAGGATGTGATTAAGATGAAAGATCATGAGTGCCAATGAGTGACAATCCTACGAAACTTAAGTATGTATGAAATCTCGTTGACAAACATGTTGCCTAAACAGTAGTCTATTGCCTGCAATTCTCTGAAGTATTCTGTAAAGATAGTACTCTTCTTAAACACAACATTTGTTTCTTACTCTTTTGCTGAGTTCTCATTGACACATTCCTCACTGTGAATATTTTGGGTGCTTTGGACTCTGATGCTTAGAGGTAATCATGTTCACTTAAGAATTCAGTAAAAGAATATTTTTCTATTTCAGAAAAAATGTCTGTTTATTAAATCTTTCTTTTTTCAAATAGGTTGGAATGCTGACCAAGTTTCAGTCTGACCTGGATGAATAACTAAAAGCCCTTTGTCCATGGAGAGCTAATCTAGATAAAATTGGTTTAATAGATTTGCCATTTCTCTTTTTGGTTTTCTCAAAAATAGTTGTCCACCAGGCTTGATGACATAACTAGTTGCAACTGACCAATATGCTAGTGAAAGGTCTAATAAAAATATAAAGGAAAGAACAGTGAAAGAAAAACAAAACCTGGAAGAACTAAGAAATGCAAAGACAGAACACTTCCTTCTACCCATTAGCACAAGAGGTAAACTATAATCTTAACATTTATCTATTATCATATAAATACATTTACACAGCTATCATGTATACAGGAATGAAAATAGCTATAGCACATTATTTTCCATTACTGTTACTCTTCACTGAATGGAAAGGTGCATTAGTATTGTGTGAGTGATACCACTGTATTTTAGAATAAAGATAAATGCTTCAAGGTGAATCGACTCAGTATATTCACTCTGCACAAAGAAAAATGAAAGACAAGTCAAATAGCAAAACTAAGCACTGAACAGCTCTGCAAGTGTGGAAAGCATTTGACTTATTGCTTCCCTGAGTAGCCCTAACACTTTTATTAACTTCCAAATGCATAATAATGACATTTCAAAAAAATTTATCATACTTGGAGACAGATTCTAAGAGAAGACGTATGCCCTGAATCCAGCTTTACAGCTATCTTGATAACAACAATGTTCTGTTCATAGCAACACGGAAGTGGTCCAAAGTTCCTTATTCTTCTACAGGACAGTCTCAAGGTCACAGACAAGGACATAGTGAAATTTGAAGTTCCTTCATTTTTGTTACAGTAAAAATATACTTGTAACCTACCTTAAAATATTTTCTGTTAACATACACAAATAAATTGAGTATAAAACTTCATACCTGTATTCATTTATTGCATGGATTTCTTCTTTATTCTTCTATTTATGTCATTTTATTCTTTGAGCATTTTTTCAACTATGTAAGTTCAAAAGTGGTTTTTACTATTGATTCCGTTGTTTCTTATTCTTTTGGGAAAAGAACATAATGGTCTATTTTTGTCTGTACTACACATAGAACATTTAGTTTTAGTAGGAATATATTTCTTAACATTAAATTTATTAAAATTTATCAATACCATTTTACAACAGTCTGACTTTTATGTTCTTTCCTTTATCAGAGAATTGTGAGGCTATGAAGAATATTGCCAAAATAAAACCATACAATTTTTTTTCTTTTCTTTTCTTCATGTCTTATCATAATCAAAGAATTCATCTTCTTCTTTGTCCTTTCATGTAGCTTCGTAGTTGTTCAACTTTTTAGTCCCAGAAAAGTAAAGAAGGCTGCTAGGCATGTGTTTGTCCTGGGCAATGCCCTAGAAATTTTAGTTTGATGATAGACAGGTGTCCTTATTGACTCTCAGCCTAGCTACCTAAACTATTAAACAGTTCTTGATAAGCCTGATATTTTTAAATAATACATAATATTGTTTTCTCCTAATTTAAAATTTAAAACAGTTTTTATAGAAAATACTCTTAACTTTGAGAAGCACAAGGTAGCACCTACCCTTTCACTCTAATTCTGAGTCTGTTCTTTTATTTACAGTATTCCTTAAAATCTTTAAGCCTTGGACTTTGTAAAGAGAAATTAACTCTTCATGAAAAGGATGAGGTGATAAGGCAGTGACTTGATCCTCCCTATTTTGTGTCAAATTCATGGTGCTAAATAAAATGTGGAAACACACTGCACAAACAACAGAAGCCCCAGAATGCCAGCAAGAACCTGATTGTGTGTTTTCCTATAAGCTTATGAGATTTTTGGGACTCACTTTTACTATCAAGGTGTAAAATTAATTTATAGCTACGCATGAGTAATGATAAAATGAATCCTCAGTTTGAAAATATCAAAAGAAAAACAGGAAGCAAGGATTCCTGGTTTTACCTCTGTGGTGGAACTTGAGTTTCTCTTTACAGCTCTGTAGAGCAACATACATCATGAAAATGATTGCAGCTATGATCAAAATAAAAATGCAAAATCTATAAATTAACATTTTGGTGTAAACATTTTCTAGATATCCAAATTTTTATAGTCTACATAATTTAATCAGGCAACTTACACTTATGTAATGCATGTGAGTAGGTTAATTGATACATATTTGTCCTAAACTGACATTTTAGTGCCACTTTTGATAAAATGCATGAAGTTCATCACACACTTCAAAATATGTAGGGAAGAAATATCCCAAATGAGCATAAATGCCTACAGAAAAGATGTACACTCTGATAAATAAAGTCACAAAGCACAGATATTCAAACAACAAACAAAAACAAAACAAAACAAACAAAAACTAAACAGTCTTTTCCTCGACCCACTCAATTTCATCCTGTCACTGGAAAGAGCTTCTCTTGAAAAAAGACTCTTTAGAATGAACTAAGATATAAAGAGGTTTTTTTTTTTTCTGTCCTACACTCAATTGGCAATGACAAAACTCTCATATGATAAAATCCTGAAATTTGAATTCTCTACTGCAATCATAGTTGTTCCACAGATATGAAAAGACCAATTGTTACTGCTTCAGCGAGGACTCTCCTTTACTTTAACAATCTAGCATGAAAATTCATGATGGTAACATTTTGGCCATTTGTGAGCTCTTTTCTGCTACATTTTGGTAATGACTTTTCACAAAAGAACAAGATGAAGCTAAGGATTAAAGAATCAAATTAATACTTAATGGAAAGGTTAAAGTGTCTGCAAGTATGGTTAAGTTGTGTGAACATTAATAAAAATTGAAGTCTAATTACCAGTTGAAGGGCTTGATCTAGTTAGATATACTGCTAAGCCCACTTTTAGGGAGTGTAACCTAATAAAGAATTCACAAAGCAAAGCAAACACAATTACTATATTAATATGACAAAATCCTAAGTGTGTCATGTCTACAGGTTAGGCAATCTCAGTTTCATTTAATTAAATGTTCGTGTCATTTTCAACAATTCCTACCAGTATAAAGATCTGAGTTTTCCTGTACGTTAAGGTGGGGCGCTGTTCTGATCAAGGATCCAATCTTAATAACTTCTGTGCTAATCTGATAGATAGTACTTCAGGGACGCTCATGAGCACAGCAAATTTTTGCTAATTGAATCTGATTAAATGTTCTTCTATTACTAACGATAAAAATTATCAGAGCTTGGCCATAATGCATGCAATACAAAAATGAGTTCGGGAAAGAAAACAATCTCTGTTAAACAGGACCATATACAGTCGATTTGCATATTTGGGGAGTGATTCAAGGACATATGCAACATTACAGACATGAATGGAATATTATTTATCTCAGGGAAATGTCAGATATTTGTACTAGCAGTTACCTAATTTCAGAATCAAGAAAGTGAAGACAAGAAATGCAAAAACCTGAGAGTGACATGGGATCCATGGCACGGTCTGGGCTTATATGCTGAGTTTGATATCCTAAATTACGTTGCTTTTTTCATGCTCTGTTATTAAAACTTTTAATTTTTTTAGATAAGAAATATGGTAAATTAAATGGTCTTAATTCCATGTTATAAATGTCGTAACTAAAGGTTATTACACACAAGTATAGCATCACCTAGTTTTTCATTAAATATGAAAACTAGAACTCTTTAAGTTATTAACTACTTTATATTGGTTTTCTAGATACGGTTAAATATGTTCATGCATTTTTATTTTATTAGGGTGTGAATACTGTATTATAGCAAATAGGACTGCTGAAAATGATTACAGTGATTTAACAATAGTTAATCAACAAACTTGCTTTACCTGAAAGGATTTTTCATTCTTTCCAACGTGCTAAATCCATTTATGTAGATTTTTGGAACACATATTATGTGGATTCGATCTGTGGTTTTAATACATTGTTTTAGTTTTCTTTTTTTTTTTTCTGTACAGAATAAACATAGTGGTCTTTGCCCATCCTTAGAAAGTGCTTTTCAGGTAATTCTTGATTTATGAAAGTTTGTCATTTACTTTCTTGACAAGGATTTGTGAAATTCAATTCTTACTATTTAAACTCTGGCATTCAGATAGACAACTGAAAATAAGATAACTAACTTTTATTTACGTGTTTCCTTGGTACTATTACACTAAAAAATCTGAGTGTAGCCTACATTTTCCACTTAAAAGACAATCAGCTTTTTTTTTCTGACTAAACCAAAGAATCCTGTAGATCCCACAGAAATTTTGAAGAACTGGTGTCAGTGTGTAGTGTTTTGTGCCAGTATGATCTAGTACATTGTGTACCAAGTCTTTTGTCATTCTTTGTTTCAGTTTTTATAAGTTAACTTTATTTTTGTCTTCCTTCTTACCTTCTCGCCATCCCAGATCACCTCTGTGCTCAGTCCACTTTAATTTATAGTGTGTAGCACAACCCTACACTCTTTAACCTCCCCGACTTGTGTTCTATCTTCTACCCTTTTTCTACTTTTTCAGTGCCAGCACTCTTAATTTTTTTGTGTTACTGAAAGAGGCTAGACTTGCTTTGGAAAATTTGGCCATTCTCTTTCTAGAATTTCTCCTCAGAGGTTCATGTCTCATTGCTGCTCTTTCTTTAGGACTTTTATTTAAAATTTGTGATGGGGTATTTCTTCAATATCTGATGTGTGACTTCAAGCTTCTCCCTAAAATTAATATTTCCATCTTTATCTTATCCTTAGCACTTAATATTACAATACAGTATTTTATTTACTGTAATAAGGTCATTTCTACTAGAAGAAAGACTTCTAAGATATTCTTATCTCTTTTCTATGATTACTGTGGCATCTGATAAAGAGAAGGGCAAACAATGTTAAACAAATGAGTAAAAGCATTATGAATTTTCTCAGCTTCGTATTTCAAATTTTTACTGAAACTGTAAGCATCTGGTATGTGACTTCAAGTTGCTTTTCGTAATATTTTTCTCATAACTTTTTATGTCACTTTTTTATTGACGTAATAATTTCACTTATTCTTCTCAATCTACTAAGCCATCTAGCAACTTTTTCTTTGTGTCACTGCTGAGTATTAGTCTAAAAACCCCTTCAGTCTTTTTCCTTCTCATTAGACTAAAGAATACAGGGGCCACTGAAATACGTGATTGGATGTTTCTGTGTATGATCATATATGATTAATTTTCATGTTTTATTGTAGAAATTTAGGTCTTCAAGTATTCTGACACACATCCAACTCTTAGTGGTGTTGATCAAAGATGAAAGGCTGACAACAGTGGGTATGTTCTGTGACGGGGATTAAAATACATCCCTTCAATCTTTTATTATTCAAATGATATGATGAACTGGTTACCATGACTGTTACTTTACCTTCAGCCTTTGTGATTATAAAGCAAGGCTAGAGTTTTGTTAGATCTCTGAAATGGTCTAGTTTTGGTCATGTTCTCACAATGATTTGTATATTCATCAACTTTCTGTTACTTTTACTAAATAGCTAAGGCAATTGACTTATAATTTTTTTTTTTTGTCTAAAGTTCTGTAGTTTCAACCCAAGATGGCGATGCTTCATTCCTTTGGGCCTTTCTTAAGCACAACATGTCAGGGAGGAAGGGTCAGGTAAAATAAAGGACTTCTGTCATGAGCCATGAAACAAAGAGACATTAGGAGGAAAGGGGGAGGATCCCACAATCTTCCTAGAGGACAGTGCTTAGTGACAAAAGAAGGACTTCCAACTGGGGCTCACCTCGTCTAGGTCTAGAGCACTCCCCAAGAGCACCCCACTTGAGGACTGAAACTTTACACCCGGACTTTGAGGAACACTCACCTAGACCATACAGGCTAGCATCGCGTTAAGAAGAGGTGGGTGAACAAATAGTGGGTAGATAATAAAAATAGCAACTTTAAATGAAACTGGAAAAAAAATACTTGCCATATACCTCAGGATATGCCAGTCATCCTCTGGGCTTTAAGTAGCCATTACTATGAAAGAAACTGATTCAAGGATATGGAGGTCATCAACAATTTAACTTGGATATTTAGAGTAATATCAAGTCATATAACCAGATAAATATTAATTTAAAATAATTTATTTTATTCATGTCTTTAAACATAGATAGCACCCAATTTTTATCTTATTCTTAAGTTACTGAAAGCACTGTTTTCATGTGTGTGTAACACTGGGAATCAAGTTCAGAACCTTTACATTGAGCTACATCCCAACTCCATGGCCACTTTTAATTTTGAGTTGCTGAGTTGCTCAAGACCAAACACGTGGTCTTCTTGTCGCAACATCTCAGAGTTCAGGGAGTTCAAGCCCACACATCAGCCTGGCGAGAGCACTTCTTCGAACAAACTTAACAGTTATTCTGAAGTCAAACTAGTAATATACTTGCAAAACTCTTGAGTATACTGACTGGTAGATTTTTAAATTAGCTCAACTGAGTAATTGTAAGTGAAATGCACAATGCTCCTTGTGAGGTAACTATTAACCTCTGTTCCTGAGAAGAATTTTAATGTTATTGATGATTTAATTTTAACTTCTAAAGAAAAATTTTGCTTTAGAAATGTAATTTTCTGGAGAAAAAAATGTAAGTAGGAATCACAAAATTTGTAAGACTTGATTTGAATTACTTAGACATAAAAACTGCGTCATCAATGCAAGTTATTTGTAGAAAGTCAATAGCATACAAACAAAAACAACAGAGCAAAGAATAATAGAGACGGCAAAAAATACAGTAAAAATTTTACAAATAGGAGATTGATTTGGTCTCCACTGCCTCAGAGTTGACCTGTGGATAGAGAGAAAATTTCAATTCTCCTTTGTTTAGATGGTTAAAGATTTCCCTGATCGAACTCCTAGACACTTTTGGGATACTGTTCTCACAGGCCAACCAAGCCCCTGGAGCAGTGTCAAAAACTTTAAGCAAAAAACAGATAGATAAAGACATTTACTTTTTGACATGAAATACAGTATTTTGAGGAAGCATCTTCTCTGTAATCAAATGGATTCAGAAGTAGAGAGTAAAAAAATGGAGAGTCCACCAGCATCTGCTGCATTTCACCCTTTGAACTACCACATAATCTCGTAGCCAATGTCACATATAGCTGATTTACTAGCATCCCAAACCATTTGTGATTCTTAACATCTAAAGAACTATAACTTTAATAAAACAAGCTAGAGGCTTATTGTGGCAAGATGTCCAAGCACACTAATTAAAATGAAGCTTTTGCTTTTGCTTCTGCTGATCTAAATTTTTGGTGGGGTGAAATGACCCAGGTTTACTCTCTAAAAGATATGATCCCTTAGTGACCTTGGATGGCTACAACTGAAAATTTATTATTTAAACTGATTGTGAAAATATGAAGAGTCACGACAGTGCTTCCGAACCTAAACACACACCTTCTCTTTTCTCATATGTACTGCCAATCCTACCACCTCAAATCGTTCCGTTTATCAGTGTTGATTATGAACAATTGTGCAAGGCCATCATTTCCCTCTGCAGTTCTATTTAAGTGAGCAACTTAAGCTTTTGAACTATTAGGAACATAGCATTTTTTTTTTTTTTTGTAACCACTAGTTCAATATGTACTATAGCCTGTTTCAAAAATTTGGGCTCTACCCTATGTTATTTTTTTGGCTGTGGTTTAAAATACAATCTTGATGTTTTTTCTGGCAGCAGCTTCTATATGGTTAGGTAGAGTCACATGATAAGTTGGGGCCACAAGATCTCTTTTAATGTAAAATTAGCCCTTTCATCCTAGTCAAAATTATGGCAGATCACATTGTGCAGACATGGTGTTCCTACTCTATTCTCCTTGCTAGAAACAAAGTACAGTCTTATAGTACTTATCACAATGTATGTACTGCAATATGGATAATACTACCCCTCAGACTTTTAATATACTGCTTAATAAGTGGGTATTTCACTTTTATCTTTCATACATTGCTTCAACATTCTCCTATCAGAGGAATTCCTACATAATTCATTTTGTGCAAACACCTATACCACTTTTGAAGGAAAATGTTTTCCCCATGTTTGCTGTGATATGTGATATCCTACTCTGGTGGATCATTTTCTCTACTTAGATAATAGGCATGGATGAAGAATTGTAAGGGAAACAAAAAAAGCGAACCTATGCCCAGATGCCAGAATCTGTTAGGACACATCTGTGATCTCTTTCGAATAGAAGGCATTCATCCCACATTCTGATAGTGCAGAACTGAAATCCCTGGGGAAGAGAGCCATATTGAGAGCTGTTTATTGACCACTGCTAATGGAAGGGGTACAGGCTACATAAGAAACTAAACCAACCAGATTAAAAGGGAACCCAGTCCAGGAAGCCAGGATGTTAGGCCTGTGCAAGACTTTTTTTCTCTACCACAGTAGCCCTTTCCTTGAGCTTCAGGTTGGAAAACTGGCTCAGGGCTAGAATATGGATAGAATAGGATTGACAATTTCTGCAAAATCCAGCTTCTAAGATGCTCCCTCCTAAGTTCTCCTGGTTACACATACTGAAGGCAAATGAGCAACACTCTTTGATCACTCATTTATTTTGGACCAACAAGTAACATATTCTATTCTTTTGACCAGCCTCTTTTTCCTGCATACCACCCTCATGGTGATTGTATCCATTCAGAGGTTAAATATTCCCTCTTCTTCCTCATTGTTATTCATATCTATCCTCCTGGATGTACAAAGGCAACTTCTGCCTCAGCCTCCCATGAAAATATTCATTCCAGCTTGCCACTGATCTGAAGATTTTAATTTGTTATCTGGTCACCAACCGATGTCAACTTGCCATTACTATGCCTTTTTTTTCTATGGAACTTTAGATGATAAGGATTTAATTGAATGTTACAATGATGTCTTTTGTCTCCTATGGCATGCTTTGAATAGAGTTGACTTGCTGTATGTTGTTATCGTCTTTCTTTAAAAATATTATGCAAGTTAGTAGAAACCATCCAAGTGCAGATTTCTTACCATTATCATTACAATTAGAGCTATTGCAAAATGCTGTGGTCTGAAAGTTTGTATGACTCCCAAATTCCCTTGTTAAGATCCCACCCAAAGGTGATAGTATTAGCAGTTGAGGTGTTTGGAATGTGATTATGTCTTGAGGGCTGACGTTGTGAATGAAATTAACGTTTTCATTAAAGAGGCTCCAACAGAGATCCTTTCTGACATCTGAAGATTTAGCGGCCAGACACTATGTATGCACTAGAAAGTTGGCCCCCACCAGAATCTGCCAGTGCCTTGATTTTTGACTTTCCACCTTCCAGAGCATGAGAAATGATTTTCTGTTGTTTGTTTGCAATAGCAGTCTAAACACGCTAAGACACACAGGCTGTTACTTCCTGGGAAACAAGATCCTATCATATTTCAATAGCTATCATAATCAACATTATTTAATACCGAAAAGAATTCTTTTCCACTCTTTTTTCAATAGATCCATATAATTTTAGAAACTCATTAAAGTTCTTTCTTCTAGGTACATCTCCTATACCACACTCAAAGGCACGGAAGGTAGAGCAGAGCACTGGGATTCGGAAACTTGATGGGAAAGCCTGTCAGCACTTGCACCCCACAGTGGGAACTCTGAGGAGGGCCCGGATTAAATACAGGGAGCACACAAAGGGCCATGACCAATCATTTCTCCAACAGTGAAAATTATAAGGAACTTCGCCAACAAGTTTTGTTTCTGCCTACCTCATAATTTCCCAAAGAGTGGATCAAAATATGAGACACATCAGTTAGAACACCTACTTACTACAGCAATGTCCTCCTAGACAACAGAATAGCATTAAATCAGACATCAATGGATCACATAGCCAGCCTACAGAAGCCCAAATACTCCAAGAAATCACACTTGTGTGTGGCTGTCTTTAGTATAGTTTAACATAATACAGGTTTTAGATATACTTTAACCCACAGTTAGGAAGAAAAGCTGCGTTGAAATCTAATTTACACATTTTGAATTATAATATCAAAGATGACGAATAATGAGTGACAAGCTAATTAAGTTCTGACATATGCAGCAAAATGTATAAAATTGATTAAGGGGTAAAATCTGAATGATACAACATGAGTGACAATCTCCGTGGTGAGTTGAAGAAGAGGGAAAAAGAGCTGGCACCACCATATGAAGCATCGCGCCACCACACGCTCGCTCCAAACCTTCAGTCTTTGCCAAGGAGATGGAGAGTTAGTAAAAATACTCAAAAAATGAATGAGTAAGTGAATTTTTGGAGAATGTTAGTCCAATCTGTCAAATATAAATATCTTGTTTTAAGGAGATAATTTTAAACCTCTATAAAAATTACAACAAAAACTGTAACTAGATTTGGGAGAATGTTAATTGTGTCAGTAAAATAGAAATACCTTCTTTTTTGTCATTACAGGAAGTTTATAACCTGTTTCTCAATATATATTATAGGTTTAGAAATAATTTTAGGTTTTTTTTAAACCAGAGAATCTATGTGAAAATAATGGGAAAGAATACTATCTGTCTTTATGCTGATACCAAATAAAAATTTGGAAGTGTTTCAAGGTCAAAAAGGTTCAAAAAACTAAAAGAGGGGTTGGGCAATTTTGCAGCATGTATACTAGTCCACAAGCCACAGGTGGGCATCACCTGAGCTACAGTATTGATACTGAACAATTAGGCCCAGCATCGCCAGCTGCTACCTTCACTAGAGAGGCCCACAAGTACTCTGTCAAGGAATGGTAAACTGAAAACCAGCTACTGGTTCTGAAAAAAACTAAACCTTGCCAGTTTTGGATCCACTAGAACCGCTATGGCTATAGAGATCCAATATGGCCACTTCCTAGAAACTCTACTCAGTGGCAGAACTGCATAGAAATATCTCCTTATGAATATATATTCTTAAATCTGTATAAAGGCTATAACAATTTTTCTTCATAATAATTTGATTGGGAACATGCATTTAAAGTATATTTCAATATAACTATGCAGATTATATTTTGGTTAAGCTCATACAAATCTTATAATATTGTGTTCCTACACTCTTATCTGTATATTTATTTCTTTACAATGATAAGTAGACTATGTCTACTACCTCAACTATTTTTTAGACAAAAATCTCTTTTATTACTAATAAAATATCATGCCTATGTAGCCTGGATATTTTTTAAATCAAAATGGGACAATTTAGAACTAAGAACTTCCTCCTACTTTATTCAGTAAATATAAGAACATACGTAATGAAGAACCAAAAGAAAAATTCACAGGAGTTCAAAAACATAAAAATTTTGTACCTAAAAATATGCCTTTTCATGAACATCATACTATCGTTTTATTTCTTTGCTGATAAGTCTCCTCTGCTTTCTATAGAAACAGTTCAAGTGTCTCATACTAAGTCAACTGTCTCACATTTGCTTTGCTCACCTTTGAATTTCCACCATTTTCCATCTGGTTGAACAATGGTTTTATAGAACATAATAAAGATGAATGGAGATTTTAAATTTTTGAATAATAGTTGTGTGTGTTAATCAGGTACAATGTGAAGTTTCAGTGCATGTACAAACATTAAGATGTGATTGGGCCAGTTAGCAAATACATGTCCTCAGAATTCAGGGTTTCTTTGTGATGGGTTGGCATCCTCTCACACAGCAATGTTTAAATACACAATAATCAAGTATAGTCATTTTGTGTGCAGAGGAACATCAGAACTTGTTTCCTCTAATTATGTAGTTAATGATCAACTTTTCTCCTTTTCCCTGTTCTTATTCCCCCACACCATCCACCTTTTTTTTTGCATTTTTCAGTAATAAGTTTTTGTGATCCAGTGAATCTTCATCCCTCAAAAAAGTGTGTGTGTGTGCGTGCGTGTGTGTGTGTGTGTGTGTGTGTTCAAAAGAAAGGAAATAATGAACTCAAGTTCACCCATGACATCTATAAAAGCCATGTAAATTTAATGTCCATTTCATTTAAGAAGCTCTGTAAAATACCTTATTATGTTAAATATAAATATTCATGATACAGGCAACTTCAAGTTTTCAATTTTTAATTGCTCTCAACCCAAGCAATAAATTAATTTTCTGCAATGGGTCTCCTATAGACTCAAAAGCAAAGAAATAGGGGTAACACTAATAATATTCACAGGTAATTATAGTCATGTGTATATGACTGGTATACCACCACAGGGAAACATTGTGTAGCTTCACTACTGTATAGGCATGAAAACGGAAGCAAAAAGACAGACGCTAAGCAACTTCCCAAAATCTAGTATTCTTAACTGTAGCTATTAAATAATACTACCTTTGGGGCTGGAGGAATGGCTCAGCAGTTAAAGTGTTTGTCTAGCAACCGCTAAGTCAAGTGTTAAATACCCAAGTTTGATTCCCCAGCACCATAGAAGCCTGGCATCCTGGCCCACGCCTGTAATCCCAGCACCTGGGAGACTAAGAGAAGAGGACTGCGATGAGTCCAAGGCCAGCCTGGGCTCCATAGTGAGTTCAGGACCAGCCTGGGCTACAGAGCAAGAAGATGTCTCATAATATAAAAAAATAATACCTTCAGTCTCACAATGTCGCTTTCGTGCTTCTCATCTGTCAGTTTTATCTCTATATCTCACAGATACTTCTATCTCTAGTCCTTTTTGTTCTTTCCTTTAGATAATGCCATGTACCTCACTATGTCTTGAAGGTACTGCATAATGCCTTTGAAAAACAAATTCCCTGGAAGGGCAAAGTTTATAAATTTACCTCCTGTATTTGTATAATCATCTCCTTTATTTCATTACGCTTCCTATTTATAAAGATGAAATAAAACCACCTTAGAAATCAGTCCAAATATCATGACAAATTGTTAAATGCAGAGCTAAGACAGGTAATTACAGGATTTTTCTTTTTTGAAATATTTGATGGTATTGAATTCAACTTTTTGCAACTGAAGTCAATACAATATCTATATCATCATCTGTATGTTCAAAATTACTTTTAAAAGGCTGGCAAATAGAGGTTTCTAAATCTTATCTTTTAAGTTACTTTTTCTCATTGCTCATCAAATACTGAAAATTCTTGTCAACATTTCACATAAAATAGAATCTTTTAAAATATAGAATTTGCCAATATTTCATTAGAAAAAAATAAATGACTAACAAGAACTTAAGAAAATAAATGAAGACCACTGTCTCTCGAGAGTGGGTTTTCTTAATTTTAAGTTCAAACTTGTAACCAACTTAGAAACTACTCATAATTTTTGAAATTTCTACAAATGGCACCATAAAAATAATAGTTTTCCCTTTATCATTATGAATTTCTTTTATCATTATGAACAAAGTACTGAATCACAGAAAAACTAAGGCAGATGTCTCAATCAAATGAATATTTTAAAAAGTGTATTCAAATATAAAGTCTTGATGAAGATATATTATACTGATAAATTAACAGATTACACAAGTGTCAGTAGGTATAAAAAATACATGAAGGTTAATTTAGAGAAAGTTCTGCTGGAAATTGATTAATCATCTTCCCAAAGTAATACTTTTCAATTTTTATTTCACTGACACGACTTGAGAAGGAAAAACTTATGTAATGTCTGTCCTTGCGATATAATAGAGACCAAGATCAGCAGAGGTATTGCTCCTGGGAAACTTGCAAAGCTTAAATTTTTATGTCTGCAAATGTTACAATTACATATTTTTGAAAAGAAACCTAGTAGGTGTCATCAATAAACAACATGTTTCCAGAATTTACAAAATAGATGCACGTGCAAGTTATTATAAATGACAATTTAGGTAAATTAAATAAATAAATGTGAAATGTATGTACGTGTATCCATCCAATTATAACAAACGCTGATCTGACACTGTAATTTTTTCCCTAGGCCTGGTCTTTCCATGACTATGACTGTACCAAAACTTTTGGAATAGCGACAATAGAAAGATTGCTACAGGCATAGAAGTAGGGGTAAAGTAAAAAGAGTGTTGACGTCAGAAGCTGCTGAGAGCGCAAAGTAGCAGGAAGCCAAGAGCATGGGTTTAGAAGGTAGCTGAAGAAATAGTCGGACACGTGAAAGTTATACTTACATGGAAAGAAGAAATTTAGAAATTTAAATCAGACAAATAGAACCATCTGCTGAGCTTTTTTGTGTAGGATTAGACATAAGTTAGTAGAACAGAGTTGAAAATTCTGAAATATCCTCAGCAGAGGGAAAATAGAAAATCAAGTAAGGAATAAAACAATGACAGGAACAGACTGAGTGAGCTGTGATTTTCAAGAGCATGATTTTGTGCGTGTAATTTTCTCATTTCTAAAATGTGAAGTTTGGTTGTGCTAGCTGAAGGCTAAAATGCCTCAGATGAAGAAAGGTTTGCTTTAGGAGGAACTGTGACTTTCAGATGTGCTGCAGCCACCAGTGGATGTGCTGTCACCAAAATAATGGGAAATTGTCAGGATGAAAAGAAAAACGTCAGAAAGGCCCAAAAGCCACTGAGAGTTAGTTAACTTCACGATGAAAGTTGATTCTAAATTTTAGTGACAGTGATATATCTACCGATAATCCCTGGCGTTATATAAACCATCTTCTCCCCCAATCCAACGTGTTAAATAGAAGACAGATCAAATAGGTTTTACTGTATGGAAATGGGATTTAACGGCACAAGAATAACTGAGTAATGTTCAGTTCTGAGTGAAATCTTGGTGGAAGGATTTGAAGCTATGGCATCGTGTCATCGATCTTCACATAAAACATTGGAAAGGCAAGCTGATTAGAAATAATAGTGGTAGAAATGTTGATCGAGAGCTATCAGAGAAAGACTATCCTTTTACTCAGGTGAGCCCTTGATGACATCGGGAGTCACAGTGAAAAAGAGAAAGAGCAAAAAATAAAAGCGAAAGGTAGAAGAGAAGGGTACTTACACCGGAAAGTGGTTTCTCCTGACTATGTAAGAAGGGCCTGGATGAATTCAGACATGGAGATGGAAAAGCAAAAGCAGTGGACAAAGTTAAACCGAAAATTAGGTGCTAAGAAGCACTGAGAGTTTCCTCTTTGAGGTTGAATAATTGTTGACTGTAAACCTGGACAGCTTAAAATTCTGTAGGTTATACAGAATTGAGTAAAATTATTACTTGAATTTTTCAAGCTTTTAAACCAATCAAAAAATAAAACTAAATCCTTTACCAAACAAGAACATCAGTCTTGATTATGTTATTAAAAATATTTGCATGAAAGTTTTTTAAATTATTGATAGTGTAAATACATTTATTTCAGTCCTTTTCTCTCTCAGACATACATAATTGAATACTTCATTATTATGACAATTATAATTATAGATTCATTACTTGGAGAAACATAAAATATGTGTACATATACACTATATAAATATATTATAGATTGAATATATATTAAATATGCATGTAAGGTGTATGTACATATAAGGGTATATGTTTTTATACTTGTTGATCGCAGAAAATTCTTATTAACTGTGAAATATGCCCTTATAAATGTTATGTTAAATGTGTGCAGATTACATTGTGGTCCAGCTAGAGTGATCCCCTCATGTCCATCGAAAAGATTATCAAGTAAAAGAGCTAGAATTTTACATCAATGGATTCACTGTTTTGTTAGTGCCACCTTTTTCCTTTCTATCACTTCTGCAGACCATCAGCTTCTTCTGTGACATGTGGGAGATTAAGAACTCACTTTCAGAAGAGGGTGGGCTGATGGTGCTGATGACAAACAGAAATAATGGTCCTGAAAGTATAGGCTAAGTACAAAGAAATAATGCTGCAAGTGAAAAGAGATCCAAATTTTTTTGTATAGTTTCAAACTTTATGGAAAAACAAAACAGAACAGAACCAAACAAACTTTCCTTTCCTTAAAACTTTACCAAGACATAAATACCCAGCTCCACTCTAATCAATTTCCGGTAAATATGTGTAGAGGAATTTTATAACTTTGAGAGTTGAGAGACTTTAATGTTGAGTTACCACTAATTATTTTGCCTAAAATATTAAGAACCTATCAAACACATGCTGGGAAAGGGAATTCTGCCAAAAATAATGGAAGTTTTCAAAATAATATGGCGGTTCACCTCTAACACAACCACAGCAAGCTGAAGAAGAAGCAGCAAACTTGTATCCAGGAACAACCTAGGCTACTTACATGAATGAGCATTTCTCTGCTACTGTTGGCACAAGAAATCCTTGAGAAAAAAATTCCAAAAAAGAAAAAATTGGGGAAGTCAAGATTATCAGAGTAATCGGTACACTAGAATACTGTGGCAGCGTTGTTTCATTTTATCAAGCAAATCCATGACTTATTCTGAAATATTAATATCATAATAACTTAGTACTATTGCATTTCTTTAGTTGTTTAATTTTAATTTTAAAAATTAAAGTAAGTAAACAGCCATTATGTTTAAGAAATTTAAATCATGTTTTTAATTTAGTGGATAACTGATTTTCTCAATATCATAACTAATTTTTGAATGCAGTAAAATATAATAATTCTCTATGAGGCCCATAAACATCTCTAAAAGGAAAGATATTTTTATTAGAGTAATCTGTATTTTTATTAATGGTTTTATATTTTCTTTAGCAGGGATGTTGGAAGGAATATTTATTAATTGTTTTTATAGAAAATTTAAAACCTTCCAGAGAAATATTCTATTATCTGTATGAATTACTTGGAGAAGATTTTATGAGTATCTCTGTAGAAAATATAAAACAGGGTGACTGAAACCATGGGGTACAAGTCAAGTGAATGCAAATGAGCTGTAACAAGAGAAAGAACATTAAATTTGAGACATCAGTGTTATTCAAAGATTTATAGAAGAGAAGCCAGTTAATGTTCACCATAAAATACTCCTGATGGATCTTTTGAGGTAAATAAAAAGCTAATACCCTTTAGAGGGAAATGCACAAATTAATATGATTTTATAGTGTTAATACAAAAGTTCAAAGAAATTTTATTTTAACGTATGATACCACTTTCTAGACAGACCAAACCCCTGGAGATTTTTACCAAACTCTGCCTTTAAGAGATAGATAGAGAGGATTTAAGAAGCCCACTTCTAAGATAACTCACTTACAGTATGGTAGGGTAGTCTAAATAATGATGTGGCTACTGATCCCCGACCCACCCCTGGACACTTGCGCATACAAATCCTCATGAAAAAAGAGAAAGCAAAGTTTCTAACTTTAAGAAAGGAAGAAAAAATTGAACTCGCTCATTTAATCATTTAGATTCACCAAATGCACTGTTGTGATCACTCAATGTCCCGGATTCCAACAATAAACAGTTATGACCTATTCTTTCATGTAGCATTCATTTTGTTTAACAGGCACATAAACTCACCCCAGTAGTGAAGACTTTCAGCAATAAATTATTATGTAAGAGCACAATTACATAACTTGAGAGAATGAAAAGTCTGAACTTTACAGAAGTGACTTCTTTTAAGTTATTTAAAGTCAAAATTCTCCTTCCAAGACTCTTTTGTGCTTGAACACAGTAATGCACAGGCTTAGGTAGAACTGCAGCTTGAACATTTCTGAACAAAGCAACCAGAAGATCATAAACTCAACCCCACTGGCTACCTGGCTACCAGGTTGTGGGATTTTCTTGACTTTGCTATGCACTTTGCATCATTGAGCAGCGAGGTGCTGATAAAAGCTGTCAACTGGACTCTACAGTCATGAATTTATAGGTATGACTATGTACATATGTTTAGAATAAATAACAGGCAATATTAATTATTGCCTATTTTGAAGATAGCCAGTTGAGTCTCATGGAAATGATATAATTGATTTTTGTCAAATTCTTGCAATTTTGCCAATGTATAGTTGCAAGTAGTGAAAAATTGTCACATTCGCATGAAAGTTGGTTGATATTTAAGTAATAAGGGAAAGTACAGCAACAAAGACTTAGGTTGAAACATCCTTGTTTGTCAATAGCTACTTTTCTGTAATAGAGAAGCAAAACTACTTTCAAATACTAAAGAATATTTCCTCTTTTCTTTTTCCATCCCTTGTCAAACAAGTAACAGACATTTCTATTTCAAACTAGAAGTATTACCTCAATGAATGCAGTTAGGAACAGACATGCCACTAGGTAGCATTTCTGCCACACACATTGATAATACAAGAATTCCAAAATTATAGATAAGAAAATCCAGCTTAAAATTTAAAACCAGTGAGATTAAAATATTCATGAGTGTTTTAATATAACTTCTTTCATAAAATTAATTTTAATAATAGTTATTTAACAAATAGCTTGCAAAATTCTTGGTAATTTAACAGTTGGCTCTCTTAAGCAGCAGAGAGTAAGTTTCAACCCAGAATTGCTTTTGAGCCCACAGTAATCCTAAAAGTAATCCCACGTTATCCTAAAGATAATCTACATAATCCTAAAGTGTTAGAAATTTTCTTTTCGTTATGTTCAGGAAGCTTGAATATCAAACAAACTGAAATGTTTGGTTACCCTAAGTTACTTCCTATTCAAAATATATATGGAAATGCCTAGCTATGGATGGATCTCGCTAGAATCTTCCTGTAAATCTACAGCCTGTGCCAATTTCTTTTCTTGCGGGATTCCTGTTCCTCTTCCATGGCTAGGATGACAGAAGCTAGAAGAGACTCATTGTCTTGGCTCCCTTCACAACAAATTTTGAACTTCAGTTTGAAGTTGTAATTCAGGGACAATGTGAATTCATCATCCTCATTTGGCTTCTAAGGCCAAATGTTTGATTTGATGAAAACTTCTAATCTCCTCCAATCAATGGAGGCTCCCTGTAATTACTTCAAATAGTTACCCTGAAAATTACATGAAGCTATAGTCGTGTAATATTCACTATAATTGTTCAATAACTATAAAAAGAGTATTCTTATGGAAGTGTGTAACCTTAAAGCATAGGACATATGATTAATTCTAGCCTTTTCCTTTCATTGGCTGCTCCTGCCAAGATGGCAGCCAACGTGCTGAGTAAGTACACTCGTAGCTGGCTTCCACTACATGTGCTGAACATGGAGTCTTGTAATGGTGTCAAACATGATCTTACAGCCCTCATTCAACTGGCTTTGTGTCACTTTTCAGGAAGTCTTAAACAGAGTTGATTCTTAAAGACAGTTTCTTGAGCCATAGTTTACCTTCAAGTTTTAGTTCACAGTTCTCTTCAGGAAAAGCAAGACACTATGTCTCCTGAGAAGCAAATCCTTCACCCCTTTTTAGGATCACAATATTGGAAATTGATTCTGGTGACAGGAACATACAATGTAGGTAGTAGGGAGATTTTCAGTTTTAAAAATGTGTTCATAAATTATATGTAACAGAGTCCATGTTCTGCAGTAGATATCATAAACTATCAGTGTCCACATTATTTTCTAAATAAAATTTTATTGGAATCTAGTCATACTAATTAATTTGTATATGGTCAACGTTCTTGTAGATAAGAATTCAGTAGTTGTGAAAGAAAGAAAGTAGTCTACAACTTCTAATATATGTGCCAAAGATAGCTTTCTAAAGGAAAAAGTTTGGCAATACCTCGTGAAGAAATTCTTCTATGTTTTCACCTGGTCAAGGAAAAGTAAGTTGAATACATTGATCTGAGGCTGCTCCTACAAGATAAAGAAAACTTTCTCATCTTTCCTCAAGTAGTCCACACAGGTTCCTGCTGAGAGTGCAGTAAGGTAGCTGAGAAGAAGAGGACTCTACCATTGGTTTGCTTTGACAGAATAACCTAAAAGAAAAGTGAGCAGGAGTTCTGAGAGCCTGCGTTGTCAGGGACTGATATGTTCATTCTCACAAGGCGGGAATTATTTCTGTTTGCCATGCAGCCTTCAGAAGATGGTCAACATTTTCAGAAATTTTATCTAACTTCTTTGACAGTGAATGATTAGCAAGTCTTACTTCTTGGGAAAAAAATTAAATTTTCACTTTTATGAAAAAGGAAAGTCAGCCTCTTGTGGTGAAGAAAAGAGTCGTGAGTATATGATAAGAAATTCTTAGTAAGGGCTGAAGTTTATATAACAAAATCAAGTGTAATAATTTGTCAGTCAAAGAAATGTGTTAATCACAGTAGCATGTGATTCACTGAAAAGCCACTTAAATTGGAACCATTTTCTTTTCAGTGCTAGCATTGTTTTTCTCTGCAGATTTTTTATAAAATAAAACCAAATTACCATGAATATTGAATTTTCTGACACCTACACCCTCTGAAATAGTAGGAAATTAGGTTAAACTGTCTGAATTCTTTTCCCTCAATAGTCTTTTTAGTCTCTTTAAACAAGATATCGCATTCTTGCCAGAAGCAGTTGCAATAAAAGGTGTTAGATAGAAGGAGTAAATTCTTGCAATGTTAACATATTATACTTCATGCTTTAACAAGAATGCCGTAAGTCTTGTTGTATACATTCTTGAAGGACTTTACAGTAGAAATTATGGAGCCATTGGTATATTTTTTAAATGACATATTTCTACCTTCCGTAGAGATAGAAGAAGATAACGAATAAAAGAGGAATTTACCTTGTGAGCAGACTTCTTTCCTTCTGTATGGACGAGTGAGGATGAGGGTTAGAAGAACATGGTGGTTACCAGACAGGAGGACCTGAACGATTCAGCATAAATAATAGTCACACTGACTCTCATCTTGGGGATTGACTGTTTATGACTACATTTATCCATCCTAAAAATAAAAAAAGCATGCACACAAAAGGAATCAGTCATAGATTCAGAAACATAACAGACAGAAGCGGTCACTCCACCAGCCTTTTGGGGCAGATCACTGCAGCAAGGATAGATTTCCCCTTAGATTTTTCCTGTTGTTTAGATGTGAAATGGAGCAGACACCACTTTCATACAGTCACTTGTGATTGAGTTTTTAACAAAATTTATTTAAACCTAAATCAGAGCCTTGGGGTGTGAGAAGGAGCAGTGGACTCAGAGTCAATCATGAAGAAAATGGCTCATCCCTTATCCTGTACTGCTGGGGCCTCAGTCTTTAATGTTCGGTTTGATAGTGATGTTCTCATTGTGTTAAATTCGCATTCATTGTTTAAAAACAACATTGTCCTGTTTGAAAAGTACTCTTGATATGTAGGCACAAAATGAATTAAATCCTCTCTACTGAGGTGCTCTGGACCTTGAGTTACAGCTTCAGCAAAGTGTGATGGACATAGGACGAGGCAGGTATACAGTTTGAGAATAAATGAGGGTCAGACCTGGTTGACAGAGCTGACAGCGGACATTTTTTTATATATATATATAATTTGATTTGGAATTTAAGCCAATTATTCCTCTTCTATTTTTTCCCAGTGATATGTTTTTCTTTCCCATTCAATCAAAAGGCTCAAATACATACAAAAGAACTCTCTCGACTATGCAACAGATTTCATTGAATAAAGTAATAGGTTAAGAAGAGTTTTTTAAACACCTAAGCAGAAAAAATGTTATAAAATGAAACCTTCTCAAGTTTTAATTACTTGCTATTCAAAGTCAAATGTTTCCTGAACAGGAAAAAAAAAAAACAATCAGAAATTTGTGTAAAACCATTCAATTAGTGTTTACAGGTCAAATAAATAAAATTGTCATTCATTGCACACACAACGCTATTTAGTAATCCAGGTACCATGATTAACAAGTTGCATATTATCTAGGTAAAAAGATATGACCTGGATATGGTCTATGAATAATGATAAAAGTTTGAATTTTACATTAATGTTACTTTTCCTTTCCAAAAATATTATGAAACCTTTCAAACATTGAGGAATTTTTAGAAATAAGATAAAAAAGAAAAAGTCTGTAAGTCAACCTTTTTTGTCCCTTCAGGAATATAAATTTCATTAAACTTTATATAGCTTTGATACGTTTATATTGAGAGGTAGATGGATAAATAGATAAGTAAGTTTGATTATTCTCCATTGTATGACTTTGAATAAATAAGGGTTTTATTTCCAGATAATTTTCACACTGCAATATCATCCTGAAATACATAAAGCATGCTGCACTCACTACTCAGAAAAGAAAAGGTGCTACCCAGAACAAAAACGTACATCATGCAGGCTTACCCTTCAGAATGGATATTTAGAAGTTCTTGTCACTACCAATAATCTTGAGATCAGTATTTATTTGCAAGAGAAGAAATTTAGTAAAATAGAAAAACATATATGTAGATTTAAACCATAGAGATCCCAACAAGAACTTATGCTGGCCTCTGAGACCTTGGAGAGGAGTAGAGAGATAAGTTTGTACTTCAATTTGTAGACTTACCCGTATCTACCTTCTAAGTCTCAAACAAGGAACACCACATGGAACACCACATGGAAACCCTCCAATTAAGTTCAGCATCTTAACTGATAGTGTTACTTGCACAAGACTGAGAATCGGCATTAATCTGTCTTGGAAAATGTGGTCTCAGAGACGTGGAACAAGAGACTTCAGAAGGAAAAGAATGAGGGACATGCGTCATGGTACTTTGTGGCACCATATTGACTACTGATTCACAGTGAGCTACTTCCACAGCAATCTGTTTTCTTAGCCGTGAAAAACACATCCAGATGAACTCCACAGAGAAAACATGCTTTGCCATTTTTTAAAGTTATTGAAGTGCGATGCTGTTTATCGTAACCACTTCAAGAGAAGCAGTTTAGCCTCTGGTTAAAGCAGCTGTCCTGGCCTAAATCAAAGAGATTTGGTGGCCAAATTTAAACTAGCATCATTAAAAAGTTAAGAAAAATAATATATAATTATAAACAAGAGAGTGACATGAAAAAAAACTCTAGAGATAGATAGGAGTTAAAAATGAAAAGAAGTCAGGAGATAATAGCAATAATTTAGGCAGGGGACAAGTATTTGAATTAGAAATGACAACACTATTGATAGTGATAGAAACAGAAAAGAACTCCTCTTAATATTAAGGTCAAGTATTCAAATACTTCAAAGATAACTCTGAATGTTGAGAGTGAGTCATCAGGTGAGTGTTAAATCAAAGAATCCAGAACACCATGAGGGAAGCTCTGAGAAAAATATGGGGTTAAGTTTACTTGCCATGTTTAATTTGAAAAAAAAAAGATGAAATATTAGGGAAAACATCAAGCTGGCAGAAATAGGTGACCTAAATTCAGAGAAAAAGTAGGTCAGATTCTGATGAGAGTTTCACCATTTCATTATGCTTGTATACACCAGAGGTCAACAGAGAGCCATGGTCACCTACTGGTAAGCTACACACACAGTGTGTGCATGTAGTATATACAATGTTTCAATAAACACCTCTCAATTTCTATCTAAAATCCTTCTGCTTTGCTATTTTCTTCTTTTCAAAGACTCCTTTTAATTGATGGCTACATTTTTCCTGGGAATAACTTATTCCTTTGTGTGGGCTCTAAGAATATGCATTTTGATTTTTTACTAAAACAACCTATGAGTGTTTGGTGAAGAAATGCTACTTAATATTATTCAATTTGCATTATTTTTATTAGATATATTTTTCTATGGTGTCTTTGACTTTGTTTCCTTAGATCTGGGTTACTACTCGGTCTTCTGGGAAGCCATAGTATAGCTTCAAAAGTTCAGTGAAAAAAAGTAGAATTCAGCCAAAAAAGAAGGATAATTGGATCTTAAGATTAAGAAAGATATAAGGTGGCGCAGGACCTCATAAAAGCAAACACCACAGCACAAGTTCCACCACAACCAGACAAGAGTGACGTGTAGCTACGTGACCTACCTGCTGTGTGTGTGAGCTTCCTGTTCACCAAGCTTTTCACTCTGGGAGCTACAGCCAAGTGCTGGCAGCACAGCACTGACGTCAACAAGGAGGCATTAAAACTCACATGGCCACCTTACTTAACAGAGATTAACTCCGTCTGAGCAATGAGCGGGTCAGCAGGGGCTGTAATGGACTAAACAAAGTTCTCCCAAATTTCCTGCATCCCTTAATTCTAAGGTTTACATTGGAAAAGGGACTCAGAAAAGCCACTAATATTGGGTTTTCTGCCAAACGTGCCGGGCTAGGTTATTACACGAGCTGGAAAATAAACAAAAGTGGTAACCAAAAAAAAAAAAAAAAAAAAAAAAAACCACTTCATTTACAGTTGCACACCAAGCTCACCCTGCCTTTAAAGGAAGGTGAAGAATGATGGGAGAAAGAATGTGTCTCACATGTAGTTTTTACAGAGATATCTAGACTTGGTATTTAAATATTATTTTGTAGGAGGTTATTTTTCTTAAGAGGTAAACAGCATTTTACCTGTGAAAATACATATGATCACTGTGTGAATTATATAACTTTGAAGACGCAACCCATTGTAATTACAAGCGTCTAGAAGTCCTTATTTTACTCCTTTACCCCATTACAGCTGCTAGTCACATTATTATACCCTTACCAAGGCTGTTCTTTTTAGAAACTAATAATAATCCCCCTTCACAATCCTGAAATATAAAAAGCAAAAACATGAAGATATGAGCAAGCTGTATGCTCAGGTCGTTGTACATGAACAAAGTGTTCTCGGATGCTAAGACCCAGTGCTGTGGAACCTCCACTGTGGAATTCTGCCGAAATCCTGCAGAACATGCCTAGCTTTCTAGCCTTTAGGAACAAGGGACACCCGTACAAAAAGTCGACAATGCAGAGCATAGTAGGCTCCATATGTATTTTAGGTGATATTTTCATAAAAAAATTACTAGGTAACTTTTTGTCTCTTTGCTTCAAGAATATATACCCTGACACAAAAGGCTTACATAAATATTGTGTCTATGTTGTTTTTAATCTTATGGAGCATGATTCTAAAACCAAGAAGCACAGACACCTGGTCAAGCAAGGAACTTACTAGGAACTTATGTCCAAATTATAGGAAAAGAGGGTCGGAAGACAAAGGTGTCGATGTTAACTACTCACATCCAAGAGAGAAAATAGCAAAATCTTCATATATGCAATTTAATTCCCCTTTTTTCTTTATAGTAAAGTGGGTAGGATTGTCAAATGTTACTCCTCTATAACCACTTACATTTTATATTTTTAAATTTATAATTTTCTGATAAAACCAAAATTCCTCCTCTTACTCTTTAATGGTTTATTTATCTCATATGTTTTGCCTTTGTAATATAAAACTTGTGCATAGGTATATGCTTCCAAAGGAATCCCAAGGGCAGAGGACTTTTTCATAATAGCAGTTTTTATTAGTTCTTCCCGTTGCAGGTTCCAAAGTATGCATACCACGAATTAAGCACATTAGTGGATAGAAGCGGTCACATATTCAGAGGAAAAACAATGATTAGAACTACTTTATTGTGAAAGACACATATTACATACCAAACTCCTGACAATTGTGCATGTGACAAGAGAGATCAGGGAAACTCAAAATAAAGGAAATTTCTTCTCTGAAATTCCATTATCATTCCATTTGTGTTTTCTATATATTGTATTTTACAAAAAATTCTAGAAAGCCTCTATGGAATGTCTAATTTGATTATGAAATTTTGGAGAGTTTTAGTTGATGATTGCTTTCAGGTCCCTACTTCTACCAGATAAATACCAAATGAATGTGTCCAAAGATAGATGTTGTTTGCAAAGAGGTTTATGGTAAGTGAAAAGTTTAAAAAATATTTTCCTTAAACATTTACCATTCTTCAATGACAGTATATAACAAAACGATGCATTGGTTAATTCAACATTATTTAGAACATTGTTGAGCTTCTCAAAACGTATTGTTATTGTAATTATCACATATATTTTTCCTTCTAACACAATATACATACATCGTTTTATCTTTAAAGCATGCCATTTGCTTTCAAAGAAACATAGCTTACTGCTCCGCTCAGGAATCCTGCTTTTATTACCTTCTCTGTTTTGGATAAATATACATCGTAGGGTTTATTTATTTATTTGTTGAGACAGAATCTTGTTCTGTATTCCAGGCTGTTTCTGAGCTCACTATGGAACCCAGGCTGGCTTTAGACTCATGTCAATCCTCCTGCCTCAGCCTCCTATCTGTTGAGATTACAGACCTGTGCAATCACTTTCAGCTTATATGGTACTGGGGAATCAAACTCCACTACTTAGCACATGCTAGACAAGCATTTTAACCTCTGAGCCATTCTTCCAGCACATCACAGAACTTAGATCAATAACTCTCATATTTTTCTCATTTTATTTTATGACTTTTTAATAACAAATCCAATGAAAAAACTAGTGGAAAATATTGGGATTTTGTTAAGCATATATTAAAGAAATTAATTATAATTACCAGGTTCTTTCAAAAGAAAGCCATCATGATTTATAAAAATATCACATTTAATAAAAATAAGAATTTTCATGAAACATATCTATTCATATCTGAAAGATTAGCATTAAAATTTTCCCATGTAGACACATGGTGGCACATGCCAGCAACCCAGCACTCTAGGAAGCTTTAAACAGGAGGATGGCAAGTTCAAGTTCTACTTGGGCAAGTTTGCAACTTAGGAAATTAAAAATAATTCCCCATACAATGTCTTCCCTAGCATGATGGGTTGATATACTGTCCTTTATCAGAATATTGCTTCAACAGGAAATAATCCTAATGAAACATGATTAAAGTTTAATTTTACTTTGATAAATGAGTGATTGTATTGTGTGAATCCTATTGTACTTCTCTTCTGGCCTCTCCCTTCTATGTTTATGCATTTCCTTAAGGTCACTTTTATTTATGCCCTGGCAATCAGCCCTTCCTAACTCACAATCCACACAGACACACACAGATACATAACCTCCCGATTCCTGTGCATCTGGGAAGGTCTTACAAATGCAATTGCATAAAAATCTATTTTTTATCTTTATAACTATATTCCCAACTTCTAGTAGCAGTATTTAGAGCCTAAAATATTAATGTCAGGGACTGAGATAAAAAAATACGTCACTCTCCCTTGGTCTTTCTTTTTTCCCTCTAAATCTTACTTTGAGCATACTTCTTGAAGGAGAAATTGGAAGTTGTCCTTTTTATTCTCCAAACCTACAACTCTTCAAGCAAGTAATTTTACAAATATTATACCAGCTTGATGCCAATATTAGACATAATGCAGTCAAAGAAATGCTGAAGAACTTAATAATTTTTATGCAAAGTCCTAAATAAAATAATAACAGAATTGAGGGATATAGAAAGATGAGACAAAAGCCAAGCAGATTCTAATTATAATAACAAATGAACATTTTCATGGATGTATAAGTAAACTAGCACACCACTACAGAAATCAGTGTAGAGATTCTTCTGAAACTGAAAATAGAAATCTCGCGTGGTCCAGCTAAATCTTTTCTGTTTATCTTTCTGAAAGAATTAAGGACAATCCATCACAGGGACCTATGCATCTCATCCATCAACAAATGAATGAATAAGGGAAATGTGGCATATATACAAAATGAAACATTACTCTATCATAAAAATATAAAATTGAATCATTTGTACAAAACGTGTACACTTCTAGACCGTTAGTGTTTTGTAAAGGAAATCGGACACAGAAGGTTAAACACCACATGGGTTGATTTATGGAAGAAACCAAAATTAAAATGACGAAAAGAAAAAATACAAGAGAGAAAATATGAAATAGGGATACCAGAGAGACAAGATGGGACCTGGGGCCAAAAAGGAAGCAATAAAAAGATGAAAGCACCCTATGCATACACACTACCTCTCCAAGCTATATGTGATTAAATGTAAATTAGTATTATAGGAAACACATGACAATAAAAACAATATTTTGGGCGAATAGTTTAATGCCTCTTGATTTGAAAAAGAAGTTTTACTGAAAAAAATTACTATGACTTATTTACCTCGATTTAAAAATCTGCTCAAAATAGAAAAGGTAACATCAAGCCTAATGGTAAAATGTCTGAGACACCTCTCCAAAGTTGGCAATGTAAAAACAATGCTTTTTTATTTTAAATAACAAAAACTTAAGTAACATACGTAAAAACATAGGTAATAACAATGTAAGAGAGAAACAGAGATTCCTAATAAAAACTAGCAGAAAGGGCTATTAATCTAAAGATGACTTAGCACAAAAGTAATGGGTGTTTTTGTTCATAAAATGTGTGATATATTCATATAAAATTCATCTTTTGAATTCTAAATGCTAAGTGAATTCTGCTGCAAAAATAGGTGAAAGTGTCAAATCAATAATTTTCTCAAAATTAAATAAGAAAGATTTAGGAAATCGTGATTTTGAATGTGTTTAATTCTAGAAATAAAAACTATAGAGTAACTGGGAGTAAAACTAACAAAATCTGTGGGAATTCATTGAAAAAATTGCACAATGATGGATGTTCATCAAGGTAGGTTAAAAATGCAGTACTATATTGTTCAATGTTTGAGAAAATTGTACAATAATATGGCCATACTCATAAAACTCATCCTATCAAAATCTAAATTGTCATAAAAATTGAGAAGCTAATCTTCATGTTCATACAGCCAAAAATTATAGGAAAAGGAAGTATGTCCCAACAGGTACCAATTGCTTGTAGTTTCATTGAAAGTTTTTCAAAACTTACTTAAAATTCATGCCTTTGGAATAAAGGCAGGCAAGGGTAGCTTTGAATAAAATCGAGAGATTCGAATGAGAGCCGTTGCTACTTAGAAGTTTTGCATACAAAGCCTGGCGTTATTAATCATAAATCCAAAGGAAGCTGGAAATAATACGATGGAATGATTATTTTACTTTATAAAGTCACTAATTGTGCCACAACTGCGTGCCAGCATGGAAGAGATGCAGAACCGAGCCCTGGTCTGACTTTGGCTTTGGCAAACTGTTTTTTGACTGCATGAAATAAACCCAGAGAAATAAACACCGTTTTACAACTATTGACAAATTTGCTTTTTGCAAGCATCAGAGGGAACATCTCTGTCATTTCTTACACTCCTGTTGAAAAACAAACTGCAGAGTCCTTCTCACTGTCATTGGTAGAACGAGAAGACGCTGAGGGAGGCCAGCAGTAGTGACAGAGCTAACAGGCTGAATTCCCATTTATTGTGAGGACATACATAAGCAGAGGCCAAGGAAATGCAATTGGAGGACTCCTAAAACAGAGATAATCATTTCCTCATTTTATGATAATGAAATATTTTATTATAATGGAGTTCTTATCCTCTAGAGTAGTAATTTAAAACTATAACATGCATTTCAATAACCTAAAAAGCTCGAGAAAGTAGTTTGACAGGCTCTGGCATCAGAATTCCTGATTCTGAAGGTCGGGGTGGAATCAGGTCTTGCATTTCTCATAAGCCCCAAACTGATAGTGACGCTTTCGGCGTGAGTAGCACACACTCTCTTGTCTAACATGTTTCGAATTCCATTATTAAAAGTGAGCGGTTGTTGCACAACATATAAAAGATATCAAAACACCACATGATACAATAGTAACGTGCAGTTTTATGTATTAGTTAAGATATACATTTAATTTTTACTTTTGACATATATTTATTTAAATGACCTTTGTGATACCTCCTGTTCAATTCTAACCTTTCACTCTGTATGTTCTTTCTTTTTTCCCTCAAAATTATTGTTTTCATTAGCATGTATTTGCAGTATAGCAAGCATATTCGACTGAGGAAAGGTGCATATCCATATCACATTTGGATTATTTACCTCTCTCCTTTTCACTGCCCCCCCATCCTTTCTTCCTATTCACAAAATCTCCCTCTTTGCTTCCATCACTTACACAAATTAAAAATGTTTTATCAAGCTGGGTATTTCAATTTCTTTTCTCTATTTTAGCATCTAATAATAGTTACAAAATACGTTTAATTTTAACCAATGTTTAAATTGAAACAAAATTACAAAGAATAAACAGTGTTGTTTACAAAAGGTAGTTCATCTTTCAAGGAACCCAGCCCAGTGCGGCTGGCATTTGGCTGCACAGCTGTTTGTATCTAAAATAGCTCAAGCTTTACAAGTTAATATACATGGTTGTCGGAGTACGATATCAGGAAGACAGCTGCTGAGAGCAAATGGAGCTCTTAGTGCCGAGTGTCCTGTTTCTCCAACTGGTGAACAGCGTGAAACACCTGCTAACTAACCGGCTCACCACAGACATTCTCCCTGCCAAGTGAAAGCAGATAGGCACTTTGATCTGAAGCAGCCTAACAAGAATACGCCACGTAGAGCTCTTCCTTTATATTCTGAAGCTACTGGTACGTTTACACGTGATTCTTCATCACGTCTCTGTTAATAGTTTTGCATATTTTACTATTTCAGTAGTCCAGTAGCATGAATGAAGCTGTCACGTACACTATCAGGACAATCCTAATTATGTGAAAATATTATTCTTATGATTTTTATCTTTTGCCAATTCATATTTCAAGATCCAGAAATCGAAGGTATTTAACTCCCTTAAAAAGAGGTGATATTGCAAGCTACTTAAAAATCATCTTTAACTCATTTAAAGATACAAAATATACTATTTCAGATATGCATTGAGATTTTCAAACAGCTTTCTAAAATGTATTAATAGTAAGAATCATTTATTTTAAAATGTTATTGGTCTATTATGCTCATAAAAGTTTTTGCATAACTGTATGTACTTATAAGCAGTTCACATAGAATTAAATGAGGCTCACGAATGAAATTTTTAGGGATATAGATTAGATTTACATTCTTTTACATCTTTTCTTAACACCTTCTTATAACCTCTGCTACAAGTTTAAGTGGAAGATACTGCCAATCTCATTTTGTATTTTAATAGTACTCAAAGAGATTTTATCTTGTGCCCAAATTCATAAAACTAATAATAACCTGTACTATATTGAACTCTGTTACATCTTGATTATATTAACTGTAAAACTAATTAAAAGACAAAAGACTTGTATCCTTCCATTTTATTTCTACCAAGCAACAAAAATAAGGTGAATAACTTCAATCTAGATCAGGTATAGTTTATTTTCACACAGTGAAGTAAGACTTAGAGAATCTAAACATTTTATAATATGGCATCATGAGAAATGAATGCTAGAAAAAGAACAGTCTTATTTTTACATATTTATTATTTGAAATTGGCTCAAAATTGTATAATTCACATACAGTATATTTTAAGTGTACGTTCAAGCAGAGTGACTCACTCCAGAGCTTTAACACATTATATCATATAGCTATAATTTTTATAATGAGAACATTTAATGTACTCTTCTTGAACATTCCTTTCCAGAAAGACAAAAGACTAACTTAAATTATAGTGGATCTCTTTAATCTACTGGTTTTAATAGATATTGTTTATTCTTTGTCCAACACTGTCCAGACTGTCTGAGGATATCACCATTCCACTCTCCAATTCTATAAGACGGGGTATAGAGTCCATGTGTCGGCAGAATTGAGATGATGCTGAATTTATTTTTCTATGCCTGGCTTTTTGACTCATCTTCAAATCAATCAAAAGTTGTCTAAAAATTATTGTTAGTGAAAGGCAAAGACCAAACACAGTAGAATTTTCTTTTTACCAACAACTATTTAATTTTGTATACATAATACAATTTCTACATCCATTCTTCTGTTAATGGATCCATATGTTAATTTCATGCTTAAGCTAGAGTGAGGAATGATTAATAGTCTTTGGATATATCTTTAGTAATGAGATCACTGGATCAATTATGAGATCTATTTTTCAGTTTTATTCTGGAGCATACTGTTATTAAAGATTTCCTTGGGCTTTTTAGGGGTCTAATTTATGATGTAGTTTATACATGCTCCAACTTATTGATCATAAATAGGATTACAATCAGCAGCTCAATGTATATTCAACTCCTTGCTGGCTCACGTCTCCCATACTTCTGATATTAATTTCTTTATCTGAATTTGCAATCTCTGTGAGACATGTATTAACTTGGCTAACTTTACCTATTCTCTGCTGCCTGCCTGTTGTTTCAGACCATTTAAGGGCTGTGTGTTTGTTTACATACATATATGTAAGAACTATATTTTCTCTTCATATTGTTCTTTTTTGGGAAATAATGAACCAATAACCTTTTATTTCTCAAATAATTCATGTACAGTAAACTTTTAATAATAATTTTCTTAATGTTCTGGTGGAATTACATTGGGTTATTTTTAAGAATAGACAAACAAGATATTAAAGATTTGAAAGCATGACTTGTTATCAATAATCTTATTTTCTTTTTAAACTTTTTCTGTGTTTAAATGTCCTCAAAGGTTCTAAATGCCAAATTATATTGAGGTGTAACCTATAATATTACTGCACCTGTGCAAGCAAGACTAGAACAGAGGTCTTCTAAATTCATTTTGAAAGAAAGAAAAAAATAGAAAGGGAGAATAAGAGTTTTCTGCATTTGTTAGAAAGACCAAGGAATGAGAAAATTCAGAGATGGAGAAAGAAATGGAAAAAATAAAATAAAATGACAGAGAGACTGTTAGAATGACAGCAAGAGAGAAAGAGACATATGCAGAGACAGACAAGGTCTCACTCTTTGGCCAACTACTGTGTGCATGCCTCATGATATGCTCTTTGCACGGATGACTTTGTTAAAGTGCACAAACGTGCTCCATAGAACCCTTTCCCCAGACCGGAAGGAACAACAGGAAGCAGACTTCTTCTAACACACTTGAGATATTTAAGGCTTAGATATTGTAGTCATGTCAACCCAGAACAAGTAGATGATTTTGCATAATCCTCAAGCTGTTATCTATTTTTAGAAGATTTTACCAGAATCCCTTAACATATTTTAGCAAAATAATGCAGCGAAAATTCATCATTGACTAGGACATTTAAAAAATTTTCCACCCTAATACTGTCGCCAAATCTCATTATACAACTGTGCCTAATTACATGAATAATCACTACAGTGGGAGAAATGCATTTTGAAAACTGAATTCGCATTGCTGTTTATATAAATGTCTGATCATTATTAACAGGATTTTCCAGTGATATAATCATATCATCTTGTCTATCTAAAATGTAAAAAAAAGTTAAAATTTATTTAACTGCTTCTATGTTGTCATTTTATGTTTTAATTGTTTGCTCCTCAGTTTCTTCATCTGGAACCTATAGCATTTTAGCTTTTCGTTTGTATCTGTTGTTTCTGCTACAATGCCATTATCCTCCCTGACACAATACCATTACCCTCCTTTTCTGTTTTACCTGCAGTATCTCTTTATTGGATGCATACTAATTCTTGATGGTAGGAAGTCATAGATGAGGAATAGTGTTTCTTTAGTATTCATGATCCATAACTAAATGAAAATATTTTAATTTTATTGACAGAATAGAAATTTTATCACAACTCGAAAAATTAATTTATAGCAGATAACTACGGCTTAACTTATTTAACGTGTAACAATTAATTTGTGTTAAAAACATAAAACATGCATTGGCTCATAAAAAACTTAATAATTTGGGAAATGAGTTGCAAGTTTCAAGATTATTACATGAAAATAAGAAATTAATAAACTCTTGAGAATAAGTTGACTGGAGTAAGTTGGCTCACCAAGAATATTTAACAAATGTTTAAGAGTTTTATTTTTGGAAGCTTCAACCATTTGCTATATACAAAAGAGTTAAATTTTTGAAAAAACAATGCCTTCCTACAACATAATTATTTGAAACTGAAAGTATAGAGCATGTGTTTCATCCTTTGAAAAGCCTATGAAATGAACGTTACATACATTTTAATGCCATGAGGATAAAGGTTGGTGTATATTTCCTAGACAATTATTAAAAACATAAATTTCTTCCCCCCCCCATTATATATATATATATATATATATATATATATATATATATATATATATATATATGTGTGTGTGTGTGTGTGTGTGTGTGTGTGTGTGTGTGCAAAATTTAAGGTTTATAATGGAACTGAGCCTTTTATGCACATAGGTATCTTGTCAAGGTGACAAGGGCTTTCCCACTCTCCTTTTGTCCCTTCCCCTAGCCAACCCTCCCTCCCTCCTCCCCTACCCAACACCCCTGTTTCACTTTGTTTTTCGTTTTCAGTTCCATAGGAGTTGTGATCTGCGTCTCTCATATCAGAGACCATTTGATGTTTCACCT
>PVKB01003596.1:179526-190531 GCA_004027205.1 Ctenodactylus gundi | reverse complement strand
CCCCCCCGCTTCTGGCTTTTGACCCTGCCTACCCATTGATTCTGCGTGGTATTTCCTGACATCATCCCTGAAGTATTGGTGCCTCTCTCTCCTACCCCATGGGGCTGGCCTTTGGGGCCAATTCTTTTGTATTTAATATATATTGAGACAGGGTCTTGCTCTGTAGCTCAGGTTGGTCCCGAACTTACTATGTAGCCCAGACTCATCTTGGACTCACAGCAATCTTCCTACCTCAGCCTCCTGAGTGCAGGAACTATAGGTGTGTGCCACTTGGGGAATCAAATTCAGAGACTTGTGCTTACTAGGCAAGAGCTTTAACCTCTGTGCCATTCCTCCAGCCAACTCTTCCTCAGGTAGGAAGACAACCTAAGCCTCCTGGATGTGGCTACCACAGGTTTTGGAAGGTGTTCCTGCCTGCCTGGGCTCATCCTCTGAATATTTGCTCATCACTTAAACCTTCAGTTGACCCATAGAGCAGGAGTCTCAAACTCAACTGCAAGTGGAGATGGTGATGCAAGGACCGAGTAAGCCCTGGGGGTTGCAGAGAGCACCGACATCCTTAGTGCTCAGGACGCTCATTACGGGCACAAGTCCTGCGTCCAGAAAGTCAGTCAGAAATGGCGCTATAGACTAGAAGCCTATATTCTCATATTTGATTCTACAATATCAAAGCAGAGGCAACTAATTCACATTGAAATAGCAGCATGTGTGATGACCCAGCTCTGGCAGTCCTCAGCATTGCTTCCTAAGTCTGGATTAGTCTTATGCTGAGTCACTGCCTCACTTTGATTCTTTCCAAAACAGTTCTCCGAGAAGTCCTTGGCTTAATTGTACCCCTGCCCTTAGTTCCTCCCTGTAATAGTCCCTCTTTCTTCTGGGAACTGGAGGCTGGTTTTAGAACAAATATATTTGATTCTGGAGCCCATGTCTCAGTTCTTCCAAGCCTTAGTTTCCTCTCCTGTAAAATGGGGTCAATTTCAGTGCCCTCTCTCCTCCGTGAATAGGTAGTGAGAATCAACTTGCTCTCTGTGATCTGCAACAATTGCAAGGTGTATATAGTTATTTTTTCTCATTTTTATTTGAACAGCATCACAATTATAAAAAAGAAACCATGAAGACATTAAAAAAAGAATCTGTAATCTCACTGAGCTAACCCATGTGCTGTCATAGTTTCCTGTACTTTGTATTCTCTTCCAGTTCCTACCCACATAAAACCCATCGGATGATCCCAAGCTCAGTTGCCTGTCCCCCAGGCTGCCCTCTGCCCCTCTGTCTTCCAGCAGATGGGATGGGAGCAGAACCAGCTCCCTCCAATTATGCTGGGGGAATGATTTATTGCTGAGGGTTTTGAAAGAGACCAGATGTTGTGTGCAGAGTGAGTAGCTAATGCAGATACAAAATAGACCAAATAGATAAAATATACCAGTTATGAAAGTGACGGAATGAAACACTCAAGAGTGACTTCATCACAGTGTTGCCTTATTTCATAGAGGTTTTCATAACTTTTTGAGATTTCACACTCATTATCTCATTTTCTCCCCGTGAGGAGTAGGTAGAATAGAGCAGGTGTACTATTTTAAGGCTAAAAACAAGAATCCCAAAGAGGCTAAGGGATTTGTTCAAGGTTTTGGTTGGTGTGTGCTAGGATTGGGCTTGGAACTCATGTCTGATAGACTTTCTTTTTTTATGTTTCCATTGATTGAATTCTTAATTATACTTTCTGTGTTCAGTGACCATATGTTAGTATTTCTTTCATATTAAACCCTCACATAATAAATAGTGATTATTTCATTAGTAATAGGTACTTGGAAGTCTCATGAAGGTGATATGAATATCATAACAATTTTAAGGTACAATTCACTGTAGCTCTTTAAAACAAACCCCATTGAGCTACAAATCTGGTTGCCTCATATTTAATTGGAAGAAGTGAGTCGCAGAGTAGGATTTAAAAATCTGTCTGTACATCAGTATTCTACTTGGCTGTTGTAAAGTTTGCCAGTTATCCCATTTCTGTTATTTCATGGGGTACTCAGTGCATCTCTTGGAGGTGTGGTGGGTGAGGTGCACATGTTACCCTTCACCCGGAGCCGGAGTCTGAACACTTACCCTCACTGAATCTTAGTATTAGATTTTTCAAGGAGAACGCAGCATAGTCAAGCTCTGGATCCAACAATGCTTTCTTTACTCAGCATTTCTGTAGTGGGTACTGGTCTCCTGCGGATAGTGGCTGTTCCCAGCATTCGGGGCAGTCGGTCTGCTTGCAGCCCTCTTGTGATCCAAGCCCCTGTCCCTTCCCCAGAGGGGGCTACTAGAGCAGCGGTGTGGCCGGGTGCCGCGCGATTCTCATGCTTACGCAGACAAAGGGGTGCACATTGCTTGTGCAATGGAGATATTTTCACTGAGGTAAGAAGCCCAACACAACTGTGAAGACCACGTATCTCTTTTTAAGGGAGTGCTCTAGCCCAAGGCCATCTCTCTATGGCTGGGAGGAATCAAAAGATTGTGCACATCAGGCAGCCTTTCCCAACAAGGCGGTCAGCACAGCAATGAAGCTCAGATTAAATAGTCACTATCTCATTTGAATAGACAAATAAAAGGGTTTAAGTCTCCCTTCCATATGTTGTAGGCGGTCCCATTCAAAGGCTCCATGAGATCCCAGGGGAGACGAACTTAAGGCTGCGGATGGAGACCCAATGCCATCTGCTTTGGGCAGTCATAAGGAGAGTCTGCAGCCCACCATCAGGCTCTGCTGCTGCCATCTGTGCCCAGATGCTGCCTGTGCCTTGGGATTGCTTATGCGTCTCCTACCTGGGATGGCTCGGTGGGTGGCCTTACTCCAGTCTGACAATTCACTACACACCGGATTGCTGTGTGCTGAAGACTTTATTGATGTTTTGTGGGAAATGGAAAGTAATTACACCACAGGTAGAACACCGCTCCAATTCCATTCAGATGTTTGTGTTCTATTAAGCACTTTGCACCACGGGGAAGTTTTTGTTCACCTGCTGCCATATTGTGGGAGCCTTCTTGCTGCCTATATGGTCTCCACCTTTCCTTTCTCTCACTTCTGAAGATTTCCAGCTGCTTCAATGTGGGGCTTAATTTTTCTCTCACTTTGATTTTTCAGAACAATTACTTTTTTCCCCAAACTTTCTTCTTTTCAGTCCATGCTCTGGAAATTTTGAACTTCTGTTCCCAAGGAATCTCTCAGGTATTTTTCTAAAAAGCTGTCGTCTGTCCAGATTTGAATTCCTAATTAGCCTAAGAAGTGGCTGCAGCTGATTCTTATTTTAAATGCCATTTTTTTTCTTTCTTTGAATGAGTGTTTCCACTCTACAGGTGAAGAAACTGGGGCTCTGAGCCTTGAAATCAGTGGAGGGAACGTTAGACCAGAGTCTTGGTTCGAGGTTTGTCTGCTCTGCCCTTCTATTTTTTTTTTTTTCAGGAGGTTTCAATGTTAATGTGTTGTTGTAATGATATCAAGCCGTATCTTAATTTACTTTTCTCCATTATAAATGACTACTTGAAAGAACATTTTGCATGGACTTTCCACTGCTCAGAATGCAAGGAGCAAAATCCTGACTCTAAAGAGCAATGAATGTCGTGGCTGTGGGTTAACACAGCCAACTCAGGCTGTTTATATTCCTTGTAAAAATAATTGTCTCATTAATCTTCACCACAACTATGCAGTCCCGTCACCAAGGTCAATTTAAGGGCGCAGGTGAGCTGCAAGAATGACATCATGCACACAGAACAAAGTCCTGACACCAGTGTTGATGGAAGTGGCAGTGAATGTGGAGGAGTCAGACGCTGGAGGTGAGAGAGACAAAGGTCCATCTTCTGAGAATGTGCAAGACAGACCAACTCTCAGTCACACTGAGAACTTGTTAGGCCTGTGAAGTGGGTGCAGGGAACCGAAAGGCCTTCTGTCAAGGGAAGTCTAATGGACTGTGGAATTCAGTGCTACTAAATATACTCCAGGTGGAACAAAGTGATAAACTTTTAATCCTTGTCTAGATACACACTTCTCTTCAGTGGTCACCTGCTGTCACAGAGGCAATGACTTAGGTGCAAAAGAATCCACACAGACAAAAGCTTTTGCTCCAGTGCATAAATTACATCCCTGGATAATAACTGGAAAAGAATGTATTATGGCAAGCCGTTGAATTATGGGCTCAGTTTAGGAGAAGAAAATGAGGACAAAGACTTCCAGAGGATGGTGGTATGTGCATAGAAAAGATGAATGAATGGCTCTCATTAATTAGGTTTTCTTAACCAACAGCCATTTACAGGGCCAGGTACACTGGTAGGCACTGTGGAGCAATAGCGAGTAAAACATCACGCTTGCCTTTAAGGAACTTGTGGTGAATGAGTCAGTAAGTTATGACTGCACAGATTGCACTGAGAGGTGGAGATCTAGGTTGCTGAGATTATAGGAAAGCACAGCCTCAGTAGGCAGAAAGTGCCTTTTCCTCAAGGACATTATTGATTGATTGATTGATTGATTGAGTAGTTGACTTCAGTACTGGGGATTGAACCCAGAGCCTTTGTAGTAAGCTACATTCCTCGACAATTTAATTATTATTATTATTTTTTGAGATAAGTTCTCACTAAGTTGTTAAGTTGCTCAGGCTGGGCTCAAATTTATGATCCTCCTGCCTCAACCTTAAGAACTTCTTTGACCATCACATCTGAAGGCTGAGGATTGTACCAGGCTAGAGGAGAGATGAAGCTCCATTCCAAGCAAAGTTCAGCGTCTGTGGGTGGTAGGAGCTAGGCAGGGGTGGTAAGGCAAGGAAGAGGGAAAATGGGTCTAAGTTCATGTCACGTTGAGACAGATGTTGTTTTGGTCTTGGAGCATCAAAGAAGGACACTTAATGACAACAAGATCAACAAAAATGAAAATTCATGCTCAGTTGTTGAAGAAAAGACTTCAGGGTGACAGTGCAGGCTTGGGCCTGACAGCATTCAGTCCTGTGTGTTAATAAGTTGAAATGAGAATTCAGGTATGTGGACGGGGGAGATGAGGACCTGGAATGACATCAACGTTTAAAAGATGGGCAGGACGGTCCTGGTGATGTGGATCTTTGACCCCAACACTCTGGGAGACTAACACAGGAGGATCACAGTTATGAGCCTTTATGACTTATTAATAAGAATACCCTGTCATCCTTGGCCCCCCTCAAAAAAGTAAAAAATGGGCTGGAGGTATAGCATAGTGGGAAAGTGGAAAAGCCTTGGGTTAGTTTTTCAGTATGATGGAGAGAGAGAGAGAGAGAGAGAGAGAGAGAGAGAGAGAGAGAGAGAGAGGGAGAGATGAATGACATGGTACTACCCTGTTTCATTTATACTTGGAGAAACAGGCACTGCATTGCCACAGGAAGGACCTTTGGACTAACTAACCCAGATGCCATGCAAACAGCCCAGGAGTCCAGGAGTCAGCCAGACTCAGGCAGGTCAGGTGCGATGAGGCATGTGCCAAGCACGGCAGGTCTGCCACACATTCAACTTGAAGTCTGTCAGGTAGCAATCCCTACACTAAACTATTTTTTTTTTTAAATTTTACCAACAAGGAAATTGACAAGTAGAGTTGTTCAGTGATTTCTTTTTTCCAGTTACTTGGTTTGATTATTGTCCAAGCAAAGGGAAAATACATACCAGGCCACGTTTGTGCATGTACAGTATATTTTTCAATGATGAGCAGGCTTGTTTTTTTTTATTTTTGTGGCAGGGTCTTGCTTTATAGTATAGGCTGGTCCTCAAATCACTATGTAGCCCAGGCTAGACTTGAACTCACAGCAATCTTTGTGTCTCAGCCTCTGGATTTCTGGGAATACAGGTGTGTGCCACCATGTACAGCTATTATACTGTGCTGGGAGATTAAACCCCAGAGCCTTGAGATTTCTAAGCAAGTGCACTCATCTCTGAGCTATGCCCCCACCTCAACTCTGTATCCTCAAAGTTTCTGTTGGGTTTTAGGCATTGTGGCAGACTGCAATGCTCAATTGTCTCTAAGAATAAGTGTTTCTGCCACTAAAAAAGAACAGCTTCATGCATCCCTTTCTGTTTCCTTTTTGTAGAGAAAATAAAGTGTGTATTCTCATCCTTCAGTTTGTATATGTAGCACCTTTCATTTTTTAAATCCAGAAAACAATAAGATTAAACCTTCTAGAAACCATAGCTAGAATTTTTTTTTTTTTTTTTTTTTGAGTCAGGGTCTCACTCGTAGTTCAGGCTGGTCCTGAGCTCATTATGTGGCCCAGTTGGCCTTGAACTCATGGCAGTCCTTCTGTTCTTGCTTCCTCTGAGTGCTGGGATTACAGGCGTGACCAGTATTCCCAGGTTACATGGTGTTGGGGAATCGATCTCTGGGCTATGTGCTATGCAAGCACTCTAACTCCTGTGCTATTCCTCCAACCCTCACAGATAGAAATCCTTTAATAGACAGAGAATAACATTTTTCCCACTCTACTCATAGTTTTGTGGTATACTGAACACTGTGCAAATTGTTTCTTATTTTTTTGTTTTGGTTCTTTCCACATAGATACTGGTAGAGGATGGTCTAGAGCTTAATTCTAAACCAAATATAATACGATATCAAACGTTATTTCACACCCTGCAGAACGCTTCCAAACTTTCTCCATAAACCACCACAACTTTGGAGTCAGTAGCGGATGGTTTCTTGTCAAAGCACGTTCCGAATTGCCAATCTGGATCCTCTCAGGGCAGGGTGCCAAGAACATTCCCCTCCTGGAGAAAGACAGATGAGTGTAATCAATGACTTCATTCTCTTACGTGTTGAAAAACAAAGTTCGCATTGTATGGTTTTGCCACACCTCACTCTCAACACAAAATTCTTCATTTGACTCAATTTTCCTGTGGCCCGGGCAGCACCTGCCCATTGTGTGCCCTGCCCTGGCACAGAAAGCAAAGCGGTTTCATCTGTCTTCTTCTCTGATTCCTGCCAAATACTTGGGCTTAGACTTGGCCCAAGAGGGACTCTGACGCTGGGAGAGCTGCCAACTGGAACCCGCCACGCCCAGGGCAGCCGTGGCTTGAGTTCCGTGTGTGCCTGATGGTTGCCGCCTCCGCCTCCTTTCCCTCCCACTCACCTGCCCACCTTCCTTTCTTTGCGTGGCTTTCTCCTATCCCTCACCACGTCTCCCATTTCTTCTTTGTGTTTTCTTTTTATTACTCTCTTCTTTTCTTCCTGACATCCCCGTCTCTCCTCCTCGCGTGTCCTTTCTTACGTGTCACTTTCTTCAATTGTCTGTGTCCTTTTTTCCCCACTCCGTGCCTTGCCGGCTCTCTCTTCCTTCTCAGGTCCCCTTTCTGGCTCTCTCTTTCCTCCTCCGCAGCTCATTTCACCTTTCTCTGTTCTTGTGTCTGAGCGCCCTCGCCTCTTCTCGCCTGGCATTTCCTTTCCAGTTTGGTCTTTCGTTCCCCTCCGGTCTTCGCTGCGTTTCTTCTCCCGTTTCCCTGTTTGCTTATCGCTCTTGCCTCCATTTCCTTTCTTCTTATTTCCTGTTAGTACTTTCCTCATCCTCTCTTTTGTCTTCCCTCATCTTGCTTTGTTTTTCTCTAACCCTCGTGTTCTTCTCCACGCCATTGCCATTGCGCTGTGCTGGATTCTGTCCTCTGTGTAGGTCCCGTTTTCTGTTTCTCCATTCTTGCTTTGGTTTCGCTCGCCCCGTCCTGTCCTGCCGGCTTCTTCCTTCTTAATTCTGTGGGTGTTTCTTCCCTGTTTTCAGGTTATTTTGGCTTCCATTTCAGCTCTCTGCTTTCCACATTCCACCTTTTTTTCTTGCCTCGCTTTTTCATACTTTCCTCAAGTCTCTTTCTGCGTTCCTTTCTTCCTTTCTTTTCTCAAATATCTGTTTCTCCCTTTTTTGTTTCTCTCCTGACATTGCTTTTTCATGCCTTTTCCTCTTGTTTCCTTTTCTTACTTCTCTTTATTTTTTCCATATTATTTTCTTCTTTTTTCCTTTTTGTTTTAACTAATTAGTCTGCAATGTGAGTCCTGACCTCAGGGCCCTGTGCATACTAGGTAAGTGCCCCTCCACTGGGCTACCTTCAGCCTTCTTTCCCCTTTAAACTTCCCTTTTCCCTCCTCTTTTTGTTTATTCTAATCTTCTTTCTTCTAGTTTTTTCTTTATGCTTCTGTCTTTCCCTCCTTTTGCTTTCTCTTTCTAACTTTTCTCTCTTCTCTTTTTTCTTTTATGTTATTCTTCCTTTTCCTTCCTTCATTTTTTCTCTCCTTTTGTATGTTCCTCTCTCTGTTTTCCTTTCGGCTCTGCTGCTGTTCAAGGATTCAGGGTGATATTATTGCGGGAGTGTCTACTTGCCAGTAAACTAAACCAGCATTCAAACCTTGAGTTGGTGGGACACCGCTGGGTCACTAGCAGGTCATCTGTCTGAGCATCAGGGTTTCGTCTTTAGATAATCTAGCTGTTGGTTGTGACACCCTTCTTGACATTCCACGTGAAATGGCTGACCTCGCCCACTGTGCGTGGGTTGGGGAGATCCAGGTCCTCTAGGTCTGGGTGAGAGGTTGCTCTAGGTTTCTCCAGTGAGCTCTGAGCGTCTGTGTCTGCAACTGAAGGCAAGTGTTGGATCTTCCCACTCCTGAGCTTTCGAAATCTGTTTTGTGTTGCAGCATCTCTGCCATGGAATGCCAACCACAGTCTTGGCTTCCTTCTGAGAGCAACTCTTGCACACAGTGCTTCTGCTTGTAGTACACTCTACTGATGGATTAAGGTCAACAAACAGTTTTATATCTCTGTGTTGCAGCATGGGTCTCATCTCTTTTCAAAGCAGAAAAAGCAGAAATGGGCAACTTTTGGTCTACAAGATAAATCTAGCCAGAAAACAAAAGCAATCCAAAGACACACAGCATATATCTGGCCTAGCATTGCATAGAAACCCTTGCATTAGCTTGAAAATTGGGAGATATTATGTAAAGATTCATTCTAGCTGCTTTTAATAAACAGAACACCAGATGATGCTTGGACCTCATTTCTGCGTGACTGTGAGCAGCTAAGTAAGCATCTTGGATGTTTGGGTCACCACACTCTGCCCTGACCCTTCACTCCTCATCTCTCTTGCTTGGTCCCTGGAGGTGTTGAAGGGAGAAGGACTATTGTCAATTTTTAGTAATTCTTATCTAAACTGTGTAGTTTATAATCTGACCCACTAAGGGCTTACCTTTCTGACATATAGCTTCCTGTTACACAGAACAGGCTAAATATTTCAAAAAGGAGAAGGAAAAATTTATCAGGAGAAAAAGAGAAAGTTAAAAAAAGAAAACATACGTTATCTTAAATTTTCTCTTAAAAATTTCTTAATTTTTCCATGCCTTTAAATTTTCCTGTTGTGGTAAAGGTATAGCTCAGCAATTAGAGTGCTTGCCTAGCATGTACACCATCCCAGTTTGATTCCCTAGCAACACGTAAGCTGGGCCTGAGGGTGCATACCTCTAACCCCAGTACTTGAAAGGCTGAGGCAGAAGGATTTCAACAAATTCAAGACCAGCTTGGGGTATGTAGTGAGCTCAATAACTGCCTGGACTACAGAGTGAGATCTGTAGACCTGTCTCAAACAAATAAAAAAATCTAAAATTTTTCTGTTATCTAGTACCTTATCAGAGTAAAGTATTGTTTTGGGCAAGATACAAAGTTAGATAAATAAATTTCTTAAAACACTTTTAAATTTTTAAAAATTAAAATCTTAATTTAAAAATATTAATATTCTTTTATCTTTGTGCTGCTTTCTTGCCTTTGTGCTCCTCCTTCTCCTTCCTTCAGTGGGAATGGCCCAGCCTCCCATGTCCACCCCGGCAGGAGACTCACTGCCCTTTGAGCCCAGTGATCATGAGAGTCAGAATGGGACACTGCTTACAAAAGTGTGGACGGGATTTAGGGAGACGAGTATAGAGTAACATGGGACTAGCTTCCAATACCTTCATGCCTGAGGTATTGAGAATCCAAGCAAAATCTTCCAGAATCCAAACAAGAGGAGAGCTGTATAAAAGAAATACTTAATGGAAGAAGGATTCAGGCTACTTGTCCTGACTCCAGAGGGAAGGCTTAGGACTCTTGCTGTCACGCTAAAGTTGATTGAAACCAGATGAATCAGAAAAAAAAAAAAAAGCCATTGAGGTTGTATTTCAGTATGGGGGTGGGATCTGGAAGGACGAATGGAAAGCAGGTGTCATGGAAGTTCTGTTGCTGGACTTGCCTTCTGTATCAACACAGTCATGGGTAGCAACCAACAAAGGAAACTGGGCTGACTTTTAAAGGGTGTTCTCCTCGGTCTAGGCAGCAAGCAGTCAGTGTGACAGTCAGAGTTCATACCTGGGTGGCTAGTCTATAGCCTGGAGGGCAGGGGACTGGTACTCCTTGGGCTTCTCTGGTCATCAGACTGCCCGGGACCTGGTGGCAGGGCCACCTCAATGGCTCCTGCATTGCATTTCCTGCTGCTTCTCCATCCTTGAACAGCTTGAGGTTTTCTGCTGAACTTCAGCTGAAAGATAGAACTCTGGACATGAAGGTGGGGTTGGCAGGGGTGAACTTTAACCAGAAAATGTAAAGAAAGCTTTCTTCTGAGTGTGCAGAGGATGTAGGGACTCACCCAATGAGACTTCCTGGATTAGAATGTGAGTTTTTTCTTATTTCTCGCGTCTGTCTCCTGCCTTCTTAGTACTTAAATCATTTTTTCTCTTACTAATAATCTCAGGCTTCTGTTTCATCCTCTTCCCAAGGCAAAATTAATTGTTCCTATCTTTTTTCATTTTGTTTTGTTTTTGTCCTTCTAGAGATAGAGCCCAGGGCCTTCACTCTGAGCTACATCCCAGCCCTGTTTTTGATTTTGACCTTGAGACCGAGGTCTCGCTAAGTCACTAAGTTGCTCAGGCTGGTCTCCAACTTAAAATCCTCCTGCCTTCAGCTCCCAGGGTGCTAGAATTACTGACTTCTGTCACAGGCCCAGTTTTTTTTTTTTTTTTTTT
>PVKB01003596.1:0-179426 GCA_004027205.1 Ctenodactylus gundi | reverse complement strand
CTGCTTCCTCCTTATTTACAAATCTTGTCAGCTGGCTGGCCAGTTAATTTGATACTCATTCCATTCCATGCCAATGTGATAGTTCACACAGCTAGGTGTGTGGCCTTCTGAACTGGAAAATTTGCAAGCAAGTGTCTTGATTTCTTAGTGAAGAAGTTAGTCTAATATGATGAAAATTCCATTTGCTAATACTCAGCAACATCCAGGCGAGTTGCATTTCTGGTCAAGTGCAATTTGAGTGGTATTTTAAATAACATGCTGTGATTGGCTATCTTCACTGCCTAATTATGATTCATCTTTGATATTATATTTCTACAATATCATTGCTATCTTTTTTCTTCTACCTTTTAAAAATTTAATTATGCATTTTCAGAAATTTATTATTTTTATCTGAATGTAATATTTATCTTAATTAACTAGGCATAATTTATTAATTTTCCATCCCTTTTTATTTCCACAAAAACTTTCAGATGAGATCAGACACATTCAGGTTGGTATGGCTGTGGACCACAAAAAATTTTCAAAGCATGATAGAGCCTGGAATATGGGAGGGTTTTTTGTTTGTTTTTGTTTTTAATCAAGCTTCTTTTTTCATGTCTGCGTGACTGGAGGCAAGGCTCTCCTGTCCCCCTAAAGGGTTTGGCTGGGATCTTCTGGTTCCTCTGCAGGTGCTGAGGAGGAGGCAAATACATATGTGGGCTCCTGTATTAGGCCTTATCTCTCTACATTCTAAAAGCTTAAATGTGACCCAGGCAGCAGGGTCAGCAAGCAAAGAACAAAATAAATAAAGCTAATACTTTCCTTTCTAAACTGGTATCAACTTCAGTGTCCATCTGAAGCAGATTCAGTTTGCAGATGTTCATGCCTACCCAGTTAATGAGCATTCTACCACCTGACAGCTGATAATTCAGAATTTGCTGATTCGGAGAGTGCTTATGGCTGCAGAAATTTAATCCACTCCCTGTGTATAACCAGTAGCTCCTTCACTCATGTCTAATCCCCCACAGGAGCTATCAGCCCTGCACGTGCTGGGTTTTTGACAAGACATTTTTGCACATATAGGATTAAATTATTTCATAGGGAAAAGAAAAAAAGTAGGGATGGGAATTTTGGCAGCTCCGGCAAAGGGGAAAACAAGGTCATACCAACTGTTTTTCTCTCCTAAGCGCTGTAGGAATCCTTATAAGCTTGCTGGTTTAGGGAAACGAGTCTTATGTGTCCAATTGTTTTCCTAAACTGCCTTGTTCAAAAAACACAGCCTGAAGGGTTGAACTAGAAGAAAAGAAATATAAGGCAGGCATCAGGAAAATTTCTAAGTAGCTGGAATACTATAGACATTCTTCCTCTGGGCCTCAGAGCACTTGTTCACTGAAGCACTGAGCACATTGTTTGAGTTGTCAGTTGTATTCACTAAACTCTACGTTTCTGAATAACAGGTGTTCATTTTTATTCACTAGGTAGGATACCTGTGACTGCCATGGACAGGTGCCCACTGTGCTTAGTTATGAGTGCTGGGCCAAAGCGTGCAGGTTAGAATTGAGAGACCAGCAGTGGTAAGATGCTCTTTTGATATAAGCAGAGAGGGGTAAGGGACATGATGATGGCACAGTGGAGAGAAACATTATAAGCAAAGGGCCATCTGGGCTACCTGAGCATTTCTAATGGTGAAGGCCAGTGAGTGGCCCAGGCCAGCAGACCTTGGCAGGACAGGTTGGTGTGGTGTCATGCTTTATCAACTTGGTGACTGTGGGGAGACTACTGCAAAGCAAGCAAGACCCCCAAATTAAATTAGGAGTGCTATTTTGAAGCATAAAACTTGATTTGGATTTCCAAGAACATCTCTCAAGGCAAGTTGTCACTGACATATGTGGGATCAGCATTTGTTCTATGGCTTTCATAGAAATAATCATGAGACCAGCACTGTAGGTGGGACTGAGAGAGTGACAGCAGTGGCCAGGTTGTATCTTCCAGTTCTTCTTTTTTCTTGGCAAGTCATACGGAGCTGTAGGGTCTGAAAAGACCCCAGAATCTCCCAAGAATCATCACCAATATTGGTCTTCAGAAAGAGCACCTGAGTTTCCTGTCAGGAAGGTTCTATAGGTTGGGTGGTTGCTCCAGTGATCAAATGGAACGACCAAAAAGAAACTGAAATGGATTTTCACTCCAAGTTGATGAGGCCAGATATAAAGGTCTCATATATAATGTAAACACAGTAGAAGACTCTAGGGTACACCAAGATCAAGATCTCAGCAAGCAGAAGTGTGGACCTGAACCATGGGGATAGAAAGGCAATGTCGCCCATCATCCATACGTGGGTAAGATGGTCTCATTTATCTTTATAGTCCACTACTTACCAAGTAAGGATTTCCATGTTCATTAATATTGAATGAACAAATCGATAGAAAAGTGAGTGAGCAGAGATATAACTACAAAGTAGTATAATTATTCTCTAAAAGCAAATACGCTGTCACTTTTACATTCATACGAGCTTTCCCTATTTGGATTTATTCCCATAATATATTTATTTCCCAGGACAGTTTTGAGCTCCTGTAGGAGTTAATTGCATTGAGAACACGTGGTTTTACTTTCAGTGGTGGTGACTTTTCATCCATTGAGAGTGAGTGTGATTTTAGAAACAACCAAAACTAACTCAAAGTCTCATTTTGTGAACTATTTGGGCAAATAGGAGAGGTAACATATGCTGACTTTTTAATAGTTTTAAATTCTAAAGTAATGGAGCTAAATTTCTATCTCTGAACTGAGACATGTTCCTCAAAACAGAACCTCTCAATGCTGAGTACTTCAGAGTTCAGTATAGTATGGATCTTAGTAGAAAACAAAAACAAAGGAATATTCATATATTTTAATAACAAAATTACATATTCAGCTAAAAATATGCATTCTCAGCTTCTTGTTATTTTTTTATCAGGGCTTAATTTTACCTTTTCTTCTTCAGTCCATTCAGGGTTCCTTGGGTCATAAGAGCCATGGTGTTTGAAGTGACCTGTAAGTGCAGGGCCCGTATACGGCAAGAGAGGTGGCCACTGCTGTACTATATTTGAGTCTTCTATGCTTTGTCATTTTAATTCCTGATTAGATCTAGTTGGGGTGAGATTTTTGTTACATGGATAATGTTACATACATTTTCATTGAGAGAACTTGACTCAATATAGAAGGGATGGCTAGTCCAGAAAAATCTGTGTTAGTGGCAAACTGAAGAGACTTAACTTGGATTAACAACACTATTTCTATGACCTCTGCTACTTGAACTGCTGCGGCCAGTACTACTAATCCTCTAGTTTAGATAAACTCCATCTCTGAGTCTTCCCAACAGTGCTATGAAATGGAGGGACACCACCTGGGCCTTGTTCAGGTGTATTAGTTGAGCACACAGTAAGTTTTCAGGTCCTGATCAAGAGTAACAATCATGACAAAGACTGGAATGTGCTAGAAAAAGAGGAAAGAGGTGACCCTGGAATTCCCAGAAAATGTCCTTCATCCTCAGAAAAGATGTTATGCCTTTTAGTTAGCATACTCCTCTCTATTTTTCTTTACCCTATATCTACCACTTTCCAACTCCCAAAAGGTAAAGAATTTGATTTTTCAAAATCTCTCTATTCTTGGCCACAATGAAAGTCTTCACTACCAAAACAAAGCAGAAGCGCACACTTTTGGTACAGTGATCCCCTTATACGTGGCTTCAGTTTCCAAGGTCTCAGTTACTTGCAGGTATTTTACCTGCCCCTTAGTTACCTGATCACCATTTTGGTTATCAGACTAATTCGTGCAACATTAGCATGCTGTCTTCAAGTCACTTTGATGTGGTAGTCTACCGCTACATCGTCATGCCTGTGTTGTTCCTCCCTCTGACCCTCATAATACATGCGTTTTATCCTAATGCATCATCACAAGAATGGTTGGTCCATCACAATAGTTTGAAAGAGAGAGAACATTTTAGTAATTTTTATTATAGTATATTTTAATAAATATTACTTTTTATTGTTAGTAATTGTTAATCTCTTACTGTGCCTAGTTTATAAATTAAATTTTACTACAGGCATGTGTGTGTTGGAAAAAACATTGCCTATGTAGGGTTCAGTATTACCCACGGTTTCAGAAATCGCTGGTGGTCTTGGGACACACCTCGCATAGATAAGGGGCATGACCGCGAAACATGTGATCCACCAAAGTGTTGCTTTGCACTTCGTGAAATTTTCAGAGACAAGATCACGAGGGATCAGTCTCCCATGGTAAGAGTTAGAATCTGCGCAGCAAGCAAGCACAAGTTGCATTAAAATCAAATACTTAGGAAAAATTTGAAGGCATGAAAGTGTTTATTTTGACCATATTTTAGTCTTACTACTTTCCCCTAGGCTGGGTATTACCATTACTCTTATCTGAGAAGTTGCTATGGAAACCAATTTGTACTGTTCTCTCTTTGCCATAGTGGTTTGCTCAGGCACTCACTATCTCTCAAAAATCTTAACAGTAGTGAAACAGACATCAAACCCCAGAGGAGTGAAAAATGGGATTTGTATTTCTTCTTCCCACCCTCCTCCACCCCCTTCAAAGGCGTGACTATTGACAAATTGGTAGCTCACAAATTCTACCAACAATGATCCATTTTCCACACGGACAGATGCTGACAGAGGGGCTGTCACGCTGATGAAGCGAGGCCTGCGCCGGCTGGTCTGCAGCGCCCTGGCGGAGAGCGCTCCCACTCACAGTGGACACAGGTGCTCTGTTCCGGTTTGAAGGATGAGAGCCAATCATCACACTTACAGAAACATAAGAAGCACAGAATCGCTGTCCATCAATATCAAAACAATGGAGCAGATGTCTGAATTAGGGAAGAGGACCTCTTTTATTTTTAGGGTTCTAAATTGACTAAGCAAAAGGTCATTAGAGAACCACGGGAAGAATCAGGAGGCACTGTGTTTAGGGGGTTCTCAATCTCATCTGTGACTTTGCACTATGGTCCGAGGAGAGTCCTGCCACACCCTGTCTGTCCTTCATTGCCAATGAGATATACTGCACAGTATTTTTGGCACTCTGTCTGCAACTTGTCCAGCAAAGTGGTTTTGGGAGAGTTGGGCTCTCACATATTGGCCTACTATCCCCCTCAGCAACCATCTCATGAGCTGCAGTAGAAGTTTCTTGGCCATTGGTGACTTGGCCTCAGAGACGTCATATAGCATTCCTTCCTCTGTACTCTGTTGGCTAAAGAAGTCCACAAAGGCACAGGAGAGGAGGTCACAGACCCACTTCTTAATAAAGTGGCTGTTAAGTCATTGTAGCCACTTGAAAATGCTTTAAAATTAGTGAATATTTTGAAATATTATGGCAGACTTCGCTCAAAATTTTCTCTCTTGATATCTCAGAATCTTCATTAAGCAAAAAGAAACATTATCACCAGGACATACCAATAGTGTTTTCCTTAATACCTGCCTTTTGCTGAGCGCTCACTGTGTTTCAAGTGCTTTACGTATTTCCTCATCACTAATCTCAGTAATAACTCAGGACAAACCCAGAAGTCATTGTTGTTTTAAAAACTTTATTACTCATGCTCATAGAAAAGATGGACAGAAGGCAGCAGTTATTTCCATGAGAAAAATCACAAGCTCAATGCAGTCAGACCTTGGTACTTTACTGCTTTGAAACTTGTTGAATTTAATGCCCCATGCATTTTGTTGAAAAAAAATCTGTATTAATATTTGTCCTTGTTTGATACTCAATGTGCAAGCTAGAATTTGTGAGTGTTGATTGTGTAGTGACTGATTCTTTTCCAGCTAAAATGATCCACTGGATATCTGTCATTTCTGGTACTCAAATTCTCTCTCAGATTGAATTAATGATCCATAGTCATCAAGGTGCCACTGTGGCCTCTGTCCCTTGTTTTGACTCTGGACTTGGCTCTGGCTCACAATTTGAATTCCTTGTTGGTATGACCACTAGATCTATATTGCTTATAAACAAGGCTACATTTTATTTCAATTGTTGGGCACACCTGAAAACTATTTGTCAACTTCTCCATCCTAGGTCGTTACAGAGAGTCTCTCTGGGCTTTTGTGGACCCAGGAAACAGTTCTCTGCTCACTCATTCTCCACTCCCACCGCTGATGGCTCTTGCGCCCTTAGCCATTAGTACCCATTTGGCTTTAGATAGGGGTCAGTTGGTAGAGAAGAGTCATTGCTTTCCTTGTTACTTATTGTTTTTTTTCAAGCAAAGGGAAGGTATTTGTCTGGATTTCCCAATGCGCAGCCAAGCCCAGGCTATTTTGGATAAAGAAGTGGAGGTTTAGATATCCCAGGGAGGTCATGAAACTCAATTATAACTGGTGTTTTTCAGGTAAGACCTCTCTTAGAGGGTCTAAAAAATGGAGCCCATATTTCGCACTGAAGAACAGGCCCCTCCTTATCCTGGATGTTGGCTTACCTTGTCTACAGGAGCCAGTTCACCCTTTCTCTGGGAGAGTTCTGCAGCATCAGCATTTCAGAGTTCTGGTTCCAATATCCCTCATGTCTGGAGACCAGAGCGAAGTTTTCTCTTCTCTCAGTTGGGTACTTTAGATGTCTTTATTTCTTGCCATGACAGTGACTTCTTTTTTGAAGAAATAAGGGGTAGAAATAATCTTTTGGTTGCAGAGAAGACAATCCCTACTCTGTAGTATCTTTATTTTTAATTTTTTTTTTGTTTGTTTCTCATTGACCCACTTTTTTTTTTTTGGACTGCTTGTAAGGTTTGAAGAATGTCAGTTTGGGAATAAGAGATGCCTGCATAATTGAGATGATGCAAGGAAGTTGCACGTTGGCTCTTTCCCCACCTCCAGGCTCTGCAGGATGGAACTGGGAATTTGTGAGGACAGATTTGCCATGTGTCTATATGTTGACTGAGGAGAACAGGAAGTGAGGGCGTTGCTGCTCTTTACCTTATACTAAAATTTAGGGAGACTATTTGAAAAGTTGTCTAGATATCTCATGACATTGAAAGAAATAAAGAGAGGTGTCTAACTTGCAGTCAATAAACTTGCAGCTGTACTCCAGAGAGTGAAAGTCAAGGTTGGACTGGAAACTCCGATAGTCAATGGCAAGGATATGTGTCTGTATTTCCTGCAGGCCTAACATGGATGCATCAGGAGGGAGGTAGATATTTATTGCCTTGAGAAGATCCTACTCAAGGGAACTGCACATCACAAGAGGGTAGTCAAGAGACATGTCATCCATAGCCAGGGGCCTGCAGGTAGGAGCATTTCCTAGGAGAGATTTATTCTCTGAAAACTCTCTCTCTCTCTCTCTCTCTCTCTCTCTCACATTCTTTCTTTCTTTTTTCTTATACCCCAGGGCATGATACAAGTAGCCAAAATTTTTAGCTATATATTAGAGAGGAAGTTGAAAAATGTTTAATTTCTTACCAATCCTGTCCTTCCTATTTCTGACCTTTAAATGTGGACAGGTGTAAAGCATGGAAGGAAAATAATGTGAATACAATAAAAAACTAAGTTTTTATAATATATTGAATGAAAGAATCTAAAGTAATACTTAATGGAGTATTTTAACACCTGGAATAATGAGATTTGTCATTATTATGTGTCCCTAAGAAAGCCCTAGAAACTCAAATCCAACTTTATAAAAAGAATTACACATCAAAACCCAATGTGATTTATTTTAGGTCCACAAGGCTGGTTTAACATTTGAAACTGAAATTCAGCTATTGTTCTCTACCACATCAACAGTCTATGAAAGAAGAATTACATGATTTTTATCAGTAGAAGCAGAAAAAAAAAACATTTGACCAAATGCAACATCTATTCTTGATACAAATCTTCAGAGAAAGAAAGATTGAAAGGAATTTTCTTAAAATGCTTAAAATAAAACTACTGAATACTTAAACTACTTAATACTTAATCATAATTAATACTGTAAATATTGAATGATTTACCCCTGAAACTGGTAGATAAGTAAAAACTGTCTTCTCTTACCAAACAATTCAGCGTTGTTTGGGAAGCATAGCTAGTGCAATTGGACAGGAAAAGGGAATGAAATGGACAATGATTGGAAAGGAAGCAAAACTGTGTTTATTCGTGATGACATCATTGTTTATGAAGAACATCTCAGAGTTTCAGAACAAAATGCTCCTATAACAGATAAGTAATTAATTATAGCAAGCATTGTAGGATGCAGGGTTAACACGCAAAGGTAATTGTTATAAAACAATTGGCATTTGAATTTTAAACCACAAAAGCATTACAGAGAGAGAGAGAGAGAGAGAGAGAGAGAGAGAGAGAGAGAGAGAGAGAGAGACTAAGGTACAAATCAAGCAAAATTGATTCAAAATATTTAGAAATCTACTGGCTTTAATGAAGACATTAAAGATCTAAGTTATTACAGAGCTATTTTAGTGGTTATGGATTGGGAGACTATTTCAGCTTTAGTGAAGTGTGAATGAAGGAGGGAGAGAGGAAAAGAGGGAGAAGGGAGAGTAGAAGGAGGATCGAGAGAAAGAATGGGAGTCAGAAGACCAGACGAGGAAAGACAAGAAGAGGACAAAGAAGAAGGATGAGGAGGAAATGGAAGAAGAGGAGGGTGGGGAGGAGGAAAGTGATAGGAGTGTGGGTAGATAGGTTAAAATTGTGCAGCTACTCAGCTCCTTTGTGAATCATTAAATGATTCTAATGCTTATTCAGAAAGGCAAAGATTCAGAATAGCTGTACAGCATTAAAGAAGAAGAACAAAGCCATAATCATTGTAAAAAAGTTGAAACTTATCTTAAAAGTACAGGACTAAGATGCTCACTCTCATGACTTCTATTTAACGTAGGTCTTAGCTTGAGAAGTTAGGTAAGAAAAAGAAATGGAAGTCATTCAAATTAGAAAGGACAAGGTAAGATAGTTTCTGTATGCATGTGACTGACCCAATACATATGTAGCCCTAAAGATTTCACCAAAACACTTTCCAGACAAATAAACAAGTTCAGCACAGTTGCACTACACAAAATCAGCATACAAAAGTAAGTTGCAATTTTATACACTTACAACAAACAGTCCCAAGAAATTTTAAATAGGAAACAATATCTATAATTGCAACAAAATGTACTAATGTATTTAACTAATTAAGTGAGAGATCTATGTGCCTAAAATGGTAAAACATTGGTGAAAAAAAATAGAAATTACAAATAAATGGAGGGGCTGGAGGAATGGCTCAGTGGTTAAAGCACTTGAGCAAGTGCTAAGCCAAGCGCTAATTACCGGAGTTCAATTCTCCAGCACCACATAAGCTGGGCGTGGCGGCACACGCCTGTAATCCCAGCACTTGGGAGGCTGAGACAGGAGGATTGCCGTGAATCCAAGACCAGCCTGGACTCTGAAGTGAATGCAGGACCAGACTGGACCACAGAGCGAGACCCTGTCTCAAAAAAAAAAAAACCCAATTAAATGGAAAGATGTTCTGTGATCATAGATTGTCAATTTGTTGATATACCCAAAGTGATGTATAAATTCAATAAATTATTAAAATTTTTATTGCATTTTTTCACAGAAATAGAAAACTTTACTGAAAATTATATGAAAGCAAAAAGCTTGAGTAGCTAGATCCTGAGGAGGAAGAACAGAGGTGGAAGCCTCAAACTTTCTGATTTCAAATTATATTGCAAAGCTACAGTAGTCAAAGCAATATGGTACTGGCATGAAAATATAAACATAAGCCAGGGCACAGAATAGAGAGCCCAGAGAGAAACCCATGCATCTATGACCAACTTCTAGTGTGTATTAAGTAGAGAAGTGATATTATTTACAATAAATACCATGGGAAAATGGGTATCCATATGAAAAAAATCTAACACTATACACACACACAGAAAAATCAAGTCAAAATGGTTCAAAAATATAAACCTAAGAGTGGAACCCATAAAACTCTTTGCAGAAAGCACAGGACGAACGCACCACTGTATTGGCCTTGGCAATAATTTTTTTTTTTTGTGTATGTGACACAAAAGTACAGGAGGCAAGAGAAAAAATGAACAAGTAGGGCTACTGCAAAATAATGTTTTTTCGTATAAGCAAAAGCAGCCATCTGCAAAATGAAAACGAATCCCATAGAATTGACAAAATATTTGTAAATCGTATATTTAATGAGAAGTTTAATATCAAAAATACATAAGGAACTTAACACAACCCAGTAGCAAAAACCCCAACGGACCCAATTTTAAAATTGGAAAAGGACCTTGATAGATATTTTGCAAAGGAAGCTAAGCATGTTACCTACATGTACATGGTGCATGAGAAAATGCTCAGTGTCATTAATCATCAGGGGAATGCAGTTTAAAAGCCATGATAAGATAGGGCCTCACTCCTGTTGTAATGGCTGGGAGATTTCAGCAAAGAATTACACCATGAAAAGGAAATTGAATGGTATTACCAATGCATGAGAAAGCCTCATTGAAGTTAATAGCAGAAAAAGTACTGATTTCAGTAACTTTGGGAATGAATGGAGACTAAGAGTCACAGTAGAAGGTACGGCATGCATTATTAGTATTATTACATTGTTTCTCCTGGGGTCAAGGAGAGAACTCCGACTTTGCTGTGCATATAAACTTAAGCTGGTCAGTTAAGTAAATAAATGGTGGCTTGTGGCATGCAAGTTTTTCACTGTTGCAGTGGGAATTCACAGACAAGACAGTGAAGAAAGTTAGGATGATTCTGGTGGGAATGGAATTAAAGTTAGAGACAACAGTAAGAAAGCATGTTTAAGCTTCATATAGAAGCAGATCTTTACATATATTTACATATGATAGCATATACGAATTTATTTTTTTCTGTCAGCTGAGACCACCCAATAGAAAAAATCCCAGTTTCCTGTCTAGTGCTCAGATTTTGTTTCTTAAGACCATTCTCCAATGAAAGAAATGTCCATGGAGAGATGGCTTGTCCTAAGACTAGGGCAGGAAATATGCAAGATGTGCATGAGAATCTTATAATACTAGAAAGCAGAAAGTGTTCAAAAGAAAGCAATTTGTTAGTCTGGTATGTACAACGGAACAGGAACCAGAGGAAAAGGCTCTCAATGGCCATAGCCAGAACAATAAAGTAACAAAACATTATTAACTGCAACACAAAGCATAATATAGATATCAATAAATTATTGAATGTATTAGAGATGGGGAAGAAGAAATATTCTTCTGTGAAGAAGAATGCCAAATAAATTTTGTAGTCACCTCGCCCCTGAGGTAAAAAGGGTCACTCCACTCCTGACTTGAGAACTGGGAAGACAAGAACATGAAGTAAAAACTAAGAAATGTGAATAAAGTTTGAACTTTAGTTAATAATATATCAACGTTAGTTCATTAATTTTAGCAAATGAACCGTAAGAGGTTAGGTGTTGATAACAGGAGACAGTGTGTGGAGACTCTCTGTACTCTCTCTGCTCAGTTGCTTTGCAAATGTAAAATTGTTCTGAAAAGTAAAGTCTAATAATTTAAAAATGAAGTCATAGCTCTTATATCCATTCATGCTCCTAACTTAGCTATTGGGAAGAACACGTCCACTCGGCTTGAAGTTGGAAGAAGAGAGATCAAGCTCTTGCCTGCCCTTAACCCTCTTGTGACCTCATGGCGGCTATTGTACCTCTGGAACACAGTTCATTTATTGGTGGTGTAAGTTAGTGCACCTCAGGGAACAGAAGCAGTAGCGTGTGTAGGAGGGGGTGAGAGGCAAACAGAGGCTTAGCGTAAGGAATTGGCTGATAAGATTATGAAGGATGTGAAGTCCCAAAATGTGCAGGAGAAGTCAGGAAGCTCATCCAGGAGAGCTGGTGTTTCAGTTAGGTCTCAAGGGAAGGAAAAGCCAATGACCCAGTTCAAAAGCTGTTACTAAAGGAGATTTCCCTCTTATATGGCATAGGATGAAACTTTTATACTTACTATTCAGGTCTTTAACTCTTGGGCAAAGGTCAACTCACCTGAGGACAGGTCACCTAACTGGACTCATGCAAAGCACTCTCACAAAATATTTGGAATAATGTTTGCCTAAATATCTGGGCTCCCTGTGGACCAGCCAGGTTGACACATAAAATTAGCCTTCACAACTATCTTCTCATCGAGAGCCTGTGCTTAAGTAGGGCAAACTAGTGTTGCAGGCTCTGTAATAATAGGTCTAACACTGGAGTGACTCATAGCACATTATTGTCTAGTTGGTGGCCAGGCTTTTCCAGTGGCTGTGGCTTGAAGTTGTTCCTAGAAGCTCCGGAGACTGGCTCACGTTAGACTTTGGATTATTTGCTTGTGTGTTTTCTAGCAGCTGCTGAAGTGTACAAATGAGCACTCTCTCACGAAAAGAGTCCTATGGCTAAAGTGGGCCTCTTATCACAGAGCGAAAATGCTTATCTCCGAGGCTTATACAATTCAATGAGAGAGCTGCATAATTTATATTACAGGGAGCCAGTGGTCTGTTTTTTTTTTTAAAGGTCCCCTACATCTGAATGAAAATGACTCAAAGTGGGGAAAGTCTAAGGATGCTTGTCACCAACACCGAGATGCTCTGCTATCCTTATCAGGCAGAGTGGCCAGCAGGAGCGTCAGATATTTCAGATATATTTGTCCCCTGAGATCTCCTTGAGGTGCCTACATTGATTAGTCTATTGCTAACATTCACACAAGATAAGTATCGGGATGAAACACTTTGTTAAAAGAAATATTTTAGAACTATCTGTGATGAATAAGAAAATTAGGCTGAAAATGCCCCCTTGTTATCAATTGTGAGTGAACCAGACTCTTTCTGTAAAGAAGATTACAAAAGTGTTTTTTTTTTTTTTTTTTGCTGAACATTTTGCTGAGCATTTCTCAGCTACATATCATTTTGCAGGGATTTGGAAACACCTGTAACTGCAACTAATCTACTTTTTTCTTTTTTTCTTTTTCTGCTGTGTTTTCTGGAAGGAACATTCCCTGGCTAAACCTCTAAAACAACAACACTTTGATGTACAAAGGTTGTTTTAAAAACACAGCTACTATTTATGTTTTGAAGAAGCACATTTTATTAGTTCTCATGTCACTGTTAAGGTCTTCATATGGAACATCGCTAGTGGTGGCTAACCATTTCCAGAGCTACTCATTCTAGCAGTTTCCTTCTAGAGTAAGACTGGTGCAAGATTAAGGTCAAAATCCATGTTTAGCAATGTCTGTGACTGTATCTCTATAGGAAGAAATTTTAGGAGGAGGAAGAAAGGAAGTTGACATAAAACTATGAGGTGAGAAAGCTTTCTGGAGTTTCTTCCTCAAAGTATATTTGGCATGGGGTTGTCGAGAGTAGCTTGCCCTTGGGAAACTGCGAATAACGGGTGGGGAGGGCTGGGCAGGAAGTAGGTACGAGGCTCCTCTCTAATCCAGGTACCTTCTCATGTCTCATGGCTAGACAGTATACAGATGGAAATCATGCTCAGCTTTGGCTCCTAAACCTTGGCTAATGTACGTAAAACATACATGCATTATGTTCAGGAAGCCTTCAGTCAGAGTGAAGAACTTGGCTTTGGCCATAGCATGTGATTAACATATGCTTAGGAATAATAGGATCCTGGTGTGAGAAATGGCTCGCAGGAGTTTACCTGTTCAAAGGATGGACGTGGGAAGTATGGGAGACAAAATATGAAGCTTTAATTATCTTTTTGCCAAAAAGGTGACTTTCCCACGTGCACATGAAGAAAGGCACAATGAAAATATGGTAGATGGAGATTTAAATCTCTTGATTCCAGGTCCCGCCTCCTGTCTTTTCCTATTGTCAGGATGCACAGTCTTCCCAATAAGATCTAAGGTATTGGCTCAGGGTCAAGTTTATTGCAGTGTGGTGACATTTATCCCTCTTCCCCTCTTCTGCCTTTGTCTGGTCGCTGGTCAGGTAAAGCACACAAAAATGGAAAGATCCACCATCTTTAACTTGACAAATGCGGCATTATAATCACTAGGCGGTGCTCATACCAGGAGCCTCAATCGGAGGAGAGGCTGACTGATTAGCATCTTGTAATAAAGTGCTGTATATTTACCAAGTCAGCGCTAGGCCTCTGATGTAGAGGGGGAAGAGTGAGCAGTGAGTGTGCAGTTCACACTTCCTGGCTTCCCCTTTGGCCATGCAGGACTCACACGTGCCCTCCTTCCCAGATGGTGCAACGTTTTGATATTCATGGTAGGTAGAAAATTTCGCCTACATACCTCAACAAATTGGCAGAAACTAGTTTTGCATTTAAACATATAACTTTGTGTAAGTGCTATTCTCAGGATCCCTGTATTTCAAATGAAGGGTGTTCTGAGTCACAAGCAGAAACATGCGTCCATCCTGCAGCATTCTATATTGGGTTTCACTAGTGTGTCAAACTTGCAATCCCGAGTTTAATGTGATTAAGGGGGGGTGAGATGAGGGAAATATTTATAGAGCTAATTTTTCAAATGGTACATGTGTTCAAAATAATATTCTAAAACCTAATAAAAGAGAGGTTGAAAAATAGTAATTAGAGCTCTTAGATAATTGACTCATTGCATGACAGAGTTGTCAGGGGCATTTGGGAGGATACGGTCCTTAGTTGGATATCTACCAAGTGACTTCACAATGTCCGTGGACCCTGGACAAAATGAACCATTGGTTTGATTATTTGCTTTCTAAGTCTTAACAATGTACAAAGAAAATTGCATATATGTAAGTAACTAGGAGAAGATACGGATATCTGACACCCTCAAGGGCCATTTTGCATAAAGACACCTGTTCTTTTGTCTAACAACCTAGTATTTCACTCAGGTTTTCTTCCTTTCTTTGATTTTTGTAGAGATGCTAGTGGCATTTGTGATTGCCTAGAGGAGCAGCAGAAGAGAGGAGGAGGAGAAAGCCACGGGTGTTAGTTGATTTGTACCTGCATTCTTTGCGATACTAATTGGTACATTGTGTCTCGGGCTAGAGGACAGACTCTCAAAACTAATCCAATTCTCTTTCACTTTTTGCACAAATTCTCTAGTTACTAGAATGTGCTGGGAATGCAAGGTCCCGCAATAGAGAGAAAATCCTTGAAACAGCTCAGATCTTTTAATTGTCCTTTCCAGAAACTAGCATTTTGAATAAGGGAGGAACTATTCCACACAGGCCAATGTCATTTTTATCTTCCCTGGAAGTACGTATGTCTTCCAAGTCTTATTCCAGTGAGTCCCTGAAGTATGTAAGTCAGAATGGGCTGCCCTTCAGAGTCCCTCAGCTTTGGTGCAGAGGGGAACATGCAACTGAGACTCCATCTGCCATGGAAGCATTCTTGAACCTACTGGCACGCAACAGATCCTAGGCTTCTCTTGTCTTTTTTTTGCCTTCAGAAAGCATTTAATCTTCATATAACTGGTTGTATATGAGTGTGTTCTGTCTCACTGAATTTAGACAAGTTGGTACCTAGTACACAGGACTTGCAGAAATTAGCCTGACTCTCAGTTAGGTGAGTGAGTCCACTTTCCTCAAGCTTAAGCAGCATTCTGAAGTAACTGCTCTACTCTAAGACCTTGAAGACTCGTAGTAAGATGGGTCAAGCAGAAACTAGTTAATGCTTATTCTTAAAAATCCCTAATTTTTTTCTCATTTGTTCTGTCACTTTCTGGGCTCATCTTAGCACCTGTTCTCAAGCTAACTGCTACGGCAATTGTGGGCATTGCTTATTCTGGTCTCTGGATGATGGGATTCAACTTTTGCCCCCTCAGCTCTGAATGTCACAAATGTGGACTGGTGGAGATAGCTGCTCTGATGACTGGTCATAGGCTGACCTTCATTTCTACGATTACTCTGATTTGTTTGAGGATGTTTTACACTACTCTGTTCCCAGAGATTGGCATGAGAGTACGGTAGATTTGAAGACTTAGTTGTTCTAGAATTTCAATTTTCTACTTTTTAATGAAGTGGCACAGCTGTGGGGTTAGATTAGCTATTGAAATTTTATGGTATGTGAAGTTTGAGAAGTCAAGGGAATGGAATAGGAAACACAAAATAATTAGGTACAAATTCATCCTCTTAACTTTTTCCTCAGTGAATGTACAAAAATTGGCAGTTGCAGTCAGCATTGGGGAACAGTTCTAATCCAGTTGCTGGCTGACTTGACTTCTGATTTGAATAGTCACTTACTCCTTCTGGGGCTCAGTGTCTTTTTTTTTTAAATCAAAGATATGTTGAGCTGGACCTTTAAATTTTACCTTGGGAAAGGATCATCCGGGATCTCTGAGAGCCTGCTTAATAGTACATAGCACACAGAGTTATGAATTTTATTTAATTATTTATTGTCTAATACTTTCATTAAATTCTAAAGAATTTGTGAACAGAAAAGCATTATAAACCACAGCAGTGGATAATATCCACGACCTACTCCAATCTGATGTCTCAGCATCTTAGACTATTTTATAACAAAGATGCAAACCTCAGGCTCACACTTGCTACCTGATGTTGCGATTCATTTAACACTATTCCACACTGACCGCTAAGTCTTCCAACCTCCCGTATTCTCCATTTAAATCCTTCAATTTTTCATTTTTTGATTCACTCATAAAATATTTACTAGGAAGCCAGTTAACACATAAAGATTGAGGGCTTCTTGCGAGCCAGACACTGCCTGTATGGCTCAAATCAGCCACATTAATGAGCTTACAAGCAGTTTCCCAATCTGCTGTACTTTCAGCACCACGGAGACCAGTGATATTTAATTCTGGTGGAATATTCAAACCACTGGGGAGTAATTGAAGCGCTCATGTCCAGACCTCCACTGAGATCTGTTAAATCAAAATTTCTGGGGGTCGGGACAGCAGTATTTAATAAAAGCTCTCTTCTCATTATTCTCCCAGATAACTTTAAAATGCAGTCAAACTTTAGGATTATTGATTAGGATGGCCATCCTTGTCCCCCAAAGGCACAGTGGGTTAGTTAGGGAGGCTGAGAGTAGTGACACACGTGTATAATCCCAACAATCTTGGAAGCCGAAGCAGAGGATTTCAAGTTCAGGTCCAGCCTGGGTGTCTAGTGACTTAATGAGATTGTCTCAAAATAAAAAAATAAACATGACTGGAAATCTAACTCACGAAGAAGAGTCAAAATCAATTCTCTGTACTGCAGAAACTTTTAAAAACACCTTAGACTTCTTTTTCATAACTTTATGCACTGCCCAGCCAGGGGCATACTGCTTGACCTGAAGGCCTTTTTCTGAAATCTGTTTGGAAACCTCCATGACTTCTTAGTGTCTGTGAAGCGAGAACCTCGTGGATGACACCAATGTCTGTCTCTGGATTGAGCGGTAATCTAGCCCTTTAGAACCATGATGGCCACAGTGACCTTTGAGTTCTTCCGGCACCGAACTGCTTGGGGATTCATGTTCCTAGGTAACCCTGTAGGATGAGCTGGGGACTCTCTCCAACGCCCCCCCCCCACCCCGCCCCCTCAAAGAAAAACCTTTTATCTTTCCATCCTTTAATTGGCAAAAGGAGAAATTTTGCAGATTCCTGAAACACTCTCCCGAATCTTTTTTAATGGTCCTGATTCCAAGCACTTGGCTTCTTTTCAATGCTAACCTCTTTAACAACCAGACTATCTTTGTCCCACCTTTGTAGTCCATTTCAGTCTGGCAAAATCATGAATATTTTATGTTTTTTTCCTACTGTTTTCTCTGTAAAATTGGCTGAAAGCTACAAGCAGTACCATGTGATAGCCCGAACATTGGGTTCCCCTGACATTTCCTCCATCAAATTAAGAAGTCCTCTGCCCTTAATCTCAGTTTCAGGCAATGTCTTAGAAAAGGGGCAAAATGCCAACACAGTTTTTGCTAGAGCACACGTGGTTTCTGGATCACTTGCCAATCAAGTCCTCGCTCCCATCTGAAACATCTTGAGTCCAGCCTTTGCCATCTGTGATTGACTTGGCATTCTGGTCTTCTGAGCTCTGACTAGAATTTCCCATCAAACTTGGTTCACAGCATTTTAAAGCTTCTCTAGCCAACATTTAAAAATACTTTCCAAACTCCTACCACAAACCAGTTCCAACGTCTTCCAAACCACATTGTCAGGTACAGTCACAGCAATGATTTCACTTCTCTGTACCAATTTCTGTCTCAATTACTTTCTTGTTGGTGGCATAGAATGCCTGACACCCACAATTCAAGGGAGGTAATAACTTGATCTTCAAGGAAAAAGCTTTCTTCACAATGAGACTATTGACTAACTAGATGGATTCCGGAGAACCTGTGGCAAGCTGTTTCACATAACCAGACTATATCTTAGCCCTTTTTCATGTCTACATCTGTTGTATTCCTCCATACCTAACTTAACATCCTGTGATAAATCCTTTGGTGTGTAACATTCCTAGGAAAATGCTAAGCAAATGCCTCTCACTTTCCACCAATCTTGAGAGCTAAGAATGTTTTCAGATAACGTCTGAGGCCTATAAGCAGAAGATTCGCTTCAAGGTGTGACCTTCAGCGAGATTACGTCAACTTGAGGCAACCAGGAACCACGTCTAGGTTGGGCAATTAGGAACCAGCCTGGATTAAAGTATGAGTGATTTGTGGGCCAGCAAGTGAGGGAAGAGCACCCACCCAGATGTGGGAGGCCCTACTGGGAACTCCAAATTTATGAACAGAAGGAAAAAGAAAGATTCTTACAGCTTTTTCCTCTGTGGGGAGATTAGACTTGATGGGACTTGGCTTCCTGTTTGTGATGTCATGAGGAGCTGCCTCCACTTCTGCTTCTGCTGTGTACTTCCATTGCTGCTGTCCACCCCCGAGTGGACTGTGACTTTCTGAAACTGAGAGCTAAAATAAACCTTTCCTCCTCTTAATTTGTGGATGTTGGGTATTGAGTCACAGCAACAATAAAGTAATTAAGACACAGGCTAACCCACCTACCTATTACTTCCACCGATGTCTTCAAAACATGCTTTGATTTATGACTTTCTTCTATTCTGTAGCTATAAATACTGTATGTAACTGTTGCTCATTGGAATGTGTTATTTGGGAAATCCTGAATGCGTGTTCCTGGGGCCTTGGTCACTCATATTTGGCTTCAGAATAAACCATCTCTTAAACTTTTAACACAAGACTAACGTTCTTTTGCATCCACAGAGGAAAGATTCATTTGAGCTCACAGTTTCAGAATGTCTCAGTCCATTCATGGATAGCTGGCAGAGGCTGAGGGGAGGAAAGCTATCCATAACACGGTAGACAGGAAGCCAGATGAGCAAGGAAGGGTGGAACTAGCACATATTCTTCTAGGTTGTCTCCTGGCTACCTGCCCCTTTTGAGTCAAGCCCTGGTTCTGCGCCTTCAGACCAGGCCCCATATTTTAATAGTACATGGTTCCATAGCTATTCCACAACATCAAAAACATGAGGCTATTAGGAGTCATCCCAGATTCATTTATAACAAGCAAGCTACTTTCCCCTCTGTAGGATGTTTCTTTACTCTTTGGTTGTTTTCTTTGCTGTGTAGAAGCTTTTTAACTTGACATAGTCCAGTTGTTGATTCTTGGAATTATTTCTTGTGTCATTAGGGTTCTGTTCAAAAACTTTGCATATGCCTATGTCCTTAAAGTTTTAACTATTTTATCTTTCAATAGGTTCAGTGTTTATATTTTAATATCTAGGTCTTTGATCCATTTTGATTTGATTTTAGTACAAGATGAGAGATGTGGGTCTAGGTTTATTATTTTACACATAGAAAAACCAGTTTTCCCCCCCACTATTGTTAAAGATGATATTTCTTCTACAACGTGTGTTTTGGGCTCCTTTGTCAAAACTCTTGATTGTTACTGTTTATATGCCAATATGTATTTTTTTTCTTAGAAGCATGTTAGGGCACATGATATTTGTAATATTTTTCAATATTTTTCTTAGCTTAATTTTGGCAACTTAATAATCTTTATTATCATTTTTATTTTTCTTCCTCTCAAGTATTATGTAAAGTGACTTTTTACCAACCACAATTTATTTTGCCAAAACAACTTTGTGTTGAGTTTTTCAGATTTTCTCACTGCAATTAGTACTTTCTTGTGTTTGGTGAACCTGACTTTTATTCTCATATTCCACTTCTGAGATAAGAATGCTCAGCTGAGCCATGGTTTGTAGTAGGTACCCAACATTTTATCAAGGGGCAAGAACATTTTGATGGAAAAGTAATTAATTAGAAAACAAGAAGTGAAATGAAATATCTGTCAATTAAGGATATTCCAATAATGGAAATTGTGACTATATAATGGAGGAAGAGATTTATATTTATAAAAATGCTACAGGTTCATTTAGCACTGAGAACCAACATCAAGAAACAATACATTTTCCTACCCTGGAGGAAAGTCCAAAGCTCTGAAAGCCTGAAGTCTGTCAGTATAACATTTGCTTTTGTTTCTTCTCTAACTGGCAATGCCTATCTGTTTCAGCTTTTGTTATGTAGTGTAAACTTTGCCTAGCTCACTGGTGTCTCAATTAAGCTTTTGGAGCCCCATAAAGCCTAGCGCAGGCTGCCAGTTCATTCCTTTGTCTTTAGTGGGCACCAAATCTAAACCAACTATTAGTCCCTTATCCCCAGTTCCTAGAACAGGTATTTATTGACTGGAATTTCTTTCTCAGTTTCCCAGAGGGTTTGAAATATTCCCTGCCCCTTGATATATTGTTAAATTTAAAAATAGAGAGCTTTCACTAGAATTGATTCTGTCCTGATGCAGGAACTGATTGCCTGTGTTGGTATTTGAAATATCACCAGAAAGTGGATTTAAACAGAATCCTGAGCCTCACTGGGCTTATCCCAATGATGTGATGTCACTTAATAGGCTTGTCTGGCAGCAGAGAATTTTTCATGTGCATCAGAAGCCTGGAGACCAGAGTCAGTGTCATTATTGAAAGCATCTTGTTGTTACAGGTAAACAAACATCATTGGGTGGGCTGGTGGGATTGTCCCAGGATCCCATGGACACAAAGATCTCCCGATGCTAGGAGTTTAATGTAAAATGGCATGTTTGCAGAAAGTCTACTGATGTCCTCTCACATGCTTTAAATCATCTCTAGACCATTGTATTATGTAACACACAATAAGCATTATATAAGTAGAGATTATACCATATTGCTTAGGGAATAATGGTAAGAAGAAAGTTTATACATGTTCTGTATAGGTGAAAAACATTTTTTCAAATATTTTTAACCATGGTTGGATGAATCTGCGGATGTGGAGTCAGCAGGCACATAAGGTTAACTGTAACGTGAAGTCTAGGTCTCATTTACCAGTGTACCATGTGTTCTTTAAAAAAATTGAAAAACTAAATGCTTTTCCTGTACTATCCAATGGAAGATCACGCTTTGCTTTTTGCTTCACTTTTTTCTTTTCTTCTCTCTCTCTCTCTCTCTCTCTCTCTCTCTCTTGGCCTCCATTAACTGGAACATTTACTTCATCTTTTCTAGAGTTTCATTATTTTGACTGTATGAGAGTGTAAGAAACGTATTTTACAGAATGCCTTCCAGTTTGTTTTCACGTTTCTTCATTCTGAGACATGTCTACCTGCTTGTCCTGACCACCACAGAGGTAATGTGAGTCCTCCTCCACAAATAAGTTCTGGAGGCGTGTGTGGACTATGTCCTGGAGATGGTGGCTCTGACTTTGGTCACTAGAAAGCAGAGACTGTCGTGTTTCCTTGGTGTAGAATCATTGTTTGTCCAGCTAATGAATATCTTGCACGAACGTACTGTGGCACTTATAAATACCTTGCTTACTTGTCACAGCAGCAAGTTTTTCACCATTTTTTTTTTTTTTTTTGAGATAGGGTTTCACACCGTAGTCCAGGCTGGTCTTGAACTCGCTATGTAGCCCAGGCTGGCCTTGGACTCACGGCAATCCTTTAGTCTCCCAAATGCTGGGGATTACAGGCATAAGCCATCATGGCTGGCTTATGTGGTGCTAGGGAATCGAACTCGGTTACTTAGCGCCTGATGTAGCACTTGCAAGGCAAGTGCTTTGATTGCTGAGCCATTCCTCCAGCCCCTTTCACCAATGTTTGACCCCAAGCTGCATCTTTTTGCCCTCTCAAAATTGTGGAGCTAATAACACTGATCACGGATGAAGCAGTTAAAGAGACTTTCATTCTCAGCCAAAAATAGGAGAAATAGGAGACAAACTTGGAGGTGAACTTCTCAACCTTTGGGGGCCAGGACGTTATACGTGCCGAGTGCAAAAATGAGAGAAAAGCGTGGTCTCCTTGCAGAGAGGCGTGGCCCTGTCTCTTGTGGCACAGTAGCGCCACTGCTTCTGACTCTGTGTGGTTCTGTCTGGTGCTCATCAGGGCAATCCTCAGCTGCAGCGGTCTGGGGGTGTGTGTCAGCCAGCATGCAGATGGGATTATCATGAAGTTAGGGGTCGTCTGGCAGTCACTCTGGCCACTGTGTTAGATCCAACCAGTGTCAGCCAGCCCACCTGGACAGCGACCTCTGGACTACAGGAATCTCATGGCCCAAAACAAGTGAGGTCAGAGGGCTGAGGAGATTCAGCATGGTGAAATAGGCAGTATAACATTAGGGCAGGGTGTTAGCTTTCATCACTGGTTTTAATGTTTGTATATGATGTTTTAGGGACCTTCCTAACTCCACGATTCTTCTCCATTTGATTTTTACTCTGTCAAGAGTATTTTTTTTCACCCCACACCCTTTCACATCCAGCACCCTTTAGTTTTCAGCCTCCCAAGAGCAGAAGAAACTGTCTTGTTTTGTTTCCCTGCTATTTTCAGTGCCTAACACAGGGTCTGGAACACGGTACATACTCATTAAGTAGGTGTTAAGTGAGTAACTACAAATTATAAAATGGTTTTTTCCCTCAAAAGGGATTTTCTTTTCTTTCTTTCTTCCTTTCTTCCTTTTTTTTTTTTTTTTTTGTTAAGAAAGAGAACCACACAGGTTGGTTCAAACAAAGACAGGCGTTGCACCTACATAGTTCTCATGGGAATTGGAATCTTCCAGAAGTAGTTCCTGATTGAGCTCCTGGAGAAAAAACTCTGAGAACTGACGCAGCCTTGGGAACAGTTTTGTCTCTGCTTTTTCCTTGCCTCTCTGTGTGGTTGCCTGTCTCTCCCCTTTCCCTGAAGCTGCCTTCTAGCTTATTTCAACAGGAAATGGAATCTTCCCTCCCTGGAACACAAGGCTTCCCTGTGACTCATAACTTAGTTGCTAAGGCTGCTGCCCTGGTGTCTCTACTTGTCTATTCTCAATTCCTAATGAGAGGGTTGGATTGACTGAGCTCATCTGTTACAATCAGGCCCTGCAAGGCACAGGTGACCTGCCAGCCTGTGATGAGATATACTCAGTTAGGTGACTACACTTAGTCTAAGCAGCAGCATAGCAATCCACACAGTACTTAATATGGCTTTCACGTATGTTAAGAATCACATGGAGTTCCCTTCACTTAAATGGTGATGGTGAGCAGAGGAGCCAACCATTGTTCTCACCAGGAAAAGGCAAACCCAGCTGTGGAGAATGGGACAGAGGCACAATGGACAGGGATAAAAAACTCCAAGAGGGCAATGAGCAAAACTCAGGGATCGAGATCGATGTCTGTATCTCAGAGGGGCAGCATCTGGCTACTAAAGAAAGGAGGAGGAAAGCAGACACACACCTGACCCCATTGTGCTCTCCATCAGCCACAACTAACTGAAAGCCATGCAGCAAGGAGAGTACTGGTATACCGTAGCAGCCAGCATCCCAGGATGGGAGGAGGGAAGGGATGGGTAAGTGCAGATGTCCACATCTGGGCAGGGCATCGCCAGTTTGAGGACAGGACAGGGCAAGGACAACGAGGCAAAGGCCTATAAAGTTACCCAGCAGTAGGACTCACATGGCAGCTCAATTCTTATTAGACAGGCCTTTTTGAAAGCATAGGGGATATTTCATGGAAGATAGATCTTTGACATATGTATATTTTAGTAACTTATCCTCAGTTTGATTACTGTAGAAGTAACCAAGCAGTTTCTAGAGAGTAGCCAAGTGCTAAATAGGTTTTCAAAGGCAAAGGCCACTTATATTACGACCACTATAGTCATACTTTTAAGGGAATAAAAACCCTTTTGCTATAAAAATGTGCATGTGTGTGCACATGTACACATGTGTTTGAACATGTGATGTGTGTGTATGAATTATCTTCATGAGTGAAACTGGTTTTATGGATTCAGAGGATGGCTGTGTGTGTATGTGTATTTGAATGCATGCATACATAATAATACAAATTAGTCAGAAATATCTCAACACACATTGATTTCACATTTCTATTAAATGAAAGAGGCCAAAGGAAACTGAACTCCAACCTAGAATATTAGAGCAGTAGTGGAGAGATGCCATCTGATTGCTGAGTACACAGAAAAAGTCCCGCCACAGTACACCTTGTCCCTAGGAAAAGTGGTGACACCAACACTTAAGCTCCCTTTGGCATTTTGCTCAGAGTCTATTTTTTCAGGAACTTTAAAAATAAGCAGTTGGACACAAAGCAACCGCAGCAGTACCTCTTTGATAATAAGGCTGTTCTTTTCACCTGACAACAGTTTCACATTCCCTTTCTTGTCTGAAGTCCACCTGTGCATTGGGCAAAGGCCAAGAATCTCCACAGACCCTGTTCCCTATATTGGTATAAAATACTCCCACATTTTCAAGAATGGCTGTACTTTTTTGGGCAATAGGATGCTGTGAGCTCTGTTGAATCTATTAAAGATTATTGCCTCAGTCCTTCATAACTTCTTATGACAAAGGAACTCACGGGTTCATGCTTCAAATAAAGAAACTGAGGCAAGTCACAATTGACGGTGGAGAGATACCTGTGGCAGGTCCCTCGCTGCGCTGCCATCCCTGGTTCCCAGCTCCATGCTACTTGGCTTCTTAGCGTGCTTCTAAGGAAAGTCTTCCTCACTCTTACTTCACTTCTGTTACAATCTTATTGATACTTTATGGGAAAGAAACAGTTTCCTCTTCTTCAAGGTCTTTCCCAGTACATAGCATGTTGCAAAGACCAGGCACCACTACGTGTTGACTGGCTAATAAAGCCTTCATCCCCAGCAAAACTGATGCTAGCACTTTTCCCACTTCCAGTGGTTATTCCTTCTTTTATTCTTATTCATCTTTTCCTGAGCAGCTCTTAACATACTCTTTTAGGGGCCATCTCTGTTGTTGGGGCAAAAATCATGTTAGAAGACCAACAAGATAGGAAATACCCTTGTCTTTCCACTAGATGTTCTCACAATGTGGTGTCTCCCCGTAAGAGATCGGGCATGGTCGCAAAAGCCAAACAGAAGCCATTCGATTTCAAGGTTCCTTCCTGGTCTACCCAGTGCTACCACTAGATAGCGCTGCGCTCATAGAGTTAGGGTCTTCATCATTGGTTAAAGAGTGAGTGCAGCTCAAAAAACACACAAGGAAATTTCTCAACAGGATTATTTGGTGTGAAAAGGTACCTCCTAGGATTAAATTAAGAGCTTTTAGAAACAGTTGGTGGATAGAACAATTTAAACCATTTCTTCATCTTCTTAATTCCCAGTAAGATGATTAGCCTAAAGCAGAAAATTGGTGAAATTCCTCTGAAAAGAATAAAGTTGCTGTATTAATGCCTTTAACAAAGCAGCAATCATTTTCTTACTCCAGCTTCTCCCTGCTTTTTAATCCTGAAATACAATCTTGCCACCTGGGCAAATGGAAATTTGAACTTATTCTAAAAAAAAAAAAAAAAGCTAGTAAATGATACCAGCAAAATTGTGTGGATTATATTAATGCCTAAGTAGCTGAAAGGAATTGACCAATTAGAGATACTTTTCTTCATGGTTTCCCTTTTGGATATAGGGAATTTAGCCAAACAGAGCACCTGGAATTTGTAAAACGGGAGCATAGTGACAATAACGATTTTTAAAGTAGATAGTGTAGGCATAGATTGAAGCATCATGCTGAATCCCAAGTATAATTAATACATGTTAATCAAAAATCAAAATAGAAAGTGTAGTTAAGCTACTAATGTTATTTTTATTATGTTTGTCTTATTGAACACATGGACTAGGCTTTGAGTTGTGGTTTCGATGATTAGTTTGTAAGGTTGTTTTAGGTGAGAAAATCACCATAAGGAGAGAACATGAAGGGGCAGTGGGAGGGAGAGAGAGAAGGCAGTGCCGGGAGGGAGAAAGAGAGGGAGAGAGAGAGAGAAAGAGAGAAAACATGAATATGTCAACAGTATTTCCAAATAAATTAGACATTTTGGGGAAGAAAAATGAACAAGCCAGAGAAGAAGTGATGAATTTCTGATTCATATCATTGAGAATTTATTCTAAAAATAATTAAACTTTATCCTTGGAAGGTGGAATTTGGTAACATCTACAGAAGCAAATGTCAACGCATTCAGGGCAAAGTATTGCATATACCTGTTGCTAGGAGGATGCACTTGGATCTGATGAGAGGAGACATGGGAAGTGTCACTGTGAATGAACTTCAAACTTGTTACATAAAAGGGCTAGAGGGGCATGGTCTGGGTGATGCCTACTAAGAGGATATTTTAGGGAGGAAGTAGGTATTGGGAGACACTTGGCTGATAATAGCTAAGTCATGGAAGATGTCAAAATGTGCATACAAAAATGTGATATATGTGTATATATATAACAGTGTATGACTCTATGTCACAAAGACTGAGAGATTTGATTCATTTATAGAAAAATGCATACAATTTGATACTATAGTGCTCAGTGGTGAAGTGAATCAGATTCTAACTTTTAGGTGAATACTATCTTTCCATAAGGACAGTAATTCACCTTTACATTTAAGCGGAGCCCTCAGTGAAGCTTTGGTTTTCTAGTCTCACTTCTCTGTCCTAACCCTCTTGTTTTAAAAGTATGTTGCCTTGCGTATAGAGGCCTTTGTTCAAGATGAGTCATTGGCCATCTGCTAACTCCGGTAAAACAGATTTTCTTTTCAAGGGGAATTTGTAATTGTTTTTTCCTCAAGTTATTCCATTTTTGAGAAGTTTCCATTTAGGAAATGAGCGTACGGTGTCTCCACACTATGCACTATTTCTTTAACTCTTGTAGCTCTGTATCTGGAACCTTCTGCAAACTGGCAGATGTGAACCTCAGGGTCTTTGGACAGCCTAATTCTTACGGGATTGTGTTTGGCTACGACTTCCATGGCTTCTCCTTGGGGCTGGCTCTGGTCACAGCTTATAGCTTTGCTCAGCAGACAATCCATGTTCCTGGTATCTTCACATTTCTGGGGACTCCACTGCACCTTCGACTGTCCCTTCAAAACTTCATACACTGCCCAGCCAGGGCACATGGCCTGGCCTCCAAGACATTCTTCTAAATCTGGATAGAAGCCTCAACGACCCCACAACTCTTACATTCTTAGTGCCTGTGAAGCCAGACCCATGTGGATGATGTCAAGATCTGTCCCTGGATTGAGGGCCTTTAATTGGTAAGGGCGGGGGGGGGGGGGACGGAGGGGGGCATCTTCCTGATTCCTGAAACACCCTCAAGGCATCTTTTATTTTTAAAAATATAGTTCTGATTCCAACGAATTAGCTTTTTAAAAAAATGCTAAGCTCTCTAATAAACAGGCTGATTTTTGTCCCTTAGCGGTCTGCATCAGTATGATAAAACTGCAGATGTTTTACATATTTTTCCTGATTTTCACTGTAGAGCTGGATAACAGCTTAAGCAGTACCCATGTGATAGCTTGATATTAGGCTTCCTCAAAATTTCCTCCACCAGATAAAGTAATCCTTAATCCTTTATCTGAGTTTAAGACAAAATCTTAGGAAAGGGGCAAAACTCCGACACACTCTTTGCTAGTATGCATGTTTTCTAGACCAATTGCCAATAAAGTCCTCCTTCCCATCTGAAACCTCTTGAGCATGGATTTTACAATTCACACTTCTATCACCCTTCTGGTCTTCTGACCAAAATCTCCCATCAAACTCGGCTTATCGCATTCTTAGCCTTCTCTAGCTGGCATTTTCAAGTCATTCCAAACTCCTCCCACAAACCACTTCCAAAGGCTCCCAAACCACATTGTCAGGTAGTCATAGCAGCGAATCCACTGCTAGTACCAACTGCTATCTTAGTTCCTTATTCATTCTGAGACATGTTACCCAGCACCCACAACTTAAGAGAGATTTATTTTAGCTACTGTTTCAGAAGGTCTCAGTCTATTTGTGGGTAGCTGACAATCGTGGAAGCACACGGCAGGGGCCTAGCAGGAGGAAAATCTGTTCATGGCATGGTGAGCAGGAAGCCAAGTGAGCAAGGAGGAATGGAACTAGCATGTACGCTCCAGGTCAAGCCCCAGTGTTCCGCCCCTTCCAACCAGGCTCCACCTTCTATCAGCACATGGTTTCATAGGTACTCTGTGAAATCAAAACACATGGGGCTTTTTGGGAATATTCTAGATCCAAACCAGAATAAGATTGAGTGAGCTTTTTAGCTAACCACAAGATCATGGGCCATTGTCTCCTCTAAGCTTTAGTTCTTTCATCTGTTACATGGGAAAAATGTTCCCTTATGTTGCCAGCTACATGATTGCAGAATGGAACATATAAGTTAAGACTTCCTGAAAAGTGAAAAAGATGATGCAAAACCAAAGGTGACGTTCATCTTTATAAAAATCTCTGGTAGATATTTAGCACAGTCATTTAAACATTTCCTACCAACATCCATAGGAAAATACTCACTTGAACAGTGGTTCGAATGTGTTTTTCTGGCCTCTGGATCCATCCCCTTACAAAGCCAGTGTTTACTGAGCACTTGTGGTGTACCAGTTACTGTTTGCGACCTCTTTCTTCTATTGAAGAGCAAAGCAAATACAAAAATACATGAATAACTTCTCAATAATTGTTATTGTCACTTTTTTTCTTTTTTACTTTTTGGAGGTGAAGAAGTATAAAAAACTAGTGGTGAGAAGGACATGATTGTAATTTTTAAAAAAAGTTTATTTGTGTGCTCATTAAAGTGTTGAATTACATCATTGCTAAATAGCTCAATCCGTAACTGTGCCATGTTTCCTCCAGCATCTTGGATGCATACGGTTCTTTATTGGCCCCCTGGGTGCTGTCTATGGCCTGTCTCTTGAAGCTGGCAGTGCCCATTGGATTATCCACAAACAGTGGCAGCAACAGATGTGTTGTTTTAAACAGAGCCTGCTTCTAGATTTTCAGTATTCTAAATAATTGCACTTTTTCTTTTTCGAGACAGGGTCTTGCTCTGCAGTTGAGTCTGGTCCTGAACTCACTGTGTAGCTCAGGCTGGCCTTGGGCTCATGACAATCTGCCTGCCTCAGCCTGTTGAGTGCTGAGATTACAAGCACACATCGCCACACCCCGCTTTATGTGATGCTGGGGAATTGAACTCACAGAAATTAATTGGATTTTTTAACTGTTTGGTGTGATCCAAGATTGAGAACAAAAGGATAAATAATTATGAAAGCAATCCCAAAGCGGGAGTGGTGGGTATTGGGAATTTTGGAATTGGTGATCGTGGGGCAGCTGCTTGAACACCAGAGAGCCCATGTGGTCCCTTAGTATCTTGTGACCTGGCACCTGCAGCTGGCAGGTGAAGTCTTACTTTTGCCTCCCTGCTGTACCTGCTATTATGGCTTAAGCTTAAAATATCTCCTAAGAATTTCCATGTGTACAGAATGTGGCTGGGTTATCAGGGTGCTACACTCATCAGTAGACTGACCCACTGATGATTTCATGTGCTGTTAGGGATGAGGCATGGATGGAGGGAATCACTGAAGGAGCTACCCGGAAGGGGATACATCCCTTTCTGGCTGCTGCTTTCCCTCTCTGCTTCCTGCCTGACATACCATGAGCAGCTTTCCTCTGCCCAGGTCCTCTGCCGTGCCCTTTCACTGTTGAGGCTTGTGCTTTGAAGCTGACCAATCATATACTAACGGAGACTTCTGAGACTGTTACCCCGATGCCTTGCAAGGTATTTGGCACCGATGTGTTCAGTCAGTGTTCGCTGAGAAAATACAAGGCTCTCATAAGAGGTCAAAACTTCAGTCATTTGGGTGCTATCTTTGCAACTTTTGCCGTGCCTAAGCACCTCTTATAACTTAATACCTTTCATTAAATTTAATTTCAGTTATTTTTTAAAGCTTAACCTTAGTTTTAGACACTAATGCTTATAAAACGACAACTTTCCCTGCCAGCAATAATTTTACTAGTGTGCATGAAAATCAACACACATAAATGAAAGCAAACATTTCCATCTGAATATGCATCTTGCACACAACTTATCCTCAATACAAAGGCAGTTGGGTCCTTAATGCCCCCAACTGGCCACATTTTCCTGCCACTGTCCTTCCTGACAACATCACCGTGACTTTACTACTGCTTTGACTGCCACTGGCCTCGCTACCGCCCCTACTCCCTACCTGTTTGCTCTCGACTGCCTCTAAGCCCTTCTGTCCTCCGTTTAAAATGAATCCAGCCAACCTCCTTCTCCTGGGGCTTAGCTTTAAGTAGGACCACAATTCACTGTGTACATGGTAGATTTTCATCTTCAATAAGATATAAAGGATTAATAAATGGTTACACACGAATGCCAACAATTGGCTCCAGAGAATGGATTTTAGATCACCAGGGGCAAATTTCTAAGGAAGAAATTTAGAATGGAAGGAACTTTTAGTATCACTTTTGGATGAGCCATATGTTGATACTTTAATTAATGTGGTTTTATAATTGTAAGCTTCTCCATTTTGGGGTTAAGCCAATCTAACTTCTCTAACTTCTAAGCACATTAGTTATCTGAATCTGATTTCTGATTTTTTTTTTTCCTTTTTGGGATTTTCTTGGCAAGGTAGAGGTAATAAATTGATCAGTGACTTTTGGGGAAATAAACAACTGAATACTTGAAGTTATCAGTCTAATTGTGCCTTTGGCCACTCATTTCTGTGTACAAGAAGAAACCAAGCACATTGTAAAAGGTAATCTCGGGAAGGCAAGGCAGATGAGCATCATTTCAATGGTCATGAAGGCCAGTTAACATCTTGCCTCTGTGAGTTCCTAGCTTTGTGGCTTTGGGTAAATCGCAAGTCTTCTCTACTCTCTACCTATTTAGTTGTAAGAAGAGACGGTTGTGTTTGCCATATACCATTCACACAGAGTTTGCAAGGAGCAGGATAGTGTACACTTCCATGCTCAAGCTGGCATCGTCAAAGTTGCCTCATGCAGAACTTACCCACGGCTGACTGACCCACTCAAAGGCAAAGCTGTCACTCTCTCAGACTAGGGTCTACTGAGCTGTCTTGGGATACCTCTAGATGTTTTAGAACTTCGAGCGTCCAGGACAAGATGTCAAGGACTCCTGCATATTTCACATCCCTAGAGTAATAGTATGTGTACAGTTTACATTGATAATATTATTTCCCTAGCCCTTCAAATGGAGTAAGCATAACCTGCAGTAGTTGAGTGTTGCATTCTAAATTCTCCTTGTGTTGGTTTCATGGCTTTCAAAAGCCTGTAGAGCAGGCTGTGAGCCAAGTCTTGGGCAGTGTCTGCCAGGATTGTCTGCAAGCCAAATAGGAGCCTCTGGGCCAACTGTGGTTGTTGGCCCAGAGAGACCACAATACCTCACATCCAATAGGGAGGGGGGCCCACTGCCCATAAAACTCTGTGGAAAGAACAAAAAGAGACATTGAAGTCAGCATAACTCAGAGGGAGTTCAACGGAGTCTGGCAGATAAAGTCTCGCATTTTGGAATCATGGGTTGGATTATTGTCTCCAAGCGCAGAGGTGATACTCCCAGGGACATAGTGACCTCACTTTGCTCTGGAGAGACATGGGGAGGTATCACAAGACTCTCATCTGGCCAGGTCTGAATGGCATCCTCTGTTTAAAGACAGATGTCTGGCAGGATTGGCCAGGATGATGTAGGATGTCAAGAGAGGCTTGACAGAAGGGGGGAGCCTGCAACTGATTTGATGTGTCTAGAGGCTTGTTTCACAAGCTCCTTGTTTGCCCTTTCCCCAGCTCAAAGCCAAATGATGTAATTGTGATAAATAACCGCGGTGAGCATCCTTACCTGTGTAAATCCAACCCCATTATTTGTGCTTGGTTTGCAACCTTTGCCATCACGGATCATGCCTAACCCAAGCGCATGCCTGAACTCAGCTCTTGAGCTACAGTGTTATTAGTGACTTATGTTGGTTGGAGATGAAGTAATATATTGTCAGCGGGCTAGTCAGTTGGAGGAGGGGCCCTGAGTATTCCCATAGAACTTGGATGAAAACATAATGTCTAACATTTCAGCAAGTGCCAGCACCCCACCACCACCACCACCCCAAGAAACCATTGCAAAATCAGCCACAGGACCACTACAGAAATCTTGGCGCATCCTTTCTGCCTTGTTGCTGAGAATTATTTGTAAAGTTACGTTGTGGCAGTATACTAGAATGACACTAATCATGTCTGACTCTGTAATTTCTTTCCCACAAGGGACCCTGTGTTGGTAAGCAACTCGAAGCCTATCACAAAAATCAATTTATTTCTCTCTGAGATTCAGGATGGTATTTCTCCTTTATAACTCTCACATTTTGATTACAGTTGACCCTTATTTAGTCTGGAGATAAACTCAGACCAGAAACCATCAGTCTGACAGATGTTTCCAGGATTATTTCTTGGCTTAAGTTTATCTATATGGAAAGAATTTGATGATTAGGGGGTATAGAATGAGTGTACTTTGAAGTCGCATTAAATCTGACTTTATGTAAGTGGTCTAATTGCAAGAAGTGACTTTTGTCTTTTTCATATTAAAATCAGGAGGAGGAGACTAGATAACTCTTAAACAGGGCAAAGGCTTCAAATAGTACAAAAAATGTACAAGGTGAAGCGTTGCATATCAGAGACTCAGACAATTGTTACCTGATTTTATTTTTGTAATTGAGATTCTGTGTATGTGGAATGCTTTAGAAAGTAAGCCGCATATTTTACATTTTTTCTTGTTTTGTGCTTCCAGAGTAGCACCACAAACATGGAAGGAGCTTAATAAATATCTGTTGAATAAATGAAGAGATGCAAGCCCATATGGACCTATGCTCATGCACACACGTGGGCACACACATACACACACCTACACACAATAGTTACAGCTATTCCTATAGAGTTATCTCATTCTCTCAGCAATTTTCTAGTATTTCTTTATATACATATGTATGATTTACTTATTTCAACCCAGTAATAGTCAACATTTAAGTTGTGGCTGCTCTTTCTCTATGGCAAACAATTTGTAATTATACTTATGTAAGTATGTCTTCATATATATTTTGAATTTACCCTGAAGATATATTTTTGCTTAGGCTAAGAAAGTATCTATAAAATAAAAATTCCAGTTACTTGGTCAATGTATATATGTAGGAAATGACTATTTTTGAAATAGGTAACCATTGCAAAAATCTAAGGAGTGTTTTAAATTTTCATTGGCAACGAAAACCTTTCTTGACTGTTCCCTTTGCTTGTAACTCGTTTCCCTTGCTCCTTTAATAAAGAATTGCTAGTTTTCTTGAACCACCCAAGTATTGCCACCACCCCATGTGAAAGTCTTGGCCATTTCAGGTAAATTTAATTGCTATTAACCATTTATACATCTATATCATACGTCCCTATGGTAGCAGTTATCACAATAAATTATTATCTATTTCTATTCTTGTTTCCACACATAGAATGACAATTCTTCGATGACCACGAGTGTTACTTCATGTCTGTATCCTCAATGACTGGCACGATGCTTGCCGTATGGTAGGTACTATGAACGGTTTGTTCATTGGTAAGAGTGATAGTGAAATTTAGGAAGTTGATGTGGAGGAAAAGTATAAATATTTTTGAAGGCTGAGACTCTAGCAGTGGTGGAAAGAAGAGACATATTTGCAATTAATCTTATAAGACTCACAATTAAGATTGGAAGGTTATGTAGGTATTGAATCCTGCCTGGTCAGGGCGGGTGATTCAGCTCAGTCAGGGAGCAAGAGTTTGCACATAGCCTTGCCTATCCGTAAGTGACAGTTGGACAATTGGCCTGACATCTGGCAGATGACAACACAAAGAAGAAGATAAGACAAGTCTAAACCTAGGCAGTTTTGAGTATAACAAATGGGATGTAAATGGAATTAGAAATTAAGGTGAGTATCCTAGAATGCAGGGAAGTTATCTCATAGGATTGAGTTTGGTAGCTTGGGTTCAGGTCTGGTCCTTCTAGCTAGAAGAAATAAGGAAGTGTATACGAAAGTTGTTCATGGAACTGAGTTCTTAAAAGGAGGTAAAGGGATATTAGAACAAAAATCTCTGGAGCTAAGACAAGTATATTGGCTATTTAGTGCTGTGTAACACACTTCAAATTATTTCAAATTGAGCAGTTAAAAATAGTTGATAATTACTATCTCACAGCTTTTATGAGTTGGTAATCCCAAGGCAGCTGTTCTGGGTAGTTCTGGCTCCAGCGCTGACATGGACTTGTAGTGCAGTGGTCATTCCTGGGCTTGGCTGGGGGTTCTACTTCCCAGCTCACATATGCGGGTGTCAGTAGGCTTGGTTCCTCACTGGCTGTTGGCTGAAAACCTCTTACCTCTAGGCAGGCTTCTCCCTGAGCTGCCTGAGTGTTCTCAGAACGTGCCCTTTCACAGAGTGAGTAGTCATAAAGAGTCATCTTAACATGAAAACCACTGTCTGTTATAACCTAATACCAGTCTTAAACACAACAGTCTTGACCATCTAGTCCCCAACTGGTCAGTTTCACCATATTCTATTTGTCACATGTGTCAACTTTATAGAGGAGGCTTCCTAAGTGTATGAATTCCAAGAAGTGGCAATTGCGGGTGCCACCCTGAAGTCTGGTTGTCTGAGAAATGAACCACACAACATCTAGAATTGATTGAGACTAGAGCTAGGAGACTTGAGAGGCCAGATCTATTTTCTTCTGGGCACTTTGGTAGACTTTTTGGTCTTTTTCCTACAGTATCACTGCTACTTTCTGCACATAAGTTCCATCACCTCTAGTTTTTCTCAGTGATTTCTTGTTCCACCTTTGAATTGCATATGGTCCTATGAAACCCAGTCCCACTCATGCTCATATAACTGATTTCTCTTTTGACTATTTAATGCCTCAGTTACTTAATTCTAAATTTTCACAAGTGAAATTTAATTGTGTCAACTTATTTTTTTACACGAAGTCATAGGTAAGAGGTCATGCGTACAGTGGAAAAAACACTGGAATTGAAAGACCATTTTGGGGCCACTAATCATTACTAGAAACTAAGATTTGGTGGTTCTCAATCAGACCCTCAGGCCTTAATGTCTAAAGTTGAGGCCAAGACTCCTACAAGACTGGTGGACTTGCCAAACCCTGAATGACCTTAGAAATTAGAATATGGGCTCTGAACTTGCTAAATAAAGTAGGCACTGAATCTTGATCCCTAATTTACTTGCCATGTTTATTATAAATAGGTAGAATGCATATGCCATCTCTGTAAAAAGGGAGGTAATAACAGCATGGTACTTGATAGGATTATCGTGACAGATAAATGAAATTGTACATGCAGTATTTTTTGGACAGTGCCAGCAACATAGTAAGCTTCAATAAATTCTAGCTACTCTTCCTAATGCTATAGTTTATTATAGGTAATCTATCTCGGGCCAGATACACCACCTAACAACATCGTTAATTCATTTATTCATTCAACAAAAATTATCAATAATTTTTATTTCTAATGGAATTCACTTCATGATTATAATACTAACATAGACATTGAAATTGTGCCTATTGCTGACTCCTAATCATGTTGGTCACAAAAGCTGTTTCAAGTAGTTTTATGTTTTTTTTTTCCTAAGTTCTCTACAGATACCCACATCCCTTTGGAACATTCTCTTACTTTTCCTGTGTATAACATCTTTGTCTCTTTTACCAAGAGGAAGTAACAATGGGTATTGGAAAAAATTCTAGACTTGGCACACAAAGGTGTGGATTTGAATCTTGGCTTTGCCTCTGACTGGTTGGCAAGGTACTTGTATTCACTGAACTGGTTTTCTCTCCATAAAACGGTTATAATAAAACCTTAAGTTCTTACCTCACCTCAAATAAGAGGCCATGGAGTGTGGTAAAGCACACAAACTCTGAAGCCTAACGGTTGAGTTCAAGTATGTCTTTCACAAGCTGACTTCACACTTATTACCTAACCTCTCGTGCTTCAATTTCCTCACTACATCGCGAGTGAATAAACCAGTGCTGGGCCCATGTGGTGGGTTAAGAGAACCCAGCGTGCTGCTCTAAGCAGAATACAGAGAACAGCCTGGCACAGAGTAATTGCTACACAGAGGCTCTCTATCTTTATATAGTTTTCTACCTGAATTGAAGAACAAATGATACTTTGTTAACCCCGTCAGAAAGAGAAAAATCAAAGAATGGAAATATTTGGAGTTTGGAAGTCATAAGTTCTTTATCTTGAGGAATTTGTTTCTCCCAGGAGTATTTTCCACTTTAGTTTCCTCTTTCTTGGAATGTCAGGGAAAAAGGTTCTGGATACTACACACCTCAGTCCATCACTATCTTCATGAAAATAGAATAAACTTCCTTTTGAACCACTTCTGATTCCCTTGACCCTCAAATCTGGCTTCTAGCCTCTTCTCTGCCTTCACTCTCTTTCCTTGAAAGAGCCACTTGCTCAGAGGACATCGAAAGCCTCCTTTACTGGTTCAGTTCAGGCCATTTGTAGGACTTGAGTCCTTTGAGCATAATTATTGAATTCTATCCTATACTACAACACTTTGTAAAAAAAAATGGATCATGTTTTTTCCTCTGTTGTGTTTCTCCATCTGTCCTCAGCAGTGCTTCTCCCCAAGAGTTACTATTTTTATTATTATGCATTTAGGACACACAATAGTGACATTAAACTTGAGATACTGGTGTACACACATGTCATAGCAACTTGCTCCTCCCTTCTTACAGGTGTCTTCCCCATCAGTGGCTTAAGTTGTCTTCCTAGTGAAGGTGGCTTCCAATGATACAGTACTGACTTAAATTTTTTTTTTCTGTGACTTGAATCCTTTAAGATTTAGACCAATATGTCCAAAACCAAATTCATGCCTACCTCTCAGTCTAATTTCTTTCTTCCCTCTTTGATGACTGGCACTCCTCTTGCCCCAGCAGCCAAAGATTAAAGTTACCCGCTTAGTGTCTTACTCAGCAATCCAGCAATCCCAACATCCATTGGATGACAGCTTTGTGCAAGGCATGGAGTTAAGCATCAACATTGTCCTTGAGTATAAAGATTGGGAACAGATAAGTGTTGTCTTGAGGAGATGTACATGGTGCTGAGGCTTCAAAGAAGGAAAGGTAGCTAAGTCGGGAGGGAAGTGACAGAGAAGAGGCTTCAGATAGGAGGTGAAACAGGAGAGGCTTGATCAGCATGTTAAAGGTAGAAAGAAAGAATGTGTAGAAAATTCAATCAAAGGAGAATGTGGGCCAAAGGAGGAGAAGAGAAACAGCCAAGAGCTTCCAGTACCTGAGAATTCCCCAGCCAGGGAATTCTGTCAGAGGTCAGCTTTCCCGTAGGCCTCCACAGAATGTTTCTGGTGTTTGTCCTTGCTTCTCACTACCAAATTCTCTACTCAATCCTTCATTGCTTTATTAATATTTTAATTTTATTATTATGTTTTCATTATGAAACATTTTCAGCACACACAAGTATAGATACTATCATGAACTCCCGCGCACAAATCATAGGTTCAACAGAAATTAGTTCTAGCCTTCTACCCAGATTCCTTCCTCTACTGGTATTATATAGTTTTTTATCTATACATCCTATTTTTTTTCCCTGTGAACATTCCCAAAAGGTAAGGAACTTTAGATGGAGTATTCAAAGCTGGAAGGGAAATTAGCAATTTCTTAATATTATCGTATAACCAAATCTCCTTAATAGTTTTGTTTTTCACAAGTTTATTTTTACCAAAATCCAAATAAAATCCATATTTGTGGTTAGTTAGCATTTAAATGCTTTTTCAAAAACAGGGTCTCCATCTTCTTCTTTTCCCTTGTAATTTATTTGATAGAGAAAGCACATGTTTTGTCCTGAAAATTTTTTTCTTTTACCCGGATGTTGTTAATCACACAGTATCATCATGAACTTCCCTGGTCACTGTATTGAATATGAGTTGGTTGGTAGATCTATAAGTTTGATATAGATTTCTTTTTTTGGAATGAATATCTCATGGTGGCCTAGCAAGCCTGAGTATCTGCTTGTCTCTCTTTCAATAGTTGTCTTTAGTAACATTCGTTCATAATGAAGGGCAAGGTGGTGATATTTATTTCAATGACGATGGTTCTATCATTCTTTATTTATTGACTGTGATACTTCAGTGAAGTTAGTGTGCTCTGTATTTAATATTTGTGTTCTTAGTGCGCAATTTTATGTAGAAAAGATAAGATAGAAACATTACTTTTCCCTTTATGTAAGTCAATTGGTTTCCTAGTGGTGGCCAATGAATGCCTTTCTTTTAGATGTCACTATGAAGTGCAGACATAATACAGTGACATATTTCTCTTTTTTTTTAGACAAGGTCTTTCTTTGTACTTCAGGCTGGTCTTGAACTCACTATGTAGCCCAGGCTGACCTTGAAATCATGTCATTCTTTCTACCTCAGCTTCCCAAGTGCTCGAATTATAAGTGTGTGCCAATATGTCCAGCTTATATGGTGCTAGGGAATTGAATACAAGGCTTTGCATGTTTGTTAAGCAAGTAATTTAACCACTGAGCCACGTACCACACTCTCCTATGATTTTTGTCCATTGTAGTTATTATCTTGATGTGACATTAGAATTGTCTTGCATTTGGCCTATGATAGTTTATGCAAATTGCCTCTGAGTTCTTTCTACAAAATCCAGGAATCTCGGATACTTTTCTATTATCTGACCTAATAAGACATTTCAGGGCTGTCTTGTAAAATACTGCCGCATACTTGAAGCCAGTAGTGTCTACAAGGACTTGTGTATGAGTTCCAGAGATCATCATTACTTTGAACTTTTACTATTATAAAAACAGCTTGTTGGCCTCTAATCCTTACATATATCTACTTATTGCTTAACAATGAGAATATGTCTTGAGGAAAGACACTATTATTGTTATGTGATAATGGAGTACACTTAAGCAACCTAAGGTGACTACCCTATCACTAAGGTCTATAATCTTTTGGGTCCATCCTTATATTTATGGTCCATTGTTGACTGAGACATCATTATATGGTTCATGACTGTCTCTCAAATGAGCTACCTATTGCTTCCAGAGTCTCTTGAAGCCTGGAAGTAACTATGTCTCATCCACATGTGATCTGCCAGGTCCACCTGCATCTAGCCTGCTCCTGCCTGCAGTCCTTGCAGTCACCCCACTTCTCCCTTACATGCCCAGCCAGCAGCAGCCACACTGCTGTGCTAGGTACTTCATGGCTTTGTCCCCTCCTGCCCAACCTCTGGGCTTTTGCTTGTGCTTTTTCTTTCACTTGAAACACCTTTTCCTTTTATATGATACACCTGGGAACATGGCTGATGTTCTTGACCGGGTCTGGATTGAGAAATATTCATGTCTTCCTTTATATGTCACCTAATCACCTTGAAAGAAAACTCTTCTTTAAACTTCCATGACTTTTCCTTAGACTCTAATGACAGACAAATCTGTTTTTCCAGTGGGTCTATGAATTCCTAGAAGGCTGATTTATTCTTGAAGTTTGCAGTACCAATAGTGCCCTGACACAAAGCAGCAACTGCAATAAATGTCAATAGAAGGAAAAATGCACAAATAACTCAGTGCCTTGCTGGTATTATGGTTAGCAAGTTCTTCCCGTCCTCTCTCCCCGCACCCTCAGTTTCCCAAGGTACAATCTCTTTGAAGTAGGAATAGGGCTTCTCATCTTTACTTCACATGTAGCCCTAACACAAAGCCTAGCTTAGCCAAAAGTAGCCACTCACTGCATACTGGTAGAGTTGAATTTATGGCAAGAAAGTGAAAATTCTAAATCCAAAAGCTTACTCCTGATTTAGACAACAAAGAATTGAGCTCTTGATCTGCTCTTTTCTACCTCAGTGGCAGGTTTTTGAAGCCAAAGGAAGTCACAAATCCAGTTTTACCATTATGCATTTTGGGATAGGCCTGCTTAATCCCACAATTCTTTTCTTTTTCTTCTAGCCTTTCTTTTCTTTCTCTCTGAGGCATCCTGTGTGATCAAGGCTCTTCTAGGCTCATGCAAAGGCTCAGTGCGGCCATAAAAAGCTGCCCGGAATACAGTCCAAGAACAAACAACGAGTGACCCTGGGGATGATAGCACAGAAGTGCTATTGACAAAAGATGGTCAGAGAGCGGCTGCCTTTATTTGGACAGAGCAAAGAAGGAACGCTGAGACAGTCCGTTAGCCAAGCGCACCCTGGGTGTTCTGTTGTTCTTTTGGGGAGTGTCACATGCCTGTAATATCTGGAGCTGGGGAAGGGATGACAGTTCTCAGCAGCTGCACAAGGGACTTCTGATTGCAGATGTGCTAATAGATGATATTAAATGTATCAAGTTGCTCTTCTTCATGCCCAGGGTGGGGCTCAGGCTCCAGAGATTAAATTGTTAGGCCCATATGGTTTCTGTATACCAATCTCCCCTTCCTATCATGGAGAAACCAGAAACCTAGGTTTTGTTTTTTTCTCTACTCACTAGTTCCTGTTCTTTTAACAACTAACTGTGGGCACATGTAAAGATTTTACTCCTCCCATCTTCATGTTCCTAGGCTTCATGATCGACAAAATATCTAGTCTCAGTTATCCCTAGCATTCTTTCTTGCTCTGAATATTTTTAAATGACTTTCTTGATATTGGAAATTTTGCTGAACAGGAAATCGCACTAAGAATCTGGTGTTGATGACTTTTAAGAAAATCAACAACTCTGAAATTCTCAACTCTTGATTAGTAAAGCCCTTCTCAAAATGGAGGGCTTTGAACATAAAAGAAGGGGACCCCCCAAGCAGTTCAGGGCTTACACCCTTGCTCTCTTGGCCAGCCAATGAAGGCCCAGCTGTTTTAGCTGCCTTATCCTAGCCCGGATGTAGAGAACGCTCATTTATGCTAAGGATATTGAAAGGAGAAATTTCTGATTGCTTGGAGCTAATATGAGACATTATTTCAGAGCTCCTTAAATATTCAGTGAAGGTGTTTGAACTTGCTGCTTTACACAGAAAGTTAGGATTTTCCTAACTTCCTTCAAAAGCAGGTTTGTCTTACTCCAAACATAGTGTTTTACTCCATCCTGGTTGTTATGTTCAAAAACAGCTATTATCATCTCCCTTCTCCTGCTTAGCACTTCGTGGAGTAAGTGATTGAAGAGTTGTATGAAAAATGCCAACGTTTCCTACTGGAGAATGAGACAGGAAGCCTGTACCTGCCTTCTTCACCTCACACTGGGTTACTTGGTCAGATTAGTCTTGCTGTCCAGCCACATTTGAGCCACAGGAAACCACAAGAGACTTGTTTTAAGAATGGACTGAGGGTTGGAGATATAATTTAATGCTACAGTGTTTACCTAGTACGTGTGAGACCCTGGACTCAATTCTCAGGACTTGCCAGATAAACAAACAAGCAAACAAACAATCTCAAAGAACAAAACAAAAAGACTGGAATACAGACGGGGAGCTCAGGCACATAAAAGAGCCCCAGTAAAAGATGTTATCTAGTCCTTGCAAAGATGAACAGATGGAAAGAAGACCTTGAGTCTCGAGACATTGCTGTTTTCCTGTGTCCCACTCCGAGCGATTTGTTGCGTTAGTCCTATGCTATTAATAAACAGAACATAGGTCATCTCCCTTACATGATAAAACCTAAGTACTAACGAGAGAAGTGTGTTTTTGATTAATGCTGCTGAGTTTTAGTCTAGCTCTCCTCTTTTAGATGCTGACAATAAACAACTTGATTTCTCCCAAGGTCCAAGGCTTTCCTAGAGAAGAAGGCAGATCTCCTTTATAGGTCATGTCAGAGGAGCAGGGGGGTTTATATTGAAGAGTCATTTTTAATCATTGTTGCTCAATGATGTGGGTCAGAATTTGTAGGATTAATTTTAGTGTGAAGTAGTCAACCTGTTTTCTTTTTTTTTTTTAAAGTCTGTGCTTCACTTTCAACCCGACCAGCCACCTTGCAACACCATGAGGTACACATGGGATCAGAATGCTAATGACTCCAGATTAACTCTGTCTCTGTGGGTGAAGTCATTTATTTCACACGCTCCCCTGACAGAGTCTCTCAACCCCATGTTTCTCCCACACTGATTGACATCTGGGAAAAAATTCTTTCTTCCTTAAAGAGACAATGAAAATACAGTGGTTAGTGGTAAAAACAGTGGAGAGGCTGCCAGGCCACATGGCCTCCACCACATTAGCTCCCCTCTGGCTTCTCCTCTGTATCTTACTAGATTGGTCTTAAGCAGGGCTGAACAGTTGGTGTTAATTAGTCCTGTATACACTTTGGTCAAAATGTGGACAAAAACTTTTATACTTCAAACCCTTTTGTGTACTTGAAGCATGATGGAGATTCTCAGTCACTCTAATAGAAGGCAAAGGACAACCGAAGATAATTTGCAGCCTGTCCCAATTTCCTGTTTTATCCTGCATTGGAAGACTCAATTCAAGGATCAGGGCAACGGAGTCAGCCCCGTTTCAGCAACTCTTGGTACCATTGGTGGTTCTTTCTGACTTTACTGCCACCATGACTCTGTGGTTGGTTTTCCAGCCATCAAATCCAACATTGTAGCATTTATCACCCCTAGATCGCCTGCTAGAAGCAGACTGTCACCATTCTTACAAATGCCATTTGACCCTACAGCAGTCTTCAGCCTTGACCCGTGTGACCTTCTGGAATTGGGTCCACTATGGTTGCCTAGTCTCACTCAATTTGTGTGTTCTTTGCTTGAACTGGTAGAACCAGACTTTCCTGGCCCTCTACTCTCTGCCAAGGAGACTGGGTGGTACTGGCCTTCCTGGATTAGTTTTGTAGTGTTGGATTGGAAATTATGAGGATTCATTACTCTTTGCACTATGTGAAACTTTTCCTAAGGAGATATGAATGGATGCTCGTATCATACCAGAGAAGGCACAATAGACAGATCAAAGTAATGATTATACCAAAAACCAACTTGGTAAACCAGTAATTTTTATTGGGGATACTTACATGAATGTGAGTGAAGGATTATTTACATGAGCATGGATTAGGGGTAGGACCAGAGTACAAGAGCTAGAAATTCTGATGGAAACTTGAGGAGTCACAGGGGGCCTGGCTCAGTCTGGATTGGTGTCTCAGAGGAAGGAAGGGAGCATAAGAAATGTGATCAGATATAAACCAATGTCATAGCCCTAGAGCTTGCATATTCCTTGCTCTGGACTCTTGTACATCTTCATCAATTTTCATGGATGGAGCAGATCTATTCACAAACACTGGAGTGGGGGTGGGGGTTGTGCCTTCAGTAGGCAGACTCATTGTTCTATGTCAGGGCACTATTGAATGTAATTTACCCTGTGGCTTAACAATTGGAAGAATGAAATCACAATGATAACACAGGCAACCACATATAATATCTGTTTTCTTATCCTAGGGTCCTCAAAGAATGGCATAAGTAGAACTTTTCTTCTGTTCCTCAATGACAAAGCCTAGCTATAGTTTTCTCTAACAGTTGACTTTGTCAAGCTTACTCCAGTAGAACCGCCTTTAGTGTATTTTTTTCTGCCAAATCCCCTTGGCCTCTGAACTAAAGCAAACTGCTCTGAATGTTACTGCTGAATAGCTCGTGGCATGTTTACGATATGTGTGACTTTCTCTGGCTGACCTCACAGAAGGGGGCTGTTGCTTAGCCAGGGAACCATTTAGAGTGCTGGGGGATGAGAAATTATAGACCGTCCAGCCTAACCTCAGAGGTAGGCAGATCTGACAGGCATTAAGAAAGAATGAGATCACAAAACATCTGGAGAAATGTGAACTGACAAAAACTAGCCATTGTGGTTTCAAAAATGGTAAATTTTGTTTGACAAATGTGGTGGGAAAAAAGAGCAAGAGGATGAAGACGCTAACGTGAAAAGCTGAGGGGTGTGAGACAGTGGACATAAGCTATCAGGGTGTCCAGAAGGCTCACGACAAAGTATTGCTAAATAATAGCACATGCTGGGTGACACTTCTAGATTTCCCAAAGGAATGAGTCTTGATCACTGTAATAAAGATCTCTCAAGTCAAGTGATAATTATCCTGTTTCTTTTCCTAAGAGCACTCTCTTAAAGCCTCCGTTAGACACTTGGGGAGTGAGACCAGAGCCAAGAGAGACAGTGGAGTTGACGACGGCCTGCTCACTCTACAAGGTGCTTTGTGTAATTGACTGGCTTTGGAGTGTTGACGAAAGGTGTTACGGAAATATGGTTGGACCACTTGACTGAGACTATCAAGATACCAAGGAACTAGCTTTCCCATTGGGATGGTCACCCAACTCTGAGCCAAATCCACCAGTATTTATAAATAACATGTTATTGCAGTACAGCCTTACCCATTCCTTCATATATTGTCTGTGGCTCAATTTGGGTAGAGGTGATTATTTGCGACTATACGGCCTCTAAAGCCTCAAATATTTACTTTTTAACATCTACAGGAAAAGTTTTCTAATCCCATTTTAGTTTATCTGCAGCCTTTTCAACCAGCCCTGTAAGTAGCTTGGTAGGGGCTCTTCATCAATTCACTTTGTTTTCTTTGGTGCTTAGCACATGTCACTATTAAAACTACCTTGCTTAGTAACTGACTTACTTCTTGACTATTTCCTTCAACTGAAAAGAAAGACTCTAGAAGGCAAGACTCATAACTGCTTTGTTCATCACTCTGTGTCCCTAGAAGTTCTTCAGTTGCACGTGTGAATGAGCGAAAGCTTCCATTTTAGAAAAAAAATGATGAGGTAAAGAAATGAAAATGAAGTGTGAAAACTCTTGATGACATATATTTCTGTTTTTCTGTCTGACCAATAAGACATCATTAATCCTATACTTATTGGAGGAAAAACGCAAATTGATCTACCCACTCACTCTCTTATGCCAAACTATATCCTCCACCAAGCCATCCTAGGCAAATATTTCTCTCCATAGTTATTAATTTTTTTCAAGAATAGCTTTTCCTTAATTATCACTGGTGGTCTGCCCCCTCTCTGTCCTCTTATTTTCTTTGATCTCTGCATATCTCACACAGAATCCAAATAAGTGTGTGTGCCTCCCAGTGTCTAAGCTATGTCCTTCAGATGGGATCGCTGACCATGGCTAAGTGGGAGGAGGCAAAGAGATCCTAAGCCCATGTGATCACCTTGAGTAATTCTGCCTTTCATTTGGATCTTGGATATTACCTTATTTTTATTCCTAAAAATCATTATGAAATTGATGACTGAACTTATATATTCTTTTTTTGAGATACGATCTTCCTCTATAGCCCAGGCTGGCCTTGAACTCGTCCAACTACATATTTTTGAATGCGAATCATGTTAAATGGAGCTCTGTGTCTTAAGATAATGATAATGTAAACCTCATAAGAGCTTATGTAAGGATCCCCAGGGTCCCTGCCACCACTGGCCACTGGCAATCTAGAACTAGTGAAGTCTGGGGAAACAGGGTCTTGAGCAGCGTGAGTACAATGGAATCACCTCTGGGAGACTGAATCAGTGTTAACTTCTCATTTATTGGAGATGAGGGCCAGGCTTATAAGCAGTTTAAGGGAGGTGGGTCAGCTAGCATAACAGGGCAAGGGTCGTTTACTGATCGAATGGATTTTGGGATCTGAAAGTAGCCTAATTTGCATGGCAGGGCTGGCCACGTGACTTCTGGCAAGGGTCCAGAAGCAGGAAAATATTAGGAATTTGAGTATGATGCAACCTGAGCTGTGAGCCATCCTGGGCCTGGGATAAGAGGGAGAGGCTCCACTCCTGCTGGTCTCCAGAAATGAGATTATTAGGTTATGAGCCGCCTCTACCTACAATCTTCCTGGCCTAGTGGGGTCCCACAAGCTCATTTGAATATCTAGACATTTCTGAGTAAGTAGATAACACTGCTGTATAAATAAATAAATAAATATTTTAAAAACCAGCTCAACTTTGCATGTTCTCTCCCCCCTCCCCATTTTATTGATATGTATAAGCACAAAATTTAAGGTTTACAATGAAGTTGAGTTTTTTGTGCACATAAGTATCTTGTCAAGCTGACAAGGACTTTCCCACACACTCTCCTTTTGTCTCTTCCCTACCCCACCCCTCTCTCCGGCCCCACCCTACCCCTCTGGTTCATTTTGTTTTTTATTTTAAGTTCCATGAGATAGTTGTGATCTGGGTTTCTCATATCAGAGAGACCATTCAATGTTTCACCTTCTGCTTCTGACTCACTTCACAAGCACGATGTTCTCAAGTTTCTTCCATTTGCCTGCAAAAACCTCCACGCTGTTGGACTTTATAGATGCATAGTGTTCCATTGTGTATAAATACCACAGTCTGTGTATCCATTGGTCTGTTGATGGGTATTTTGGTGACTTCCATATTTTAGCTATTGTTAGTTGTGCTGCTATGAACATGCATATACATATGTCTGTTATGTGTTGTTTGGCCTCTTTTGGGAATATTCCCAGGAGGGGTGTCACTGGATCAAAAGGGATATTTATTACCATTCTTTTGAGAGATCTCCATACTGCTTTCCAGCAAAGTAAACTATCAACATTGTAAAAAAAGAACCAACAGACTGGGAAAAAATATTCACCACCAACATCTCAGATAGGAAGCTCATAACTAGAGTATACAGGGAGCTGAAGAAAAGTAAGCCTACCAAAATGAAGGATCCTATTGAAAAGTGGGCAAAGGAAATGAAGAGGCAGTTCACTCACGAAGAAGTACAAGGGGCCAATAGGTACATGAAAAGATGTTCAACATCTCTAGCCATAAGGGAAATGCAAATTAAAACAACGCTAAGATACCATCTCACTCCAGAGAGAATGGCCTATATCAACAAGTCAAATAGTAATCAGTGCTGGTCTGGCTTCTGGGAGAAAGGAACCTTCCTGCACTGCTGGTGGGAATGTAAATTCCTACAACCACTCTGGAAAACATGTTCTCTTTTGACTGGTGCATTCCCCACAGAGCTCTGGAGCAAGCACAGGTCAGTGGGCCTCATGATATTTTGTTGACAATGACATCTGGAAGAGAAGTGAGGTGCTTATCTGCAGGAGAATTTGCTTTATTCCATGAATATTTTAATTTGTCTTAAAATAACCCTTAAGGGCTACTTATGGTTAAATCAAAAAGACTCGGGAGAATTTTTTTTTTTTTTCCTTGAGACCGGGTCCTCATTTGTAGTCCAGACTGGTCCTGAACTCATTATGTAGCTCATCCAGGTTGACCTTGAACAGGTTGCAGTCCTTCTGCCTCAGCCTCCCAGTTGCTGGGATTGCAGGCAAGTGCTACCACATCTGGCTGACGTGGTGCTGAGGAATTGAACCCAGGGCTTGCACTTGCTGGGCAATTGCTCTACCCATTGATCTATGTTCTAGCCCCAGGTGCCAATTTTAACAAAGTGCTATTAGTGAAAGGTAAGATAATTAGAGCATCAAATATGAATAATAACTGAAGTAGATTGACATTTATCAAATATGATCAAGCCTATGTGTTCAAAGCAACACTGAGAAACAAAACAAACCAACAACTAACTTTTCTCCATTGGAGAGCACTCATTCTTTTAAACGCCTAATCAATCAACTTACTCTTTCAAACACCAGGGGAAATAATTATATATTTATTTTACCTCAGTGTTTGCCACTTTATAACCAAATAGCAGATAATGGGAAATTCATACTTACAAACATAACCAACTAGTAGGAAGAGGTGATAAAACTGAATTGAGCATGAGCGGCTGCTAATATCACCAGACACTGTGGTCTCTCTCGACCAAAGGACACACAGATGGTTTGTAAAGTGAACATGCCAGAGATACACCGGAATCTGACCAAGCCTCCAGGAGTAATTTCAACTTACAGGAAATGCAGAGAACAGAGGATGATGTGAAAAGACACAAGAGAGCAATCAGAAAAATACAGACTGGAAAGCTATCACAGGATAAATGAATTTGGTTTTGTTTTCCAACAAATAAATAGTAAGAAAAAGATGAACCGAGGAACTTGTGGATGGAAAGTCAAGTCATGCATCAAACAGTCATGTGTGCCTTTGTTGTGCTCTGACTCCACAAACAAACTGTTAAATGTCACCAATCTCTCTCTCTCTCTCTCTCTCTCTTTCTCTCTCTCTCTCTCTTCTTTGTTTCTTTTTCTTTCTTTCCTTGTCCTTTCTACCTTTCTTTTTTTGGCAGAGTCTTGCTCTGTAGTCCAGGTGGTCCTGATCTCATTATGTAGCCCAAGCCAACTGTGGATTCATGGCAATCCTCCTGCCTCAGCCACCCGAGTGCTAGGATTACAGGCATGTGCCACCATGCCCATATTGGGGAACTAAACTCAGGATGTCGCGCTTGGTAAGCAAGCACTTTAATCACTATGCCATTCCTCCAGCCTTCCAATATTCATGTTTTAAATTGTAAATTTGAACACAGACTAGATATATGATATTAAATAATTGTTAAATTTTAGGTCTGACATAAATATCATATTTTAAAGAACTTATCTTTTAGAAATACACATTGAAATATTTACAGATGAAGTAACATGATGTCTGTGATTTTCTTTAAAGTAATACGTAGTAGAGGATAAGCGAGGGTGTAGATTTAAAAAGATGATAAGTTGAGGGTTATAAATATTTGGGTGATGGTCTCGTGAGGTGTGTCACATTGTTCCCCACTTCTGTGTATGACTGACATATCCATTAAGGATTTAAAAAATGACTGCCTTGGTGAAAAGAATCATAGTGGTTAAGCTGCTGCTTTTAATACAGTAGGGAAGGTGACTTGGGAATAGAAATCATTGTGAAATCTATATAAATACTGCTTCATATATAACACAATGTAATATGCATAAGATTAGGTCTAATATACATAGATTATCTAGATAATCACTAGGTTATCACAATAACTTCAAATTATTTAAATGACCAGTGCAAATAAATGATTCACTTTAATGTAATATATGTTGCACGTCATCATGGAATAATGCATAAATATGAGCAGTCAATACTGCATTGATTGATTTCCCATTCTCTCACAAGAATCCCTTGCGTGAGAGGTCAGGCCCTAAGGTTAAAAATCATCGAAGTCAAGTTCACCCCTAGGAAGCTGGTTTCCTCAGAGGGAAGATGGACCAGGAAAGCCACAGAAGAACAGAGGCTTGTGAGCCTGGCCTAGAGTGCCTGGGGAGGGCTGTCACCCTTTCTGGGGACATGAGATGGCTGACAGGAAGGCTGGGCCCTCTCTAGGGAAAAGATAAAGAGAGAAGAGGGAGAGACGACAGTTAGGCACCCTGAAAAGGCACTTCCCTGATTTTTGCAACAGTGCTGGTAGGGCTAGTTGTTGGTGTAGGGAAGTTGCTAGGGAGCACGTTGTGCTAGGAGTTTTGGAGGATGTGGAAGAAGCAGAAGGTGCCTGTTTATATTATAACACTGGGTGATAATATCCGTAGGTCTCCTAGTGATGTAAAATATTTAAATAATCAGTCCAAGTGATTTGCTTAAAGTAATACATGTTAACATTCCATCATGGAATAACAAAGAAGGGCAGTGCGATTGCGTGGTTGATTTCTCTGTTCACTCCCAAGAGTCCACTGTGCGCGCAAAGCCCTTAGCATCCCGCCTGAAACGGCCTCCTGCATAGCTCTTGGTGGTGACAGCTGGGGTGAAGCAAATCTGCCCTGGGGCGCAGCCTCCAGAATCCCCCGAGCAACTTCCCTTCTTGCCGTGCTCGCCCTCCTCGCCCCCTCCTCTGCTCTCTCAGCCCGTCTCCTTTCCCTCCCTTGCTCCAAATTCCAGAAGGAGGAGGCTCTGTCACTTGGACTGTGTTTAGCTGTAGCTGCCTGAATTGGCCTCTCTAACGACCCCCAGGGCCTTTATCCAGTCTTTTTGCAGTTGAGTTGGTCAACCAGAAAGGACTTCAGAAATTAAACAAGTTGAGCTGATTCATTCTACTCACTCATTCATATTCTCTCTCTTTCTCTACTACCCTCTCTTCTTTCCAGATCTCATTTGTCTCTTATATTTTTCTTTGTACTTGAAGACTGATCTCAAAGTAGTAGCATGTATTATGTGATCACTTATTTCTATTGCTTTGATTTAACTTACTTCTTTAAATAATGATTTTAAAAACAACCTTAAATAGTCCAATGAGAGTAATTCCTTGCCATTTATTGAGAGCTTTTCCTTGGTCAAAGCAAAACCTTAATGTTCTTAGCCGTTCACTTATTTATACTACAGGAAACTAACAGTTATGCAAAGTCCCTGCCAATATAATCATGAGCTGCTGTGTGGCGTCTCAAGTACCTCATGGAAAAATAACTCTGAGTTGGAATTCTTCCCAAAAGCCAGCTTCGTTAATGCTTTGACAACTGAGGTAGGCTGAAAGAAAATCGAGAAAGCAGTTATAAATATAAATGGCTGTTAAACCTTTCAGCAGCATGATTTAATGTAAAACATGTAAAATATTAGCACAAATGCTCTGCAGTAGTACGACGGCTGTGTCATGTCTTTAATTTACCTAGAATTAATTGTAGGGTTAAAATACTTTATAGTTTAATGAGCAAATAGAACATAGCCTCCAGTATGTTTTATTAACTTGTTTGTATGTTGCATTTCAAAACAGTCTCTGGAAATGTGGGAGACAAGCTATATATCTATGCGTCTATGTCTGTGTCCCCAGGAGACGCAAATGTGTAGCAGGCGAGAGGCAGGATGCGTCATTTATTGACTGCGGTTCTCAAAGCAGTACATTTCCATTATAGGGCAATTAAGTGTTGGACCAGTGCTGCCTGTACCCTTGTCTTTTAAAGGAAATTCTTGATTTTTTTCTAATGCTTATATTTTCCTTTTTAAAAACAGATGCTCCTGTGAGTGCTTGCTAAATATATGTTCTTTTCTTATAAGCAACAATCAGGAGCTATGGACCAAGAACAAAAATGTTGGAAATGAGATGGTTTAAATGGTTACTCTGTGGTTTTCGCCCTCACCCAGTGCCATGTTCTGAATGTTTATGTCTCCTCGGGATTCATAGGTTGAAACCTTATCATCAAAGTGATGGTGGGGCCGGTGGCACACTTGGGAGATGATTAATTTTGAGGACAGAGCCTTCCTGAGGGGGATGAGTGCATTGTGAAAAAGATGATAGAGAGTGCTTTGCCCCTTCTACCCCTGACGCTTTGTCCCACCTACCTCTGACGACGTAGTGAGAAGGTGCAATCTGTGAACCAGAAAGCAGGTCCTCGGCACATACTGATTCTGCCTGTGTAAATTTTTCACTTCATAGTTTTCAGGACCATAACAAATCATGGCTATCGTTTACAAATTCCCAGCCTATGGGATTCTTGTTGCAGTAAAACAAGCCTACTAAGACACTATGAGCTACCCAAAACAGGAGGGCTCCGTTCAGCTTTACCTCCACCAGGAGATGGATAATTTCCCTTTGGATTGTTGACTATGTGGGACGTTTCCGGCTGTCCGTCACGTTCACACCCTTTCCATTTTTAAAAATAAGAACAGTATTTTTAAGTCCTTTGGAGGAAATAAAAAAAAGTTTTCCTAAATTTGAGTTTTTTGCAAAGATAATAATGCTTCATATAAGAATGTAAAAATAACAAAATTGTAGTAAGTACAAACTTGCTTGTTTGTGTGTATTTAAGGAAACTTTCTTACAATATTTCTCCTCACTCGACTACTGCTAAGCCTAATTCCTCTCCCCAGATGGAACAAAGATAAACGACTTGGAATCTATATCTTTCTCTAATTCTGTCTACACACACACACACACACACACACACACACACACACACACACACACAAACACGCATGTACACACACACACACACACACACACACACACACACACACAGCTTGGTAGTGATAATTGGACAGATTCTGAACCAGACAACCTGGAACCAGTTCTCATTTTACCAGCTAGGTGATTTTGTGCTAGTGAGTTTTCCATGTTCCTATTTCCTTATCTGTAAAAGAGAGATAACAGTACTATTAGGATTATAGTTTCATGTAAAGATTACATGATTTTAAAAATAGGTAGAACAAGGCTGGTGTATGCTAAACTCTTAAAAGTGTCATATCTCTAGCTTTGTGTGTAATGTGTATGTAAATACACATGGAGGTGAAGGTACATGAATTCTTTTTTGTCTTGAAATTTTGATTGAACAATGTACTATTTCAGTAATATAAAACAGCTTTTAGTAAAAAGCCTATTATACATCTTCCCATTGCATACATATAACCCATTGATAGAATTTTAATTGTATCCATATTTCACTTGTGACAATGATATATTAAATTTGGAAATTTTGTGCATGTACATATCACATCAACTTCATCTTCCCTTCCTGTCTCCGTTTCTCACCCTCCTACTTCTCCCTTATCCAACATGTTTAACTCTTAAGACTTATTTATCCTTTGGGATTCAAATATTACAGAAATCATGCAATATTTTTTCATTAAACATGATGATCTCCAGTTGTATTCATTTTCCTACAAATGAATCAAATCTTTCTGTCTTCATGAGAGAGTACTACTCCACTGTGTATATATACCACATTTTTTTATTCATTGGTCTACTGATAGATACTATGCAATCATCCATGACTTAACTGTTATTGGTTGTGCTGTTATAAACATGAGTATGCATATATTTCTGTTATATGGTGCTTTTAAATCTTTTGGGAAGATACCCAGAAGAGGTGTCACTGTGTCAAAAGGAGTATCTATTTTCAGTTTTTTGAAGAATTTCCATATTTCTTTCTATAGCTGTGGTACCAGTTTAAGTCCCACTAGTGACATAAAAGAGTTCCTTTTTCCCTACATTTTTGCGAGCATATGTTGCTTTCAAGTTCTTGCCTAATACCTAATAATTATATATATATAATTTTTAAATTAATGTATAAAATCCAAATTCTATAACACATCAGAGATATGGAACTTGGAGAGTCAATGAGCATCTCTGCCCAGCCCTTCTTCAGAGGTTCATCTTTTTCCTAGCTGATGTGATTGGCCCTTCTTTCTACCCTGTCACTCATATGGGTCCTTTTTATGACATTATTTTGTGAATTTCACAAGAAGGATACACATCTGTAATCAGTCTTTTGTGTTTGGTCCATTTCACTGGCATTGTTGATTTAAGGTGGTCCCATTTTCATCCAAACGCTTCATATCGGTGTTTCTTTATGACTACATAGCATTCGATGGTGTATAGGTACTACATCTTCTTTAACCACTTCTCTATGGATGGGCAGGCAGGTTGTTTCCAGGATTTGGCTATTACGAATTGTGCTGCTGAAAACAAGGATATGCATGTGTCTTTTCGGTGTGCTGACTTTATTCCTTTTGGGAACATGCCCAGTAGAGCTGTAGCTGGATCGAATGATATTTCCATTTTCAGCTTTCCAGGAATCTCCAGACTGCTTTCCATGATGGTTGGACCAGCTTGCACTCATCAGTAGTGGAGCAGAGTTCGTTTTTTTCCACACCTTTGCCAACAATTGTTGTTTTTTGAGTTCTTGATGTAGGCCGCTCCTACCGCAGTGAGTGAAACCTCAACGTTGTTTTTATTTGCATTTCTCTGATGGCCAGTGACGAAGACCACTTTTTCATGTGCTTGTCGGCCATTTGTTCTGAGACATTTCTTTTTATTTTAGGTGCCCACTTCTTGATGGGGTCATTTATTTTAGGGGACTCTATGTTTCTGTGTTCTTTGTATATTCTAGATATGAATCCTTTGCCTGAAGTCTCACTGTGGGTTGTCTCTTCACCTTGTTGATTGTTTCTTTTGCTGTGCAAAAGCTTTTTAGTTTAATGTAGTCCCATTTGTTGATTCTTGTGATTTCTTCTGCAGTTGGCGATCTATTTAGAAAATCCTTTCCTGTCCCCATGTCTTCTAGGATTTTACATATTTTGTCTTCCAGTAAGTTCATTGTTTCCTTTTGATGTCCAGTTCTTTGGTTTATTTTGATCTGATTTTAGTGTGTGGCGATAGATTTGGGTCTAATTTCATTCTCCTGCCTGTGGAGATCCAAATTTCCCAGGAACATTTGTTGAAGAGGCTGTCTTTTCTCCAGTGGATTGTTTTGGCCCCTTTGTCAAAGATCAGTTGACTAGAGTGTTTATATTTGTTTTAGTATCCTCAATTCTGTGCCGTTGGTCCTCTTGTCTGTTCTTATACCAGTACCATGTAGATTTAATCACTGTTATTTTGTAGTATTTTTTGAAGTCTTTAATTTTGATTCCTCCAGCTTTTCCCTTGTTACTCAGAATTGCTTTAGAGATTCTGGGTCTTTTCTGGTTCCATATAAATTTCATAGTTGCTTTTTCTAGGTCTGTGAAGAATGGAGTTGGTATTTTGATTGATATTGCATTGAATATGTATTGCAGTTGTGGAAATATGGTCACTTGGGCCATATTAGTTCTTCCTACTCAGGAACATGGGATGTCTTTCCATTTTCAAATGTTCTCTTCAATTACTCTCTTAAGGGCTTTGTGGTTTTCTTTGTATAGGTCTTTCACCTCTTTCTTGAAGTTTATTCCTAAGTTTTTTATTTTTATTTTTTGCTATTATGAAGGGAGTTATTTTCTTGATTTCTTCCTCTTTCAATTTGTTGTTGGTCTATAGGAATGCTATTGATTTGTGGATATTGATGTTGTGTTCTGCTACTTTGCTGAATTATTAGTTCTAAAAGTGTTTGGGTGGAATTTTTTAGGGGATTTTCTATGTCGAATATTGTGTCATCTGCAAATAGACATGGTTTTACTTCTTCTCTTCCTATTTGAATTCCTCTTATTCCTTGCTCTTGCATGATGGCTCTTACCAAAATTTCCAGTAATATGTTGAATAGTAGGGATGACAGTGGGCATCCTGGTCTTTTTCCTGAATTTAGTGTGAATGCTTTCATTCTTTCTCCATTAGGATTTATAGGCTGAGGGATAGTGGTAAATAGATCATGTTGAGGTAGGGTCCCTCTATTCCTATTTTCTTCAGAGTCTTTATCATAAATAGGTGTTAGATTTTGTCAAATATGTTTTCTGCATAGATTGAGATAATCATATAATTTTTATCTTTGTGTCTGTTAATGTGGTGTATTACATTTATTGATTTGTATGTGTTGAACCATTATTGCATGTTTGGGAGGAAGCCCACTTGGTCATGGTCAAGACTATGGTCTTGTTCACATTCTTTATGATTTGTTGCATTCTATTTGCAAGGATTTTATTGAGTTTTTTTTCCATCTATATTCATTAGAGATATTTGCTTGTAGTTTTTTTTTGGGGGGGGGGGTCTTTGTTTGGAATTAGAGTTATACTTGCTTTAAGAAATGATTTGGGCAATTTTCCTTCCTTTTCACTTTATTGAAAAAGTTTAGTGAGCATTGGTACTAGATCTTCTCTAAATTTTTTAATAGAATTCTGCTGGGAGTCCATCAGGTCCTGGGCACTTCTTTGTTGCAAGTATTTTTATTACTTCCTCGATTTCTTAGGTAGATATTGGCCAATTAAATGTTTAATTTCTTCTTATTTCAGTTTTGGTGGGTGATGCATGTTTAGGAACTCATCCATTTCTTGTAGATTTTTCAATTTGTCAGAGTATGAATTTTGAAAGTAAATTCTTAAAATCTTTTGGATTACTTTGCTATCTCTTGTAATTTTGCCTTTTTCATTTCTGACTGTATTGATGGAGGTTTTCTCTTTTCTTTTTTTGTGTGAGTTTCGCAAGGTGTTATCAATCTAGTTTATCTTTTCAACAAAACCCACAACTTTTTGTTTCAAAATTTTTTTAGCTTCTATTTCATTAATTTCTGCTCTGACTTTTAAAAATGTATTTTCTTCTGTTAGCTTTGGGGTCGACTTGCTCTTGTTTTTCTAGGCCTCTGGATTATGAGGGTAGGTTTTTTATTTGGGCTTGCTCAGTTCTTTTCATCTGTGCACTTATGGAAACAAATTTTCCTCTTAGCACTACCTTCATTGTGTCCCAGGGGTTGTGTTGTGACCGGTGGTTTGATGCTATTATCATTTGTCTCTGTGAACTTTTAAATTTTTTCCTTGATTTCTTCTGTAACTCAATCTTTATTTAGAAGTGTGCTGTTCAGTCTCCATTTGTTTGAGATGTATCTTTTGTTTGTGTTGTAATTGATTTCCAGTTTTGTTCAATATGATCTGACAGGGTACATGGGATTATATCAATTTTTTTGTATGTGTTTAAACTTGTTTTGTGGCCTAGGATGTGGTCACTTTTGAAGAATATTCCACGGGCAGCTGAGAAAAATGTGTGTTCTATTTCTATTGAATTAAAAATTCTGTATATGTCTGTCAGATCCATTTCTTCTATGATATAGTTCAGATTTGCTATGTCTTTGTTGATTTTGTGTCTCATTTATCTGTCTTCTTGGAAAAGAGGATTATTAAAATACCCTACTCTTATAGCATCGGAGTTTATCTTTTTTAAGTTCAGTAGCTTTAGCTGTACCATTTTTCAAGCCATAAAGGTTTATGATTGTCAGTTCCTCTTACTGAATTGTTCTTTTTACAAGAATGAAGTGAGCATCTTTGTCTTGTTGACCAGTTTTGGCTTAAAGTCCACTTTGTCAGCATAGAGTATTGCTACCCCTGCCTTGTTTTTTTTTTTTTTTGATTCCCCAGTTGTGTGGAATATAGTACTCCAGCCTTTCACTTTGAATCTGTTTATCTTCATGTTTGAAATGTGTCTCTTACATGCAAGATATGGTTAGATTGTATTTTTTAATGCAGTTAGCCAATCTATGTCTTTCGATTGTTGAGTTTTGGCCGTTAGCATTTAGGATTATAATTTATATGTGAGTCTTAGGTCCTGCCAATTTGGAACCCTGTGAATATTCAACTCTTTTGTTTACCTGTTTTTCAGATGCTCTCTCTGTTAAGAATATACCTGCCACTGTATTCTTTGTTGTTGTTGTTCCCTGTTTCCCTATCCAGCAGACCTTTGAGAATTTTTTTCTAGTGATAGTTTGGTTGTCATAAATTTCTTCAAGGTTTTGTTGTTGTGGAAGGTTTTTAATTCTTGTCAATTTTAAATGATATTTTTGCTGGGTACAGGAGTCTTGGCTCACAGTTAGTATCTTTTAGGGCTTTGAGGACTTCACTCCAGGCTCTTCTGGCCTTTAGGATATGTGTTGAAAAGTCTGCTGCTACCTGATAGGTTTGCCTTGATATGTCACTTGCTTTTTTTCTCTTACTGCTTTTAGGATTTTCTCTTTGCTTTATATTTCAGTAAGTTTTATTATAATATGTCTAAGGGAGCTTATGTTTTGATCCAATCTAGTGAGTGTGTGGTATGCCTCTGTCCCTTGTGTGTCTACTTTGTTTTCTATGTGTGGAAAGTTTTTTTTTTTTATGATTTTAGGTAATAGATTTTTTAGTCCTTTAGTATGGATTTCCATATTTTTTTGTATTCCTGTCATTCTGAGATAAAGATTTTTTGAGTCATCTATAATCTGTAGCATTCTATTTCCTTGTTGAAAATCAGTTATTTTATGGTTATTAACAATCTGGGGTATTATTAAATTCTTGTCCCCTAAATTGGATATTCTCATCTTGTATCATTCTGTTCCCTAGACTTTCCATGGAGGTTTTCATCTCTTAATGTTTTTCTCTTATATTTTCATATTTTTGGAATTCTTTAGCGAATGTGTCATTTTCTGTGTTGACTTCTGTGGTTCTGCTAGTTTTGCATTTGTTTTTTCCTTAAGTTCTTTAGTTAAATCATTTTTGAATTCTTCAAGAATTTTGTATAATTTGCTGTCTGTCTGGGTCTGTCTTGTATTCTTTAAAGATTTTGAGTATTTTTTTGTTTGTTTGTTTTTGGTCTGAGTTTGTTTTGAACTTTTTCTGTAGGTTAAATATTTTGGTATCAAAGATGAGGCATTTCGGATTTTCCTCTCGTTCTATCTGGGTCTGTCTTGTTGAATTGGTGGGTTACTGTGCCATCTTGCCCCTGTGTTTTCTCCCAGCTGTTGAGTATTCCTTTGGCTTGCTGTGGTTACTCTTTGAGCAATCTCTGTTTATTTTTGGTAGTGGAGAGTGTTGCTCTATAGCTGTGTAATATGCTATCTGTGTCTTTGTTGGGTTCCTTATTACAGGGCAAGTACTTAATCCTTTCCCACTTAATAGTTGCTACTAGGTCTGTTTTAGAGAGGTTCTTCTGGGTTGGAGCTGCCAGTCCTGGAACCCTATTTTCTTATAGCAGATTGTGTTGGGGTGGATGCTTCTGGGGGCCTCCAGAGACAGGTGGTGATTAAGAACCACCTGCGTGGGCTCTGAGGTACAGGTAGGGGTCTGGGCACAGCTATCTGGATGCCTCTTGCATGCAGCAGAAATGGGTGCCAAGTGGGCCTCTTGGCTCTGGCTCCAAGGTGTAGGCAAGGTTCTGGATGAGGCTACTTGGTTGCCTCTAATGTGCAGTGGTGACATGTGCAGGATAGGCCTAGGTGGGTGGGCTCTGAGGTGTGGGAAGGAGGACTGGGTGCAGCTGCTGGGAGTACCTCTGGCACATAGTGAGGATGGGTGTTGAGTAGGCCCAGTCCATTTGGGCTGCAGGGTGCAGGCAAGGGTCTGGGCACAGCTACCTGGATGTCTCTTGTCAACAGCAGCAACAGGTACCAAGTTGGCTGAGGTTCATGAGCTCTGAGGTGTAGGCAGGGACCTGGGCGAGGCTACCTCTAGTGCATATCAGTGACAATTTCCAGGAGGCCTAGTCGTGTGCAATCCAAGGTGCAGGCAGGGGTCTGGGCCCAGCTACATGTATGCCTCCAGTGCATGGTTGCAACAGATGGAGGCTAGACCCAGCCAAGTGGACTCTGAGCTTTAGGGTGGGAGGGGGTGATGGCAACGATGATGGTGACTGCCTGTGGCTAACTGGGTGTCCTTTGGCAGGGCAAGAAAGGGCCCAGTCCTGTGGGCTCCCAGGTGCAGGCAGTAGAGTGCCTGAGGTTGCCTGGATGTCTCTCTCACTTTTTGAGATCTTGATAGACGACATTCTCAAGGAGACAAGATGGTTTCTCAATTTTGTATTGATTTGCATTTCCCTAATAACTAAAGATCTTGATTTTCTCATGTTTGCTGGAAATTTATACTTCTTTTGAGAATTGTCTATTCCTGTCAGTTGCTCATTTTTAAATTTGATTTTTGATTTTTGAGAAGGCTGTTTTTCTTCAGTTCCTTGTATGTTCTAGCAATTAACCACGTGAGGAATAGGCAGTAAAAAATTCTTCCCATCTATCAATTCTCTCTTCACTCTGCTGATTGGTTTCGTTGTTATGCAAAAGCTTTTTAATTCTCAGGTTATTTCTTTTGCACCAGGTATTCAACTGAGAAAGTTTTTGCTCATGCCTGTATCTTGAAAATTTTTACCTCTTTTTTTTTTCTCCAAAAGTTTCAATGTTTCCATTTTAATACCGAGGTCTTTGATCCAGTTTGTTTTGTTTTTAGTACATGATGAAAGGTGTGGGTCTAGATTCATTCTTCTCATTGTGCTAAGCAATTCTCCCAGCACCATGTGTTAAAGAGACTACCCCTTCTCTAGTGTATTTTTTGGCTCTTTTGTCAAAGATTAGATTGTTGAGCATGTCTGTGTATCCTCAGTTCTGTCCCATTGGTCAGCTTGTCTGTTTTTGTACCAATACCATTTGTTTTTAAAATCATTCTTGCTTTATAAAATATCTTCAAATCTCAAATCATGATGCTACCTGCTTTTGTCTGGTTGTTCAAGATTGCTTTGGCTATTCTGGGTCTCTTTGGGCTCTATATGAATTTTAGTATTTTTTTCTTCCTTCTGTGAAAAATGTTGCTATTTTGATAAGGATTGCATCAGTAGTATTTGGTAGTATGGCCATTTTGATAATATTAATTCTACATACCCAGGAGCATTTCTAATGTCTTTTTTTTTGAGACAGTATTTTACACTGTAGTCCAGGCTGGTCCTGAAGTCACTGTAGCCCGAGCAAGCCTTGGACACAAGCCTTGGACTCAAAGCAACTCTCCTGCCTCAGCCTCTCGACTGCTGGGATTATGAGCATGTGCCACCGTGCCTGCCTTATGTGGTTCTGGGGAATTGATCTCAGGGCCTGTGTTTGCTAGGCAAGTGCTTTAATCATTGTGCCATTCCTTCAGCCCCTCTAATGTCTTTTTCAATTACTTTTTTCATCATAATAATATTTTTTATTGTAGAGGTCCTTTGTTTATATTATAAGACAAAGATTCTATGTCTATTGAACAATAAATCACAATGTCTCCGTTCATCCCTAGCTCCTGCCAACAGTCATTATACTTTCTGTCTCAATGATTGTAATATTAATTATGCCATATAAGCAGAATCACACAATCATTTTTTTTTGTTTGGTTTGTTTCTGTTAGCCCAGTGTCTGAAGGTTCTTGTGTGTTGTAGCATAGTGTAGAATTTCTTTCTTTTTTAACACTGAATAATGGTCTGTTGTGTGTGTTTAGACCATAGTTTGCTTATCTGCTCATGTCGCAGTGGGCACATGTTGCTTACACAGTTCTACTGTTATGTATAATGGCTGTCATAAACATGGTTGCACAATTGTCTCCAGAATGATCTTTGATCTTTTAATTGCTGGAGGTACATATACACACAAACCCACATACACACCTATATTTTCAGAATAGAATTGGTGACTCATTCAGTAATTCAGCTTATAATTTATTGAGGAACCGCCATGGTGTTTCCCATAGTGATTGTTCCACTTTCTTTTACACAAATATAGTATATGTTCTAGGTTTTTAACATCCTCAGCAACTCTTGTTTTATTTTTCTTTTATAATAGCCCTCCTAATGGCTTGAAGCAGTGTATCATAGTAGTTTTTGTTTGCACTCGCCTAGTTATAGGGACAATTATCATTTTTCACATGCTGTTTGATCATTTCTTTCATTTGGAGAAATGTCTACTTATATCTTTTGTCCATTTAAAAAATTGTTGCTGTTGAATATATGAGTTCTCTTTGTATTCTGGCTATTCATATTTTCTGAGATATATGGTTGGGAATCATTTTCTCCTGTTCTGTGAGTTATATTTTTATTTTGCTCATATTGTCTTTTATATGTCCCATGATGTCAAAGGATGACATCATAAGAAGGAGACAAAGTGTAGAAGAAGAGATTTTTATTTAGAAACAAAGGATAGAGGGGTAAAAGCTCCCACTTTCTAGAAGAGGGTCCCAAGTGGATTGTCTTTCAAAAAACTTTTTTATTTATGCATATCAATTTTACAAAGTAATAGGTTTTAGTGTAATATTTTCATGCATGTATATTTTAATCTTATCCATTCCTGTATTTCCCTTCCTTACACCCAACTATATTTTATTTTAGTAGCTTTTATGTTTCTTAAAAATATTAAGATACATACTATGTATGACTGTGCTGAGTACTATGATGTGAAGCAGAAAATTTAATTACATTTTCTTTAAATAAGAAATTATTAAAGAAATTGAGGAACACAAGAAAAAGAATACATTTAGAAAAACTAGTACATATTCACTTGTACATTTAATCAAGTAATTAACTGATTTTTTTCAGTGTTTATCATATGACATATACAACTAGCTTATCATTGCCTATTAGAGTTTTCTGGTAATTGCTGCAACAAATAGCCCCATGTATTGAAATATGACTAATGCGGTCAAAGAAGTGACTTTTAATTTTTTGAAAATCTATTTAATTAAAGAAAAAAGAAACTACTTTTTCCTGCCAGCTACCCTATTGACCTGCACAGGTCCAGGTGATAGGGAAGCAATGGAAGAGTAAGTGTGAATGCGAGTGTACATTGAGTAGTTAACCCAACTTAATAGAGGGAGGTTTGTTTTGGCTCACGATTTCAGTGGTTATAGTCCATGGTAGTCTGGTTCCAAGACAGATACATCACAGTAGAAAATCTGATGGAAGAAAGCTGCCCAACTTATGTTATCTGAGAAGCAGAGAGGAAAAAACCTGGGACAAGGTCACCCAGGTGACCCACTTTATCCTACTAGCTCCATTTCTTAACAGTTTCTTCAGTTGTTAACTTGCAAATCGGTTGAGCCATTCATTGGGTACGTGCCCTCACAATCCAGTTACCTCTCCAGGAGTCTCAATCCAGTCAAGCTGACAAATTTAACCAGCAGTATGGATATGTTGTTTACACGTGTGTCAGCATGCACATGCACAAGTGGGGATTGCAGCGAGGATAAGACATACAAGAATGAAAAAGGTGTAACTCAATGATTTCTTTTGGAATCTTTTTGTCAAATTCTAGAAAAATTTTTTTGTTTCTCTGTGATTTAATGATAAAGAGGACATCTTGGCAAAAGATCAAGTGCATTTTTGGCCTTGAGTCCCAGCTCTGCAAAGAGAATAAGTCTGTTACTCAATAGCTTGTCATTTTCAAGCATTTAAACCAAATCTCTGCCTAAATTTTGTGTATTCCATCTCTCTTCTGTATTGTTCTCTTGCTTTGCTACACAGCATATTAACCAAGGTGTTCAGAATCGTAGTGAAGTTGCTCTTGTGGCCCTGGGCAAGGGCCGTCCAACATGGAGGCGGCTGTTTGTGTGTGAGAGGAGGATGGGGTAGCTGCCAGCCTGAGTTCAGCATCCTGAATATTCTGGGAATTGGATCTATGGGCAGGTTGTCAGCCATACGGCTGCCAGATTTATTACTGAGGTAAAAGGCATACATTATATGCAGAGCCAGCTGGTCACCTGTCAGGTGGCATGCAGAGACTGAAAGCAGGCTGCTCAACACCGAGGAGATAACAGCTTTATGGGGAACGGGTGGTGGGGTGCCTATAGGACAAAATGCGTTTTGCAGCCTGCACCTGCATACATTTTTTTCGTGATAAGACCACAGGATGAAAAGACAAAAGCAAAGTGCTGTGAAACTATTAGACCTCGAGGTTTACAGAATGTTTGATGTGGTGTTTCATGAAACTTTAATCATGAAATTCATTCAAATTCATTGAGGTAAGTGGGGTGATAGGAACTGACAAGCGGCAGAAGCTGCCTCTGCTCAGGGTGGTGATTTATGGAGAGGAGAGAGCCTTACTTAACAACTTCATTAATAACCCAGATAAACAAGCTATCTAGGGCATGGACAGCATCTGATACTAAATAGAGAGGTGCTGAGAATAAGAAAGAAATTACAACCAGATGATGGGCCTACGTGGAGACAAACAGACAGTGGTGACCCAAAGTAAATAGGATTCTATGTGAGTACAGAATTTGAGTTGTGTTGGTGATTTCTGAACATATTTGAAGCAAGAAACAGAATCTACTGAATAACTGATAGCAATTATTATTTGAAGTACCAACTTCAGGCACTATCATTTAGTCCTCACAGCACCTCTATAATGTGGATTGTGTCATACTCTTTGCAAATGCTGCAACCGAAGGATCAGGAAGCAGAAGCCATTTGCCAAGAGCCACATGGATAATGAACGTTGGTCAGGACTGGCCTAGGCAGGTGTGTGAGCCTGTGTAAGCTAGTACTCTATCGTTTGTCTTCTTGCGGCTGCTCAAAATGTGGTTTACAGACCTCCAGCATCAGTCCCACCTGACACCGTCTTAGAAATAGAGAACCCAAGCTTCTTGAATTCCACTGAATTGAAATCTGCTCTTTTGGTAAAATTTCCAGATGATTTATTTGTACATGAAAATGTGTGGAAATGTAAGATCCTAACATAGACAACTCTCTGTGACCTCTCTTCTGACCCTAAGTCATCATCCCAGGTAACTACACATACCTGTTGCCATCCATTTCTTAGCCAAGATCATCGCTACCTCGCAAGGCTATAGGGTTCCCACACTCATTCTGGAAGTTTCCAGAGCAAAGACCTTTAAACTTTGCTTCATCGTCATCCTTTGTTTGCTGCTCCTCCAACACTTGCCACACAGCACTGGCAGACTTAGCTTGTCATCATTATCCCCCTGAGATCTGAAATCTTGGAGGACAATAATCTTCTGTTATCCATTTTTGTTTTCTGGTCAGCTAGCACAGAATCTCAGCTGGCTCATAGAACATGTACATGTAATGTTGCTCAAAGGACCATGTGAGTGAATGAATGCATGAACGAATGCATGCTAGAGACTGTTAGGTCTACCTAACAGTCAATTGATGACTTTCCTAAGGCACTTAAGAACCAAAAATTTGTTCAAAACATCTGGAAAGCTTCTTGCTTGCTTTTCCACCCACAATCCCAGGTATGTTTTCCTTCTAGGCCCCTGCAGATGTTCTCTTCTGGCACAAAGAGAAGAAACCTGTACTATCCTCCTGACAGTCAATTTAGGTTTTATTTAAAGTTGTAAATAAGTTTCGCAGATGGAATTCTTATGTTCTCATTTGTGCTTCATGCTAGACTTCGTAGAGGAAAGCTAAGGTCACAGTGCATTCCCTCACTTAACAAATATTTATAAAGTTCTTTTATGCACCAAATGTTAGAAACCATCAGAGCATCAATACACATTCTACCTACCCTTGTAGAGCAGAGAGGCTGTCAAGGGAGATAAGAAATAAAGATTTTGAAGTAGTTCACGAAACTCAGAAAACATGTATTGCATTCCAGTGCCGCACCATGCTCTGTGGAGCTGCTTGGAAAGATACTTGAGACAGACCCTAGCTGGAGCAATTCCCATCTCAGTGAGCCCCACACTACCAGGCTTCACTGTGCTGTGGCCACGACAGTCAGTAGTCTCCACATTGCTGAAAGAGAACATCAGGGGAGAACCTGAACTGGACGTGTGTGTCAGGAGGAAGCAAAAGGAGCTGAGTCTTGGGGAAGCTTCTGAAGGAGAGAACAACTGTGCTGAGTCTTGAGGCATAAGTAGGACTTTGCCAGGTGAGGACTTCGCCATTGACCATGAAAGTCAATGTTTATTTACTTTATTGAAGGATCAGAGTAGCTGAGTGCCAAAATAGATGGGTACTGAAGCGTTTTGAGAACTCTGGGGGAGGAAAGTGTGACTGTCTGAGGACTTGTTCCAGCTTGGTAAGATCGGGAAACGCCTGGGGCAGAGCGCTGAGGTGTGTTGTTGATTGTGAGCCAGGGAGTGAGGGAGGGTTGCCCACCCTTGGTGTAGGCTGCTTATCTGGCAGCTTGAACTAGGTAAAGGAAGGAAGAAGAAACATTTTTACAACTTTTCCTGAGAAAGCTCTGGCCTGGGCTTGAGTCTCCAGACATTGACTTGTTCCTGCCTTCGCTTTGCTGATATCCGTCATAGATTTGCATCAGTGTCCGGCCTTTGCCTTGCTATTTGGACAGTGACCCTCGGCAGGTTTTTTATCAGCTGACCTGCAGTCTCTACTGGTATCCTTCCAGGATAAGTCTGAGAAGCTGCTGGACTTACCAGCTCTCACATGTGCTTGGGACCAGTTCGGACTATGCCTCTCCTCAGACTTGGAAGTCCTCCAATAAAATTCACTTTATCTCTGCTAATTCTACAAGATCTGCATCTTGTAGACCCTAGCTAATACAGAGAGGTCTTATGTACACCACAGAGGAATATGAGGCCTGCAAGTAGGCTGGAGTAGTGACACTGAGATGCGTGAAGGACCTTCTCTTACGGAGTGAGTAGACCTCCAAGTGAATTTCTCTCTCAACTTCAAAATTTGAAGTTCCCAGTACATCAAAACAGATTATTAAAAATCCTGTATTTTTAAAAATTTAAGATTGAAAATGAGTATTTAAATATAGATCTTAGATATAGATTTAAATGTATGCATAAAATTTAATTACAAAAGATAATCAAAATATTTATTTTTGTGCATCAATATCCTATTCACTGAAATTAGTGGGACCTAGCCAGTGCAGATAAAATTAAAGATGGTTGTCATCTTTACCCATCAGTCCTAGTAGTATATGTCTGTAACTAGTTGCATATATAATCTCCTTGGAAGATAGCTTTGAAAGTCAAAATTAATAAGTCCTTTTGAGAATGACAAGGCTGGGGCACATGGTTCTCTTATTCCAGCCTCATAATTCTGTGGATCCATATCTTTTTTTTTTTTTTTTTGAGAATGTATCTGCTGAGACTATAACCGTTCTTCCCATGCTCTAGTTTTGGTGGGTGCCCCAATTCTACCTCATGCACTTGATCTCTGTGTACTCTTAGTACATTCTATCACATTAGGGTTTCATGTAAGAATGGAATTTAGTTCCTAGAATGTCTAACAGCCTGCCCAGAGTTCTAGGATATATCCAAATAAATAAATAAATAAATAAATAAATAAATCTTTCATAGTCCTAGGTTTGGGGGCCCAGATATAAAATTTAAATTGATGACCAAATACCAATATAGGCTTCTTGATGTTTTCCTATGATATGGATGGAAAAACTTTGAAAATTCAAAGGTGCTTTAGAATAGAAAGGACCTTCAGTGAAATCATGGTACCCAAGATCACCAGCATCCCTATTTGTATTTTTCACTCCATCATGGGCCTCTCAACAAGGCAGAAATATAATCTCAGGATTCCAAGACTCTTGGTTTTTGTTGTGTTTCAGACTCAACCTTTCCATCCTGTGGGCTTCTCTGCTTTGGCATATGAGTTAGAAGTAACACACAAAGGGTTTCAGTGATTGGATGTGATGAATAGTGGCTGGGGAACATGACCAGGGGCAGGAATCCCTGTGAAGACCCTTTGCTGCATCTCTCTAAATCACAGCCAAATCCTTTATGTGAGGATTTTCAGGAAAGCCAAAGGTTAGGTTCTCCGCTTTCTTTTGTAAATATGTCTCAGTATATTTGACCCAGAGACCAATTCTCCTCACACCAGGTGGCAGAGGCAGGTCTGTGGTCTTTATTAAGATTTAAATCACTGCAAGTGCTGTTTTGCTTTTCCTAATCCCAAAACTGTAAAGATTTACAATATCCAAAAAGGGCTTTTCTATAAGAGCCAATGATTTCTTTTAAAAGTAAAAAACACTGACATATGAAAATATAGTTCTTTAAGTTACACTCAATGAAATAAACTCAAAAGGGAAAATTTCTTTATGTAACGATGGCTCCCCACCGTGCTATTTTTCAGTCGGCTCTCATGACGGAGAGCATGGATTATGTTACTTGATTTACTTTCAGAAAATCTACTGTAGTTGACTTGGTAATAGTAACGGTAACAGAAGTGAGTTGTGCCTTTCAAACAGAATATGGATAATTTTAATGTCATTTTCTATATAAAACTCATAATTTCTTAGGACAAAATCCATTGAAAAGTACCTTTAATGGCAAAAAACTTGAGCACATTTCTAAAGTTGTATCTCATATTACCTAGCTTTCATGAATTAGACATATTTACTACAAAGTAATATCATAAATACTTTAACTGCAATTGTCAAGATAAACACAATGTGCTTTATGATTCGGAGTATCTCCTTTTATGGCTAGATTTGGTAGCTACTCATAACTCAATTTCACTAGTCCATAAAACACTTCCCATTCAATAATACAAAATAAGAAAATACAATATTTTCATTGTTAGCAGAAAGTTGAAAGCAGAATTGCATCTGCGTGTTTGTGCTCATTTGAACAAAGGAAAGAGAATAAATATTTTCATTTCTCAAGCCTGCAGGATAAAATGATAAGCAGAGAATGCCCTTCTTGTGAGTGCACATAGCCTCCTTTGTTTTAGGGGTACACTGTGTTATCATGAATAGAAAATTCACTGGATACTGGTGGAGTCAATAGATTTGGGATGAAATTTAGACTGCATTATCAACTACCATACAATCTTAAGCAAACTGGTAACTTCTCTAAACCTTGGTTTCTTCAACTGTATGATGGAAATTAAGCCAAGTCTGGTGTTATTGCCAGGGTCAGAACTATTGCTTATAAAGTTAGTATTAAGCTTAGCCTCAAGTTGATGTTTGGCAGATGTACCTCTTATCTGACAAATAAACGTATTTGCTGTATGATCAATACATGCACAACATAAAATTCCCAACAAAATTATGTATTGCAGGCTAGACACTGGATTATTTACTAGAAATTTAAAAAGAAATTCTAGCTCCTGTTCTCAAAAAAGATAATGATTTTGGTTGGAGTGGTAAGAGTGGCCCAAGGCAGACATGCACACAGAAAGAATAAAATAAATGAAAGATGGTTTGAACCTTTTATAAGGGTGTTATGGGCTGTACCTGAGAACTCAAAGGTAAAATTAATCATTCTAATTGGGGAAAAGAGAGTGAGGGAAGTATGTGAGATATCAGGAAAACTTATAACATGTAAGGGGCATCTTGAAGCAGAAGCAGAATTTTCCTAAGTGGAAGAAGAAAGAAGATCCCAAGAAGAACAGTCAGTCCCAGGAAAGGTGTGGTGGCACGGAAGTGCGGAAGGATGTGCACTGCTTTCTGGGAACAGAGTGGACTCCACAATGAGGGAGGCAGGCCAGGGAGAAATGTCGGCACCAGGCATGTTGTGACGGGCTAGGGATGCACAGCTGAGCCCCGATTTGTGCTACCAGCAATGGTGGATCTCTTATCAGAGTGGTTGTGATATCATTAGATTCAAGTTTAAAAATAAGTCTCCAGTGGTGTGATAAATGGAGAAATGGTGGTGGGTTGGGGGTTATTGTATTATTGGAACAGGGGTTTCCACACTTATCCTGCAAAGAAAATAATTATTTTTGGATAAGAGAGTCTCGTGGTTTTTTTCTTTCCCCATTTCATTGATGTGTATGAGTGCAATACGTAAAGTTTACAGTGATCTTGAATATTTTGTGCATATACACATTGTGACAAATTTACAAATTTTTCCTTTCTCTTTTTTTCAAACACTCCAGTTCCCATTATTCCCCACATTAACTTCTACGAAATAATTGTGATCTGGGTTTCTCATATCAGAGAAACTATTCGACATTTCACCTTCGGTTTCTGACTCACTTTACTAAGCATGATGGTCTCAGGTTGCCTCCATTTACCTACAAAAGCCTTCAGCCTATCTGTCTTTATAGGTGAGTAGTATTCCATCATGTATAAATACCACAATTTAGGTAGCATTGGTCTGTCGATGGATATTTTGGTGTCTTCCACATTTTAGCTATTGTTAGTTGTGCTGCTATGAACATGGGTATACATATATCTCTGTTATGTGTCTCTTTTGGGAAAATTCCCAGAAGAGGTATCTCTGGATTGAAGAGAGTATTTACTTCCAGTCTTTTAAGAGACATCCATACTGCTTTCCATAGTGGTTGTATCAGTTTACATTCCCACCAGCAGTGCAGGAGGGTTCCTTTTTCGCCATAATCTCGTCAGCACTGAATGAAGATAATGTTCCTGATATATGCCGATCTCTCTGGAATTAGATGTTAGTTAGTGATGTTTTGGCTTACATTTCTCTTACAGCTGAGGATGTTGAACATGTTTTCATGTATTTATTGGCCATTAGAACCTCTTCATCTGAGAATTGCCTATTTCTTTTGCCCGTTTTTCAATAGGGTCTTTGAGTTTGAGGGGCTTCTTTTCCTCCAGTACCCTTTATATTGTTATTAGCCTCCTATCTGAGGTATTGGTGGTGAATATTTTTTTCCATTCTTTTGGTTTTCTTTTTAAACTATTGATAATTTCCTTTGCTGTGAAGAAACTTTAATTTGACATAATTCCATTTGTTAATTCTGGGGGCTATTTCTTTAGCTTTTGGTGTTTTATTAAGAACGTCCTTATTTACACCTGTCTTTTAGATATTTTCCTAATTTGTCTTCCAGAAGATTCAATGTTTTGCTTTTAATATCTAGGTCTCTGACCCACTTTGATTTGATTTTGCTGCATGATGACAGCTGTGTGTCTATATTCATTTTTCTTCATGTGGATGTTCAATTTTCCCAGCACCACTTGTTGAAGAGACTATCCTTTTCCAAGTGTGTGCTTTTGGCTCCTTCATCAAAGCTTACCTAGCCGAGGGTATTTGAAGTTGTCTCTGCAGCCTTATTTGTGTGCCACTGGTCTACCTGTCTGTTTTTGTGCCAGTACCATATAGTTTTTATAACTATTGCTTTAGAGCTTAACTTGATGTCTGGAATTGCAGTGCCTCCTGCCTTAATCTTGTTATATAAGATTGCTTTGGCTATTCTAGGTCTCCTATGGTTCCATATTATTTAAGAAATATTTTATCAAGTTCGGTGAAAAAGATTGTTGGTATTTTGATGACATTGCATTGAATCTGTATATCAGTTTTGGCAGTATCATCATTTTGACCATATTGATGTTGCCTATTCAAGAACAGGGGATGTCTTTCCATTTTCCGATGTCATCTATAACTTCTTTCTTCAGTGTAATGTAGTTTTCTTTATATAGGTCCTTCATTTCCTTGGTAAGGTATAGTCCTAGGTATTTATTTCTTTATTTATTTATTTTTGCTGGGCTATTGAGAATGGGATTATTCTTCTAGGCTCTTTCTCAGTGACAATTGAGAAAAGCTATTGATTTTTTTTTAGTGTTGCTTTTGTAGCCTGCGATGTGGCTGAATTTATTTATTTCTTCCAAGAGCTTAATACTAGAGTTTTTGGGGTATTCTATTTAGATAATCATCACCTGCAAATAATGATAGTTTTATTTTTTTTCCTTTCTGATGCTAATTTCATTTTTTTCACATTCTTACCTAATTGCTCTGGAAAGTGTTTCAAGGACTACGTTGAAGAAGAGTGGTGAGAGTGGACAGCCTTGTCATGTTCCTGATTTAAGAGAAAATGCTTTTAATTTTAATCCATTTGCTATGATATTTACAGTAGTTTTTACATATATGGCTTCTATGAGTTTGAGATCAGGCCCTTCTATACCCATTTTTTTGGAGTGTTTCTCATGAAAGGGTGTTGAATTTTATCAAAGGCTTTTTTCTGCATTAATTGAGATGATCACGTGGTTTTTGTTCTTTCCTTTGTTGATGTGATGTATTACAATGATTTATTTACATATGCTGAACCAGCCTCACATCTCAGGAATGAAGCTTACTTGATCATGGTGTATGATCTTTCTGAATACTTGTTCGATTCTATTTCTCAGAATTTTATTATGAATTTTTGCATTTATATTCATTAAGGATTTTGGTCTATAATTTTCCTTCCTGGGTAAGTCTTGTCTGGTGTTGGGACTGGGGTGATTGCTAAAGAAATGAGTTTGGCAGTATTTCTTCTCTTTCAACTTCATGGAACAGTTTGAGAAGAATTACAGTTAATTCTTAACTGAAATACTGAAAAAATTCTGCTGTGATTCCATCTGGTCCTGGCATTTATTTGTTGGTAGACCTTTCAATTACTATTTCATTTTCTGTGTGTGCAATGGGGTTATTCAAAATTTTTATGTCATCTTCATTCAATTGGGGTATTTTGTATATGTCTAGGAACTCATCCATTTCTTCCCAATTTTCTAACTTGTTAGAACATAGGTTTTCAAAATATTGTGAATTTCTGCAGAGTCTGTTGTAACTTTACCCTTTTCATCTCTAAGTGCGCTAATCTGGGCTTTTTCTTTCCTTCTTTTGGTACCGTTTAGATAGAGGTTTGTCAATCTTATTTATTCTTTCAAAGAACCATCTCTTTGACTCATTAATATTTTTTATTGTTTTTAATTTCAACTTAATTTCAGATCCGATCTTTATAATTTCTTCTGTTCTACTGTGGTGTTTCTGATTTTTATTCTGATTTCTCCTGTGATCCATTGTTGGGTCAGTAGTAAGGTGTTTATTCTCCATGTATTTGTGTATTTTCTTCTGTTTCTTTTGCTGTTAAGTTCCAGTTTGATTCTATTATGATCTGGAAGTATACAAGGAATTCTTTCTATTCCTTTGTATTTATTTAAGCATGCCTCAGTATGGTTTATTTTAGAAAATGTTCCATGTGCTACCGAGAAAAATGTGTATTCTGTTGATGTTGGGTGGAAAATTCTGAAAACATCTGTTAGGTCCGAGAGTTTTCTGTAGTGTCACTTAACTATTGTTTATCTTTGTGCATATTATGTCTGTTTGACCTACCTATTTATGATAGTGGACTATGAAAATCCCCTACTATAATTGTATTGGGGCCTTTCTGATCTAGTAATTTTTGGTTTACATAATTGGGTGCTCTAGAGTTGGAAGCATATATATTGATGATTGTGAATTCTTCCTGTTGTCTTGTTCCCTTCACCAGTACATATAGTGACCATCTTTGTCTCTCTTAATCTGTTTTCTTTTGAAATATGATGAGTCTGAGTCTCATATAGCTACCCTTGTTTGTTTCCTGAGTCCTGTTTCATGAAATACTGAATTCTATGTTTTTATTTTCAGTCTATGAGTTTCCTTGTGGGTGAATTGTGTCTCTTCTAAGCAGCAAATTGTGGGTTTCTGTTTTTTGATCCAGTCAACCAGTCTTTGTCTTTTAGTAGGGGAGTCTAGGCCACTCACGTTTAGAGTAATTATTGAGATATATTTGGCTTGTACTGCCATCATTATAGATTTTCAGCATTATTTACTAGACTTACTTTCTTTTCAGCTCATTTTCCTATACCTGTTTTCTCTTGTTCTCTTGGATTTTTCTGTCCCTAGCCTTCCTTTCGCTTTCTAAGTTTCCTCTAAGTGTTCTCTGCATTGCTGGCATAGAGACTGTAAATTTCTTTAAGCTTTCTATGCCATAAAAATTTAATTTCTTCCTCTAATTTAAAAGATAATTTTGCTGGCTATAGCAGTCTGGTTTGGCATTTATGTTCTCTTAGTACTTGGATACTATTGCTCCATCATCTCCTGGCTTTTAGGGTCTGGTTGAGAAATCTGCAATTATCCTGATGGGGTTATCATTGTAAGTCATCCTCTGTTTTTCTGTGACAGTTTTTAATATTCTGTCTTTGTGTTGGGTCTCTGGTATTTTAATAATGATGTGTCATGATGAAGTTCTCTTCTGATCAAAGTTGCTTGTGTTCTAGATGTCTGGCATAGTTCAATGTTCATTTATTTCCTTAAATTTGGGAAATTTTCTTCCATAATTTCATTGAACATGGCCTTTAAGCCTTTTGTTTTGTCCTCAATTTCCTCCTGCACTCCCATAATTCTGAGGTTGTTTGTTTCTCTTCGAGTCATCCATCAGCTGTTGTAACTATTCTGTTTCTTCTTTTTTTGTTTTGAATTCTTTATGGCCTGTATGTTCCAGCTCAAGCATTTTATCTTCTAGGTCTGATGTTCTATTCTTAAAATGTTCAAACTGGTTACTTATTTTTTTCTGTGTGTTTTTCACATCCTGAAGGTCTGCTTTCAATATTTTTATGTCTCTGCTGTATTCCTCTCTAATTTCTTGTATTGCCTTCATTATCTTCTGGTTTATATCTTCATTGTTTTCCTCTGATTTCTTGTCAATGTTTGCTGATAGCATAGCTATGTCCCGACATAGCTCTTACATTTCATCTTTCTTTTTCTGTTTCAATTCAAAGTATTTCTGGACCCAGAAATTATTATCTTTTTTGCCTTTTTCATCTTTGGGTTCTGCTATTTCAAGATCTTTAGTAATCATTCTCTGGGGGTGTTAGGTCTTTCTGTAGATTTATTACCACGTTTCCTCATGGTTCTGTTACAGTGAGTTGAGGCTTTGATATTGTTGATGGGCTCTGTTTCTCTTCATGAGATTCTTAAATTAGACTTTTTCTGGTTTAAATGTTACCTTGCTGTCTCTGGTGTGCAGGAGGGACAAGATGCTGAATGGCTCAGCCGGTGAAGTACCCGGTGCACTCCCACGGTTTCTGTTGCAACTACTCAATTCTGGATATTAGCACAAATTTTGCTGAAGGCAATATGTAAATGTAAGAGTGCTTCTGAATTCTAATAAAACTTCACTTACAGGTAACTATTTGTTCAAAGTATGTGTATATGAAATTCTGCCAACAGAGGAGGTATGGGTTTGAATCGCAACACCAGCTCTTTCCCAGCCTCCTGCCACCTGGTTCACCCTGCAGACTTTGTACTTCTCAGCCTCTATAATTGCATGTGCCAGTTCCATAAAAATAAATAAATCTCTATACACAGACATCCATCTGTCTTCCTGGGTTCTGCATCTGTGGATTCAACCACCTGCAAGATTGCAGATAGAAAAAGAAATCTTATGTCTGTACTGATCAAAAGCAGATGTTTTTTTCTTGTCATTATTTCTTGAACTATGGAACATCATAACTATTTGCATAGCACTCAACATTGTGTTGGGTGTTATATGTCCTGTAGAAATGATTTACCATATATGGGAATACGTACATAGATCCTATTCTCATTTTTATATAAAAGACATGAACATCCATAGATTTTGGTATCTATTTTAGATCCTTATGCCAATTCCTCAGGGACATGAAGAGGTGGCTGTGTATTTTTACACCTTGTATAGGTTCTGTTTCTCTGAAGAAACCTGATGAACTCAATGTGAAATTTGAATTTAAGAATTAAGTAAAATTGAGAGGCTTGCTCTTATTTGGAAAAAAATTATGGTCATGCACATAGCACGATACTGTTAGTTTCAGAATTCCTAGAAAGAGGCGTCACTCTATTGTTGGAATCACCCCTGATTTTGTCAATGCACTGATCCTTTAGGTATTTTTCCTTTCAATTCCCCCCAACCCTGCCATCCTTAAAGAGGCGACGGTTTGGGTGTCATGGAATTGAAGTGTACCTGTTCTGTGCCATGCTCTCAGAGCTGCCTGAAATAAGCACCTCTGTGTGCCTCTCATTTTGCTGCACTGCTCCAAGAGCTAGGAAGAACCAGACATGTGTTGTCTTGTCATATTTTGTACACAGCTCTCTGCACACCTGAACACATAAGTAAATGTATGTTACCAGATTCCAAGGGTTATGGCCACTTGAGCTGAATTATTCTTAAATGAAAGATTGTAAAAATCCTGACATCTTCCCATGTCCCACAGAAGCTGGTATGTGTTGCATAAAAGCGAGGTTTGCCCTGTCTTCATGGGTGCTGCCTTTATAATAATAACAGCATCTCAGAGTCGTTGGCAGCCTCATTTACTACCTCATTTACTTATCTAAGTACAACCTTCTTTGATCACCACAGATTTTAGATAGAGATGGAATTCTTATCCTGGTTACATGCATAGTACATCTGTATAGGAATGGGAGCCCTCGAATTGAGGTGTGTAGGAATACACAGCTGGTGGTAGTTGGGGAAGTAGGGACCCTTCCTCGTCTTCTGATTCTAATTCCTGTGTCCTTCACCGTTTCCTCTCTCCTCTTTTTTCTTTCAGTTCTGTCCTTTAGCAGTATTTATTTCTTAAATTCTGTGTCCAGATATTGTTCTAGGCCTTGAAGATACAGGAGGCAATAGGACAGACTTCTTCAGGGACAGTTTTCATGAGGCTTACAGTCTAATATAGATTATGAGCATAAAGAAGAATAGTTAATTTTTGTTGTAAGAAGTGCTGCTTGGGCGGAATTGAAGAGCTCTTGAAAGGTCATAAAAAATTCTCCGTTTATCTTTGTCTTAGAGTTAAACATTGCTCATAAGCAAATATTCCAAATAATCGAGTCTTGCCCCTTCAGAATGAACATTTATTTTGTATGGAGATTCTTTAAAAATTCATCAGGAATTTTCCTACTTTACTAGAGAAAGGTACAGGTTATCCTTTTCTTGACCTCTGAGTCATCCTGGTACATCTAGCATTGGCCTGTGATTTAGTATACAAGTGTTTAGGTGTCCATCAGCCACTCACCAGGAAGCAAACGACACCTTCAAGTGCAGAGAGGAGGGGACAGTCAGATACAGGGGATCTTTATGAAGGTGTAGGCAAATCCGAAGGGCACACGATGACGATGTGAGCAGAACCAGGGCATGCACAGTGGCAGCCGGGCTGTGGCTGTGACCCTTAGCCAACCTGTAGTGTCACAGTAAGGTGCCTCGTGCTCCATCGCATTCCTCCTGCCTTTCTATCTGCTCCACTCAGCCAGGAGACAGATGGCAAGGCCGGTGGAAGGTGTCTAGGCAAGTCCTCTTTGGGGCAGAGGGCAGGGTAAGAAGGGTGGAAGGGAAGTGGATGACATCACTAACACTTTATTGTGCCTTGGATCTGGAATGTCTCCCAAAAGTTTTATGTATTTGGATGTTATGGATTGTCTATGGAACCACGTGATGTTGGGAGATTGGGGTCTTGTCTGGAGGAGGGGATTGTAGGTGTGTGGTAGATTGGAATCACACCTTAAAGGAGTGAAATGCTGAGGCCTGGACATAGAAGGGGTGAATTGCTGGGACTGGGCCTGGAAGGATACATAGGCTGCTCCTCGCTTTTCTTTGGAGACTTTACTTGACTTGACTTAGCTTCCTGTTTTCAATGCTGTGAGGAGCTGCCTCACCTCTGCCTCTACCATGTCCTTCTGCTGTTGTTGGTCACCCATGAATGGACTGTGATCTTCTAAAACTGTGAGCTAAAACAAACCTTTATTCCACTAAAATTGTGGATATCAAGTACTGAGTCACAGTGATGAAAATGTAACTACACTCTTGTTAGCAGGTCTGTGTCTAATAGGCTTTTCTGGCTTTAATTTTAATTCTAATTTCTTCATGAATGATCTCCTTAATTGAGTATATACATTTACCCCCTCTAACTCAACCCTTTCCCTTTAAGCAGTCAAAGTGATATTTTAAAAATCCAGAAACCAGAAAATGTGCCCCTCCGTTCTTTCCTGCTGTTACCGTTGCTACCCATTGCCCTGTGTTAAACCCAATCTCATTTATGAATCTATTAATCCCATGTAGGCAGCTCTGTCTTTTTCCAGTCTCACCAGGTACTTCTTCCTTCTTCACTCCTTGAGCCCTTTGGCTTCCTGTTGTTGTCCATGCCAAGCTTCTCCCTATTTTAGTCATGGTCACCTTCTGATTTCTCCACTTGCAGCCCTTCTGCTGGCCCCACAGCTGGTGGCAGCTTGCTCTCCTCTGCTTCCTGCTTGTGCTCCCCCTCCTGCCCTTCTTTCTTATCCTGTCTTTTCTTCTTCCTCCTCTTCATCACCTTCCATTTCTTCTCCTTCCCTTCCATCTGCCTGTCTCTCCTGTAGCTCACTGTTATTATTAATGCCACACATTTCTTGAGGTACACCACCAGGTTTTAAATATGCAGCTTCATTAAGGCTTACATATATATTCTTTTTATAATAAAAATACCCAGATCTAGGTGGAAGTCTTTCTCATCTTCCTTCTGGTGATTATCTGCCAAACCCCCCCATACTTTGAGCTCTGTTGCTCTACACGAATTGTGCCATTTTTGAACTTGATTTAAGTGTAATCATGCTATATATTTCTTTTGGTTGCTGAGTTGCAACACCCAGTTTTCCTCCTATCTCCATGTCTACTCAGCTTTGCTATTGCTTGTTCTGGTTAGCATGTTCCACTTGTGTTTTAGAGTTTCTTCATTCTTACAACTCTGAAATTATTTTATCGATTGCTGTTTGCTTCTTATCATTCTCCCCTACAAAAATCAGCATTAGGAGTACAGGGACCGCATGTTTCTTGCTCACTGACCTATTCCTGGTGGCTTGCACCCAAAGGCCAGAATAGATACTTGGCCTTGTTAACAGTGCTGCATGTGCTTCTACACATGGTGGTGCATTCCAGTGATCTCTGCATTCTGTGAGGCTGAGGCCGGAGGATTGAAAGCTTGAGCCCAGCCTTGGCAACTTCAAAGCTCTGTATTAAAACTCTGTATTAAAAATACTCATCAACTGACCAATGGCTACACAAACTGTGGCATTTATACACAATGGAATACTATGCATCAATAAAGTCCAATAGCATGGAGGCTTTTGCAGGCAAATGGAAGAAACTAGAGAACATCATGCTTACTGAAGTAAGTCAGAAGCAGAAGGTTAAACATCGAATGGTCTCTCTGATATGAGAGACCCAGATCACAACACCTATGGAACTTAAGACGAAAGACAAAGTGAAAGAGGGGGTAGGGTGGGGGAGGAGGGAGGGAGGGGTGGGTGAGGGGAGAGACAAAAGGAGAGTGGGAAAGCTCTTGTCATCTTGACAAGATAGGTACTTGCACAAAATGCTCAACTCCATTGTAAACCTTGAATTTTGCATGTATACATATCAATAAAATGTGGGGAAAAACCTCTGTATTAAAATTTAAAAGGAAAAGAAGGAGGAGGAGGAGGAAGAGGAAGAAGAGGAAGAGGTAAAAGTGGAGGAAGAGGAGAAGGAGGAGGAGAATAAGGAGGGAGAGAAAGAGAAGGAGAAGAGGAAAGGGCTGGAAATGTAGCTCAGAGTGAAAAACCCTGAGCTCAGTCCTCGATAAAAACAAGGTTTGTCATAAATGACTACTGTGGGTGTTGGGGGAACTAGGTCCTGAGACAGGGGTGATATTGTAGGTAAGGGAACAGTTGCCCCTTAGCTTACTTCTTGGTTTGTATCCAGAGGCTTGACATGGCAGCCTGGAATTTTCTGGTCTTGGCACTCATGTCCCCACATGCCTATCACCCCTCAGCCCAGGGCAACTGGGGACACTCAAGTATGGCAAGGAAGCTGAATAAGCGAGAGATACATTTCTCTGTCGGTCAAAGAGCTAGATCCACCTTCATAGCATTTAAGAAATACTTAATAATTATAGTAATTAAGAAAAGATTATCAGAATTTGGTGTGGCTGAAAGATTTGTGCTTTATTCTCAACATATCAGAATCAGGTTAAATGCCATGAGATGAAGAAGCATTTTCACTCTGAGGTTGGAGAAGCAGGAAGTGGTGGGCAGCTCCTTGCCAGCAGCTTGCCCCTTGGCTATAGCCCAAAGGACGCATAGCTTACTGTCCTCCCTCCATTTCTTTGAGGACTTTATGAACATACATAAGTTGTTGACATTTTGGGCACCCCTAAAATGAGGAAAACTTAGTTTATTCTACCAAATTGAAGGAAACAGAAATTATAGAGCCTGAACAAGGTCTGGTCACAGCAGCCCAGTGCCCAGCAAAGCTTCAGATTCCTGGGACAGAAGCCTAGATCCTGCGTGCATGAATAGGAGCTATTGTGTGAGGGGACTACCGGATCCTGAGTGATTTTCTTCTTAACCAGAATGTTTGCTGCTGGGACACCCTTCCTCATGGGGTATGGGTTATGATGGTTTTTTACTGAGGGAATCAAGAATTTTCCCAGTGGTTGCCAAACTAATAGACAGATTTGATGTTTTTCAGATAAAATGAAATCGGAAGGTAGCCAGGCTTGGATGTGGCTCCACTGTGCCCTTAGGGAAGAGCCCCAAGGTCCTGCATTGCCACTCTTGCCATGTGGTTTTTGTTTTTCATGTTTGTTTTCATGGTTCGAAGGTGGAGGTTCCACTGCTTTAATTTGTTTATGTTCCAACTGAGGAGGAAAGGAGAAACACAAATTTAAAAAAGAGAGTTCACATGTCCAACTCTTTAAAAGAGCTGTCCGTTGGCATCTTTTAAAGATTTCTGCTTGCATCTCATTGCTTAGGACTGTGTCATAGAACCTCATAGATCCACTTAGACAGCTCATTGGCTAAGACTGTCAAATGGCCACTTAGATATCTCATAGATTAGGCTGTCACGCGTGGCTTCGTATGATTACAAGGATGGGTGGGAAGTGAAATTTTTAGCTGGGAAGATCACTGCCTCCATCCTCCTCTACCTCAGAGCAGGCTTTTCTTAATAGGAAGAGGGAGACATTATAGGTAGGCAGCAGACAAAGATTCTTCCTCCTTTTTTTTTTTCCTGCCAGAAAGTAGATTAGAAATCTGTCTGACTCAGGTGTCTGCTTGGATGAAGACACGTAGAATGTGTGAGTTACAGGGTATGCATTTGACAAAGTTTCCAGGGAGAAGAAATGCCCAAAGAGCAGGAATTGGCGAAATAAAGAATTCATAGGACACTGCTATGATAAGGAAAACCAGTGAAGTGCAATGGAAGGGAAAATAATCCTAATTTTATTTAGAATACCTGGTTTAGAACCAGCTTGTAATTAAATTACTGTGGTACAGGTTTCCTGCTGCAGCTAAAATTGTGCTTCTAACAAAATTGTGCTGTTAATTTGAGGGATTTTGATAATTTATCATTTCTGCTTTTGAGACGTACATATCCTGGTTGGTAATACGGGGCAAGTAAGTGGAAAGTTAAGTAGCCAACTGAACAACTTCTCTTGGGCATCAGAAGAAGAGACATCAGTCTGGCCAAGGTGTGCAGAAAAGGCTTCATGTAGGAAGGGAGGCATGCCCAGATCTTTGAATGGGAGACTGGTTTTGGACAGTTAGGGTGGTAGCCAGGGCCAACATAATCCTGGGCCTGCATAACTGATGAGAAACTGAGGGCACAAGTAGCTGAGAGAGCTAATTTTATGTGTTGATTTGGTGGTTTAAAGCAGAAGTTCTCAATATTTTCGGTATCAATGACAGGTTCCATAGAAGATGATTTTTTTTCATGGATGAAGGTGTGAGGTGGGGATTGGCACTTGTATCCCTGCGTCAGCTCCATGTTGAATCATCAGGCATTAGATTCTCATAAGATACTCACAACCTAAATCCCACTCATGGTAAGGTTTGCACTCATATAGGATCTAATCCCACCACCGATGTGACAGGAGGCAGAACTCAGGCAGTAATACGAACATTGGGGAGCAGCTGTGGATACAGATGAAGCTTCTCACTCTGGCCTGCTGCTTGCCTATTGCCGAGTCCTGGTTCCTAACAGACCATAGACTGGTACTGGTCTCTGGCCCACATTTGGGAACTCCTGGTTTAAGAGATACCTAGATAACCAGTAAGATAGATTTCTGTGTGTCTTTGAGAATGTTTCTGGAGGAGATCAGCTCTGAATCCAACAGACTAAGTAAACAAGGTCAATCTTAACAATGTGCGTAGATTTCAGCCAATCCTTTGAGAGTCTGAATAGAACAAAAAGGATGGAAAAGGGCCAGTTAACTCTCTCTCAACCTGGAATGTCCATCTTCCCCTGTCCTCAGTCATCAGAGATTCAAGTTTGTAGGCTTTGGACTCTGAGACATATATCACTGGAACATTTTCCTATGTGGTGTGGAAATAACTTTTCTTGGGAGATACAAACACCAGTGTGTTTTCTCCTCACATAGGGCATAGCAGACAGACCAAAGTAAAGATTACACCCAAATCCAATTTAGTGAACTAATGAGTTTATTAAAGTTATTTACAAGAGTGTAGGGAGGGGTTGCCTATGGATGACTAGGTGAGAGGCTACCTAAAAATATGGGTGAGGCTTCACTTACGAACCTCTGGGTGACTCAAGGCCTAATCCTTAGGCCTTTAAACTCAACCCACAATTTTTGGTTCTCCAGCAGAAGGCTCGCTGTGGGATTTCCTGGTCTCCCTAATCACTTGAAGTGATTTTCATGGTTCCATTTCTTTAATCTTAAAGGCAAAGTGTTTAAGCTTGTTACCTTCACGTTAATAACTTTTCATTTTTCTTTGATAGGAAAATTTCTAGTCTATTGGAAATAGTAATATGTGTGCTTAAACTATGTTTCTTAGACTCCTTTTGCAGCAAAAAAGTATAATTATAAGTATTGGGCAAGATTAGGAATCCTGAGGTATATCTTTGAAAGAACTTGATGTAAATTTAAACATTCATTTATTTTGTCGGCATCTTTTCCTCTTTTCTGCTGCCTAAAACAGTGATGTAATAGCTGAGGCTGCAGCGACCATATTATGACTGTGAGGTAATCTTGAAAATGGAAACCACAATATAAAGACTCCAAATCAAAAAGATACACAGTACCTGGTCTGTGTTGACTACAGAGCTATTGTACCAATTCTTCACTTGATTTATGTGAGAGAGAAAAAACAACCCTATTATATGCAGGAGAACCAAAGTCAAACAAGATTAAATGATGAGCTTGGAAAGATGAGGACAATTTATAAAATAAAGAGGAAAAAGTACTCTAAGTTTTTGATCATCACCTATTTTCAGGACACTGAGATACATATTTCACAAGTAGACATTTCAAAATCTTTCTCTTTTCTTTTTGTGATTTCTGTAGCTATGCCTGGGGTAAGAAGTGCTTCAGCTATAAACCGGCACTACACAGTCTTGCTAGCAAGGAGATCCTCTTGATGACCTATAATTTTCAGTTGTGACATTTCTACTCTTGCCAGTGACCATGTGGGTAGTAGCTAGTTCCATGATGCCAATGCAGACACATAGAGCGACTTCAAAGTTTGCTACATAATATTCAGATAGTAAGTTCCAACAATTCAGGGTGGGCTGGAGGGTATTTAAAATTAAGCATTGGGTCCTACCCCCGAAATCTAGCTAGCTGGTCATCTTTCCTGGACAGAAAAGCAAGACTGAACTACTCTACGCCTCTCCAGTGCCTTCCAAGTGTATCCTCTGTCCTTCCCTACTTACTTACCCCTGTCCCGGGTCACCTGTTCCCTCTAGAAAGAAGGCACTGAGGCTGAGTTATTTCAGAGATTTAGGGGTGGGATGAGGAAGTGAATAATACCTGTGAGAAATGAAGGGGAGACCAGATGTGGGGTTGTTCTGGGAGAGCCGCGGGCTGAGATGCACATCTGACTAGTCTCAGCCCACCGCAGTGAGAGCTTCTGAGCACAAATTCCACGACAGGAGCCTGCGCTGGGGAAAGTGATCAGATCACAAACTCACCTGCTTTGAAAAGTGGCCAGCTAGTGGCTTCCCAGGAAGGTTGAACCCTTGACTTGAAAGTCAAGGTACCTCCTGAAGGTGCTGAAAGCTAGAGCCATCAGGGAACCCATCCTTTTGCAGCTAGGTGGTGATTCTCCTTAAAGTTTGGGGCAGCACCTCCATCTGCCATGGCCCCTGCTCCACATCTCTGTGGCCTTGACTCCCCCGCAGCGCCTCAGACGTCCCCCATCGGACTTCTGAGAACATCTCATCTACCCTCCCTCCATTCCTCAGAAACCACCAAGTTCCAAGGTTTCCTGCTTCTCCTGTCCCTTTCCAACATGTTTATTGGCTTTGGGAATCTGCCGACCACCACAGGCTCCTTGCCATCCTGTGCGGCTGCCACAGCAGCGCACTGTTGCAAGGTCTCCCCCAGGGGGCCGGAGGGAAGGAGGTGAGCCCTGGTCCTCGGGAGGCTGAGCCGGCCAAGAAGACACCTCCCACACTGGCTGCGGCTTGTTCTCCGCCAAGGCCTTCCAGCAGCCGCAGACCTCGCGGCTGCCCCTCACAGGCGCTCTATTCCTGTGGCCCTCAGGCGCTCACGACAGCGTATTGCCTTCTCCCCAGGAAAGCTTGTGTTCGCCGAGCCACAACGCGAGCTGTGCCCGGCACCCAGGTGGCCTTCCCTACAGGAGGAGAGTCCACTCGAGTCCACAGTGACACGCGAGAGTTACAGACTGTCCTCCTTAGACTCCACGTTCGGCCCAGGAGGCCCGACGCTGCGGGGCAGAGGTGATCCGGCAGCCAGGCCCTCTGGCGGTTCAGGCTCAGTACGAGACTCAGGTTCACGGATTCCTGTGTTCACACGTTCAGCGCATGCTCCTCAGGACCTGCCGCACACTGGCGGGTCCCTGAGTGGAGGGAGCTTCTGTGTCCGCGGGGGCATGTGTGCGGCCTGCAGTGAGTAAGTGGACCAGCCCTTGCCGACCTGGGCTGAGTCCTTCCCGTATGCTGTTTCCCCACAGCAACCGATGCAAGAGCTGATGCCTTTCACCTGCGCTCTTCTGCGTATGGAGCTCCATTGAGCCCAGCAGGCAGTAACCAGCAGAGATCCAGTCCGGGACAGGGAGGGGCGGGGTGCAACGGCCGCACTGCTAAGTGCCTGCTCCCACGAGATCTGAGAGGCACACGGGGTTTGTAAAGACTGTCTGGTAGGAACTGGGGTAGAGACTTGGCAGGGCCAGGACGCTACCCACGCAGTGCCGGGTGAGTCCCAGAGAGACACTGCGCAAGCCCGTGCCTACCTGCGGAGGCTGCCTCCTAACACCCGCTGCCCTCAAGGGGCCACGGAGATCCAGCTGGCATGCTCAAGGTACTTCTACTGAGAGCTGGCTTTAAAAATTAACCTTCATATCCCCACAATTAAAGACTGCATCGGAATAGTCTTCCCCGTCATTAAAATGAACCACTGGTTTACAGATTATGTGAATGCACAAGAACTTCTTTCAAATTCAAACGATGAGAAACAGGTGGTCTCTCTTGTCTAAGGAGAAAAAGAAGTACAAACTTCTGTGCTGGCAGCTCAGGTGTGCTGGGTGCTGAATTTTGGAAAAACAAGCAAGAGCTCCCTTCCTTAAGCCATACCCGCAGGCTGCTTTAGTAAGCAGCGTGCTCACTAAATGTGTAACTTCTGTTCAAATGAAAGAAATGCTGTGAAATCTTGGACCAGAAGGGGAGAGGGCCCTGAAAATCCTCCGGTGGGTGTCTTGGCCCCCAGAGGTCTCCACAGTGGCTTCATGAAGCAGGATTGAAAGCCCCGAGGAGCCACCGCTTCCGTGTCTGCAGTGCCAGTCTGCATTCTTTGTCGTGTCACATAACAGTATATTACCAACATCTAGTGGCCCGAGGAACCTCAGCAGTGGAGCAGGACTGAGATGGTGAGTGACGGAAAGGAAGCGTGGGTGGGTGTGCAGCAGGGGCGGGTGTCCAGGGGCCACGCGGGTGAGCCTGGGAGGAAGGCCTGAGCGTGTTCCCTGGGTAAGCACAGCCTGCTAGGAAGGTGGAGAGGACAGACGTCCTGGAGGGAGCCGACTTGGAAACTAATTTCTTGGGGATTTCATCTGGGAAATTGAGAGGGAAAATCCCTGGTATCAGTCCAGCCTGAAATTGTGCAGTGCAGATAATTTGTGGGTTGGATGTTACAATCCAGAGGATGGTCTGATATACTGTAGTCACATTCAGACATAATTTAGGATATGGTTGTGGCATGATTTTTGTCCAATTATAATATTAGTATGGCTTGTTTTTAATGTCTCTGATTTGGAATCCAGAGGAGAAATATAAGCTATATTTGGGCTGAATTTCACTTTTAGAATGAGATAGTAGCTTTCAAATAATTTTAGCAGTTACTTTCAAATATTTCTTTAGCACAGAATCCTGTCAGATTAAAGCTTCTTTGGATTTCTATCACATTCAATGGACAATGCAAGGTTTTAAGCAAACATTTTGAAATCTAGGTGTATATCATTTATATAATGTGAAATTAATTGGAAAAAATCCATCTATTTTAGCGACCCATAATATTTGTAATCAGAATTTAATGTTGCGGACCTTTGTCAATTCCAGTGTCCAGTTTGTTCCAGAGTTTTTTCTTTTGTTACCACAAATTTGCTTTATACAGATAAGGATCAGCAAAAGTTAGTGGTTTTTCAGAGGGTTGTCCTTTATTCCTGTCCAGTATATCTTTTAGCAAATGAATTAAAGGAAGCCCAGAGTAATTTACCCTAAGTTCTTCTTCAGAAGAAATGACACTGGTATACAAATCACAATGCAGTTATATATTCTGAGCTGCTTTTATTAAAGTTTTCAAATATTCTTTGTGAGTGAGGATTGCACTGGGCACTGGGTACTAGTCCATTCTTCTGAATGGCTTCGCTCTCTTAAGTGACACCTGTTGTCTCCTTCCTGGATGTTTCTAGAATCTTCTAGGTCAATCTGGGTACCATTATTAGTGCTCTATCATTCCAGACTTCTTCAAACTGATTTCCATTTTACCCCTGAGTTTAATTCAGATTTCATTTTAAAATTTTACTCACCTTCAAATTTTTATCTTAAAACACACATATGAGTCATTGCATTGGGGAAACTGAAGCATTGGTTTTAGTATTTTTCAGGCCAACTTCTTTGGGCAGATTTTGTATAAAGTGTTTTCCTTAATCCTAGAAAAATAGAAGAATATACTGAGACTTACTGAGGATGTATACACTATGTAACAAATATTGCTAGTTGTCTATGTAACACTTCTCATTCTTTCTCAAAAAATGGGACTTCAAAACAATATATGCAGTTGGATGGCATGTCGTCTCTGTCTTCTTTTCAGGAAGATGTGACCACAAGCCCGAGTGCTTGCCAATGCAGCGTGAGCAAAGTGCTTTGTGTCATATCCAGGGGATTATGGGAGATTCTCTTCATTTGTCCTGCACATTTTTCTTCTTCCGTTGTCTTAGAATGTAAATGTGAAGTTTGGAGCTCCAAAATTCACCTTGGATCATGAGCTTATGTTGAGGATATCAGCTTGGGGATGATGATATTATAAAGAAGATTGAAGTGAGCTCTTGAGGATGGTAGTAGCATCCTCACCCTAGCTCTGGAGTCACTACCTCCTCATTTACTCCCACTTCTGTTTGCTTAGGCTTTACTTACATACACCTACAGCTAATTCTGACTGACATGATTAGAAAGCTCTGACCTAGGAGGAACACTTTATCTTTAGGTGAGAACAAGTAACAATTAGAATTTTTTTTGAACGCACTAAGTAAGCACCCAGTTAGTGGTGCATTGAACAATAAAGGATTTAATTTTTGTATGCAAGCAGTCAGAAAGTGATTTGGTGACCTCCTCATGGGTTCAGGCTCTTACTATCCTTCTTTTCTTCAACTTCATCATTTAGAAAACATTTCCCTTGTGGTTTCAAATATCTGTGCACAGCCACGCTCAAGGAAAAGAACAGAGAATCCTACCTGTCCTTCAGCATCTACTACTCTCTCTTTTTAAACCAGTAAATACTTATTGCCAGTACACTCTCAGATGTTCCCTTGAAGACAAATCTGGAAAACTTGCCCATCACTTGACCACTCGATAACAAAAATACTGATTAACATGATTGAACTAAATAAACACAATTTCTTGAGAAATTATACTTTGTAACCTAAACAAAATTGGGATTCTGTAACTTCAGTAGAAGAAGCAAATGACATTTAAATAGATATCTTAATAGACTTTTCTAAGAGATTTACAAAAGAGCATTGGAGTTGGCAGGTCAGCTGAGGGAAAGCACCCTAATGGAATCTGGTAACTTGCAGAGTTCTTGGAGGTTGCCTCTGCCCTCCAAGAGAGGGGAGGTAACTCTAGGCTAGTTAATGGAAGTCAGAGAACCGTAGCAGCAGGACATTCTTGGATAATATTGGTCTTTAGTCCCTTGCCTGGGCTTTCTCTGGAAGTAGGATGAGGCTGCAGAAGATACTGGCAGTTCACTAGCTTTATTTCTCTAGCATTGTGAGAAAGTGAAGTTCACCACGTTAACAAAATGGCTGTATAATTTAAAAGGCAATAGTTCTAAATAATTTTTTCTGAAACATATTGTTTCCTATTTTTACCTGAAGTATATGAAATAATATAAATTTTTCTTTTGTTAGATTAGTGTCATCCTTAAAAACAAAATAATTTAGCAACTTGAATGAGGTAATTTACCAGTGATAAAATTCACCCACTTAATTGTACAATTTCGTGAACTTTACCATATTTACAGAGTTGTGTAACTGTCACGACTATGTAACTTTACAGCAATTTCATCACCTCACACTGAATCTTCAGACTTATCAGAATCCTTCCCCACGCTCCTTTTGTCCTGTCTCACCCCTCAGCAACCACTAAGCTGCTTCTTATCTCTTTGAATTTGCCTATTCTAGATACATCAAATTACGGAGATCATATAACATGTAGCATTTGTAAGTGACTTCTTTCACTTTGCATAGTGCCTGAGGTTCAGCTGCGCTGTAGTATAAACCAGTACTTATTATGCGTTGCTGAACAGCAGTCTATTGGATGGCTGTGCCATATTTTGTTTATTTACTCAGCCAATGATGGATGTTGGGGTTTTTGCTTTCTTGGCTATTATGAATAATATTATTAAAATACTAGTGTGTATGGTTTTATGTGTCTATATCTTTTCATTTTGAAGCACATCTTTTCTGTAGTCTTTCTTAGAATGGGATAATGTTAAAGAACAGCAGGTAAAAATGTTATGAATTTAAGGTGTGGAGTGGCTCCTCTGTATTGCTTCTTTGTGTAGCAGTAGTCATACTGCCAAGACTCAGTGGGAGGTGTTTGCAGAGGTGGAATGGAGGAGGCAGAATTCCTGTTGCTGAAACGATGGACAGTGAAAGTGCATGCATGTGTGTGTGTGTGTGTGAGACCCTGCCTGTCATACATTGCCTCTGTCCCACACATGGGCATGTCTATATTACTTCTCACTGTCCTGTCATTTGCTTATATCTTCTGCTGTTTTACCTCACAGTGTCAACTGAACTTGGCAAGCACCTAGGGAGCCCAGGCAATGTACAAGGCGTCTCAGTGACTCTAGTTAGATTCCCCTAAGTCTTTGATTTATGTCTTTCAGCTTTTCAGTGTTTTCAGGAAGCTGCCTTGTGCCTAACAAACTAATGCTGGTGGGATGGGATATAGATGTGGGGAGAATAATTCCAAAATTTAAAAACAATTGTGATCTTTTTTATTAGTGGATATTAATTATATAGAATAATGGGCTTCATTTGGATGTATCAGGACATGCATATAATATAATCCTTTTATAAATTAGAGAATCTTTCCTTTTTTGTAAGATTGTATATCTTCGTGTAAATAGATGGACAGTGATGATGATCACCTGTTAGTGAATTGTTTCTGTCATGTGACAAGTGGCTGCATTAAAAAAAAATCACTTGTAAGGTGTTTTTAAAATGTCCCGGTTCCTCCTTTAGTGGTTCTGAGACACAATAGAGACATTACTCTTCATTAAAATGTCCTCATGTGGATCCAAATGACATGTTGGCTTGAGAACTACTCATGCCAGGCAGTGGGTGTTTTTCATGCATTTTCTGAAACCTTCTTTGGCAACAGGGTGGATGTCAATATGCCCTGTCACAGATTTCATAAGCTGTATGAAAAACATAGTATGTACTACTAGTCATTCTGTATGCATTGACTCATTCAGTAGTTAAAGTTGCCCCTTGGAGTAGTGGCTATTTCCATTCATATTTTATAGATGAGGAAATTGAGTCTTGTAATGGTTAAATAACTTGCTTAATGTTGCTAACTAGTAAATGGAGTAGGGGGAGAAGTTAGAACTGAAATCCATGATCTTTTCCCTTGTCTTAGTCTGTTCAGGATAAACCAGACAAGTTAAAAATAAAAACAGACGATAAAAAGAAAACTAGTTACTCCTCACAGTTAGAGAAACTAGAAAGTTTAAGAGCGGGGTGTCAGTGGACCTGGGCCCTAGTAAAGAACCCTGTTGTGGCTCACAAGGACACCTTCTAGCTGTGGCCTTCTGTGGCAGAACAGAGACGTCTGTGAGCCTCTTTTATAGGGCACTGATCTCATTCAGGAGGAGTCATCCTAACAATCTAATTGTCTCCCCAAGGCGTTATCTCCTAATATCATCATGTTAGTGGCTAAAATTCCAGATATAAATTCTGGGGCCATGGAAGCATTAGATCATAGAAGCCCCTGTGCTGTGTTGCAGATGAAGAAACAGGATATGATGATTTCTAGGAAAGTAAGACATTCACAAAGCCAGTTTGGAAACTGGGTGCCCTAACATTGGACGATAACAGTACTGCTACTCTGACTAGTTGTCACATTGATAACAAACATCTCACTACTCATATTTTGCTAGCATTTATTGGGGGCTTACTACGATCCAGATACTATACTAAGGACTTTCTCTCATTTAACTCTTTTTTCTTTTTTTGAGACAAGATCTTATATTATAGTCTGGGTGGGTCCTAAGTTCACTCTGTAACCTAGGCCTGCCCCACGTTCACAGCAATCCTCTTGCCTCAGCCTCCTGAGTGAGTGCTGGGATTATAGGTGTGCACCACCACACTCTGTCTATGTGGTAGTCGGAAACACAACTCATGGTCACTTGATTCTTATACTACTAACTTCTCATATTGATTACTGTCTGCACTGACTTTTCCAGATAAGGTCATTGAAACTAAAAGCGCCAGTGGATCTGGGGTTCAAGTCCATATCTAACACAGACTAAAATATCCTGGGATGTCGATATTCCCTCTCATCCTACGAGCGACCCCTTTGTGAGGCATTTAGAATCAACAAACAATGAAAAAAGGTGTTGACCAAAAGCATTTCTTCTGATTAGAGTAAATGTTTGTAGATGAATATTGATACACTGTAGGGAAGGGAGATTAAGAACATGTCCAGGGAGATTTAAAAGTGTTACATAGGTTTACTGCAGGCTTCTGTGGGCCCAGGGTATGTTCCCTTGTGTGTGCTCAGGCCATCCTCAAAGCTTGAGTGTTCTGTTGGGGATAGAAGGTGGCAAAATTGAGGAAGAGAAAGAGTGGGTAGTCTGACAAGGGGGATGAGGAGAGGCAGGGGGATGTTATGGAGACCACAGCTACAGCCCGACTTGTGTCACTATACCTATTATTAGTATGATGAAGACTGTCTCACCCCTAAGACAGAAGAAGGCTTTGGGCATTGTAGGGTCAGGGCATAAAATTTTGAGGAGCTGCCCGGTGGAGTGAAGGAAAGGCAAAAATGAAAAGAGTATGAGGAAGTTACATGTATTGATTAATACACTTGTACTGACACTTTGAAACATATGCCAAAAGGAAGTGGAAGTCACACCTTTGTTATTTCAAAATAACAAAAATTCAGAAGAATGATAAAGCCGGGGATTTGCAAGCATAAGTGAAAGACACGCTGAAGGGACTCCAGGGTACATGGTTTAGGGTGAACTGAGAAAACCAAAATGGACCTTGAAAGTTGTGTCATGGTCTCCTGAGCTCAAGGTAGGAACACAGCCTTTTGCTGATGAAAGGTGAGCTTGACCTTGTTGAGAAAAATGGTTTGGTGTAGAACACTGATGTCCCTAGTCAAGAGCCCCAGAGATGATCAGTCTCTAGTGGGGCACTTGGGGCCACATGGCATTCCCGACCACTTTGAGGTTTGGGTGAGCTGGCAGTGGTGTCGGGTTCCATGGGCTTCCACCAGAGGTGATGAATTTATTGAACAGATGTGTTCTATCTCGAGAACAGGTCAGCTCACAGTCCATTTCACCCAGCTTCTGAAAGCGCGTGTTGTTATTTCTCCTCCGGGGTTGTGAGTGTGTGTGTGTGGGCACACGTGTGAAGTTTAGGTGGGAGCTGAGGGTAGAGGGAAGAGGAAGGTCAATATTTATGAGTGGGTTTCTAAGATTTTATTTTTCTTATTTCCATGATCAGTGTATGCCTTCTGGTGTCTAAGGCCCTATGATTTTGCATTTATAAGTGACTCAAAACAAAACCCTACTATAGGAAATTCGATTCTTTTGCTTTAGCTTATTTTTCATTTTGGACTTCGTAAAACATGGAAAGAAATTTTATCACTAGAGAGGAGGCTTTCACTGAGAATGTTTTTAAAACAAATACCGCAAATGCCTATGATATAGACTGAACCTTTTCTATAAAATTAGAAATAAAATTCACTACAGTGGCAGAGTTTTCTACGCACCTCTCTCCAGGCCCAGCCCTGAAAGACAGTGGGATTCTCTACTTTCCAGCTTGTAGGCTGCTTCTTAGTCTCTTTCTTTGTTTAACTCCTTACCATAGGTGCACCATGCTCCTCCTTGTTATATGTGTGGCTGAACTTGGCTAGGGTCCAGCTGCTGTTTCTCTAGGGGACAATCTCCTCAGGGGCCTTCAGTTCTAATTATTTAAACTACATGACTAAGCTGGGGGAATTTCCCAGGTTTTATCCACTTTCAGTCATGATAGCATCTTTGCAACACAGATTTGTTTTTTTTTTTTTTCAAAAGGCTGAAGGTGTGTGTTGTGGTGTGTGTATGCGTGTGTCTGTGTGTGTGTGTGATAAATTCACACCATTCACAGATCCTATCCTTATGGGACACAGTGCCTTTGTCAAACCGAGGATCTAGTTCTGCAGTGCCTGGTAGAGGGGCTGCTGGTACTGCCTCAGCATTGAATGTCAGCAGCCCTGTTTATCAAGCACTCGATGACCTTACAGTTCTGAAACATTTCACTCACTTTCCCTGTATCTCACACTTATTTATTTATTTAAAAAATGTGAAAAATAAGATTATACCTACCACAAATGTTAACTAGTATGTAGGAATCTCCGTCAGCGAGGATCCCGGAACAGCTGAGGGGGGGTTGGACAACAGAGTAACACACTCTGGGAACTTGTTTCAGTGAATGCATTCCGGTTTATTTGGGAAGGACAGGGTTTAAGTAGACTAGGATAATATGGAAGTTACCTCAGGACAATTAGCAAGGCCTTAACTAGTGGGGTCGCCCAGGGGGAGGGAGGGAGTGGAGGAAGGAGGATGGGGCTTGCCAATCAGCAGTTTGTCACTGGACTAAGTGGAGGGAAGTGTGCATCTCGAATGCCATCTAGCGTCAGCTAGCGGTGAAGTGTGCTTCTATGGGGTGTCTCGGACTAGTGTTAGATAGGCTTCAAGCCAACCTGAATCCCCTACACTGATATTGGAGAAATTAACAGCTTTTAATTTTTACAATTGTTAAGGAAGGCATTAAAGCCAATGTAGATTTTTTTTTTGATATAAGAAAGTATTGAAAGAGAAAGTGTTCCACATGTGGGCTGGCTATTTAAATGATGACAAAAGCCACACCACCTGGTACATGTATGTTGAAGGCATGGAACAAAGATCTTCATTTTATTTTTTTCAAATATCTCTAGGATGAGCCAGAACCCTAGCTTTATGTCCATGACAATTTGGCAGAAAGATCTATGCCCTGGGGACTCCCAAGCTGTCAGAGAGCAACTGAAATATCAGGAGCATCTGCGGGGTGATCGAGGGCGGGGTGACCGGGAGAACTAGCTCATTTTCCTAGGGCTTACCAGCACATGTTTAGGAAGCATCCCGTAAGTGCCTAGTTTAGCTTTGGAAGGATTCCCACCAGCCTGCTTGAGCATTGAGCTACACACTGATGATTTTCCACACCATAAATGAGCAAACGTGAAAACCCAAGAGAAATTACAGGGCTTTTCGTCTGCATTGCATCGTGCTCTGGGAGCTTGTCCTCCGGTTATATGACAAGTCAACTAGAAAATCACTCCAGGCTGACTTGTCTTAGGAAATATTCTAATTTACATCAGTTCTGGGGGGGGAAATGGCCCCCGCAGAGCATCCCTTTCTTTGTGGCAGTATTAGAGTGCTTATATCACATCCAGACAAAATTCAGTCTTTTGAAAGCATTGGTTGTGTCAGGGATGGCTTTGCCTCTGTCGGCTGGCCCCATTTTTCCGATGCTGGATGCAGGTCTGTCAAGCTAGCCATCTCTGGGACCTGACCGGGAGGTGGTGTGCAACAGTGCTGGTGGAGTCCTGTGATGCTGAGGTTTATGACAATGGCAAAAGCGTATATTGAGAGTAACTGAAACCAACTTTTGAAAGAAGAATAATTATTTCACCATTTATGTAGTGCGGTGAGGGAGCTGAGAGCTACAAATAACCCAGTGCCTTTCTTGAGTTTACAAATCATTCACACCTTACGTGTCATAAAGTAACACCCCAACATTAAGGCAACCCAAAAAGCAAACTGGCCAGCAACCTCAAAAGTCATGAACTATAACAGCCAGAGTCAGCTATGCATACTGTGAGATTTGCATTTCAGTTCTTTTTTTTCTTCAGAAACATCGCACGTTTTTCAAATTTTTCATCATAGCAGAAACAAAACTCATTCCTAAATGATGTTGCATATATCACAGAGAAAATCCAGCTCTGGCACTTTGGCTCATGCTTTGCTCACTAATGTAAGGGGGAGGGAGACTAATTTATCTGTAACTTGTTACAATGAATTTAACTTTAGTAATTAAAAACAAAAATGAACCACAAGCATCAATATTGTGGTTTAAACCTGGAATGTCCTCCAAAAGTCTCATATATTTGGATATAATGGATTGTTTATGAACCCATGTGCTGTTGGGAGATTGGAGCCTGGTATGGAGGGATGGATTATGGCCATGTGGTAGATTATAGGTGTGTGCTGGAAAACAGGCACGTGGCAAATTACAGATCGCAGGTGTATGGGTTAGATTATAGGCATGTGGTGGGGGAATTGTACCTGAAAGGAGTGAGACACTCAGGCTGGACCCAGAAGGGGCAGATCACTGGATGGAATCTGGAAGCATGTGCACTGCTTCCTTTCTTTCTTCAGGAACTTGACTTCCTGTTTGCAATGCTGTGACAAGCTGCCCCGACCTCTGCCTGTGCCGTGTACTTCCACTGCTGCCAACTGCCCATGAATGAACTGACTTTCTGAAACTGTGAGCTAAAATAAACTTTTCCTCCTCTGATTTGTGAATGTCAGGTATTGACTCACATATTTCAAAAAGTAACTAAGACAAAACAGCGTAATACTAAGTTAAGAAGTTAAGACAAACCAAGCAAGATATGTAATGCTTCTGCATCCTCTTGCCACCGTTTCTGCTGTCACCCTAGTCTGAAAGTCTGAAGTTTTACCTGGTTCTTTGTGCTTTAACTCCCACCTTCAAAGGCAATCCCTGTCTCGTGAACACGTTTTGATCCCTTTGACTGGCTATATCCTGCCTGTCAAGTCATAGGAGTTGACCTGTTTTTGTCAGATGGGAAATGTAAATCCTTTGTGTGGTCTCAGTGCTATGGTAAGACCACTAGACCTAGTCCAGGTCACTTGCAAATGTCTTCAGTGATAGCTACCACATCCCCCTAAGCCATATATCATCTCTCTGAAATTTAGTTCTTATCCTTGCAAATCCTGCCCAGTTGAATTTTGACTAGCTGGCTCTTACAGTAGATTAATACTTGGGATGGGGACAACAAGGGATGACATTTTTATAATGTAAGATAATGTCTAGCCAAAGGAGTTTTTCATATGTATGGAAGAGTTTAGAGTTCAATTTGGAGTTCTGAAGAGTGACTGTGTTCTGAATAAGGCAAGGATACAGTCCCAGATCTGCTTCATGAAGGAATGTTGGATAATGTCAAGAATAAAAGGAATTAGATATGATGGTAACTCTATGTATTGACAGAATAAAGGTCTGAACCAGGTAAATGGGGATTTAGAAGTAGAGACAGAAGGAGAAAGAACAGGGGATGATGGGGTGCTTCTATCAAAGTGACTGGAAGAGATGAAGACATTTTATGCTTGTTATGGTTTGGATCTGGAATGTCCTCCAAATAGCCTCATGTATCTGAAGGTGCAGAATATTTATGGAGTCATGAACTGTTGTGAGGTGGGGTCAAGATGGAAGGAGGGGATCGCTGGTGCTTGACCCAGGAAGGGTAGATCACTGAGCTAGGACTTAGAAGGATAAACACCCGCTGTGCTTTTTCTGTCTCATGCTGCTTCCTGTCTACCTGAGGGTTGCCAGCTTCCCTCCAGCTGGGCCTTTGCCACGTGCTTCCATCATTGCTGGCCACCGGTGAATGAACTTTGCACCCTCTGAAACTATGAGCTAAAATAATCCTTGCTCCCTTAAGTCATGGATGTCGGTATTGTGTCCCTGCAAAAGAAAGCAACTAAGACAATGCTGCTTGCTGAGGAGCATTTGGCATCAGCAAGGGATGTGCTCTGGAATGTGGAAAGTGGGTAGAGAGAAGGCATCTCTAAGGGATGACTCAGTGAAGTGCGGGCAAGGACTGGCAGGAGGGGCACATATGTCAACATATGTCAATCATCCGGCTCCGATGTTCTGGGTGGAAAGGTGAGCTACACGTAGACCTGACTATGAGCTCCAGGACAACCCTAGGGCTTAGAGCCAGACACAGAGACAGTGATGTGTAGGGGGCAGAGCACATGCTCACAGGTTGAAACTCAGCTCACCTAATCACCAGCGGTGTGACCCGGAACAAGTTGCTTAATATCTGTGAGCCTGTGTCTCCTCATCTGGAAAATGAGATGAGTAGCACTGCCCGCAGGAAGGGTTACAAGGCTTACTAATGCTTGCTTTCAGCACTTTCCAGGTTGCCTGCCGCGGAGTGCATGCATAGTAAGCGGTAGCTATTATGATTACCTGACTTTGGTATGATACACGATTGCACGGTCTTGTGAAATGTGAATTTTAAGTTACATGAGTTTCTTTTATGTTTGAACAGTGTTTTTAACTCACTTGTCCTAGTGTGGCTTTCATGACCTTGGAAGTAGTATTAATTTGTTTTATGAGCGAAACTCGTGAGACTATGAAAGACATGGCTAAGAGAGACATCGCAGGCTCAGTCCACCCTTCACATTGAGAAACTACAGTTGCATTTCATTAGTTTGTTAGATCTACCCTCCCACACACTTTTTATTGGAAGATATTGCAGGAACTCACATAATTATACCTTCAGTAACCACCTGGGTTTGCTTGCTCTTTTTTTCCTTCTAGGGAAAATAAGTCTGAATCCCCACCCCCTGCTCTTACCTTTCTGTGCCATTGATTTGGGCTAATCCTGGGATGAGTTTGCTGATTGGAAACCTGGTCCTGCGTAGCCCAGAATCCCACCTTCAACCCCGTCACCATCTGGCCAGGCTGCCTGAAATGAGAGGGGGAGGGACAGCCAGCAGTGCCTTTGCCAAAGCCATTGTGTTGGGAACTTCGGTTGCGGAGGGCCAGGGTGTTCCTGCCATGTGCACAGCACACAGGTCAGAGGGGCAGGTCAGAAAGAGGGTCCAGGAACCTGGGAACAAAGGCTTGTCTCTCATGGCTACCCATTGTCCCTAGTTGAAGCCATCCATCACCCGGCTTCCCCCTGCAGCTGGATGGACCAGCTGCCTCCCCACGGGACATTTTTTTTTCTCTTGCTTGCCCCAGGAGCATTCAATGGCTGGTTTTTCAAAGGTATTTCCTCTTAAGACTCCTTGTGCACAATAACCATGGTGGACCTCTGAGTGCAAGGGGGACAAACATTTTGAATGCTGAGCAGCCAGCCTCCCTTGGCTCGTTTAAAGTTTTTTTCATTGTGGTGGGTGGAGGAATGTGAACAAGGGATGATCTTGGCTGATTCCACAGAAGTTGCACAGGAAAGCAGGGGAGCTTAAGGACAGGTTTTCTAGTGCAGACGTGAGTGATGCTTTCTAATTGCGCCATGACATGGCTAAATGGAAGGGCCAATAGCTTGCCTCAGACCAGCTGCTACAGGAATGAAGCGGTCCTGCCCTTTCCCCGTTGCTGATCTGATAATATGAGCTCTGTGTTTTCAGTGAATCCCAGGCAAACTGTTAGACCATGTGTGTATCACCTGACCCTTGTTTAGATGTGATTGCAGAGTTTGTACCAGAGCTGTGAACAAAGTCTGTTTGTGATTCAGTCATGAAGGGAACATGCTGTGCTCATGTTGCAAGGTAACAGATTAGATTTGGTGACTCCAATGGGCAGTTAACTTCGATCTAATGGGGCTGTTATTGTACAGTGAGTATTAAATGCCCTTTTGATTATCGCATCAGGATTGTATTGAAATATAGACTTGTCATTACGGCTTGATGTTTCAAAAACAATTACATCAAATCTAATGAGAGGGAACTCAGTGAGAACACCCAATGACCTCTCCAGGGTGCCAAGATTTCCTTTGCAGCTCCGGGCTTCACACTGACCTTGACGTTTTTCTCCCGATTGTGATATAAAGATAATGAATTTGGCTGGCATAATTAGCTTTATCGTCGTAATGTTTTTCTAATCAACGCTCCAAATTATCCAGTCTAGACTTCTCTCTCAGGCTCCCTCCAACTCCTACCGTTCACATCTGTCTCTCTCTCATTCCTCCAAGGCTGGTGAAGACGAGAAACGAACGTGTTTCTGGCTCTTGGAGATAAATTTGTTCTTTGGTCTAATTCAACAAGCAGTCGGAGTGCCTATGATATGGAAGGCCTCATGCAAGTTGTTGGGTTTTAGCATGGGTTTAAATACTCAAGGTTTTAGATACAAGGTTTTTCTCTTTTGACCCCGCCTCCCTTCACACTTCATTGCTATCATTCCATTCGAATCACCTATCAACTCTGCAGAAGCCACTGGGATATTTTCTGTGCCCCTTTCCTTCCCATGTCTTCTCTTCATTGTCTCTTCTAAATCCCCATGTTTAGGTGTCATTATTATTCCCACTTTTCAGATGAGGAAGTCGAAGCTCAGAAATGCTAAATGCATCAGTGGTGGAGCTGAGAATTATGGGGGATAAAAAGATAGGCTTGTTCTCTTCACCTATCATAAGGTTTTTGAGAGATATTTTTCTAATAAAAATCAGGTTAGTAAAACAAAAGCATGACAGATTTATTTAGGAGTTTATGTAACACGAGAAACTTCAGAAATGAAGACCCAAATATCCAGAAAAATTGACTATTTTTTTTTGCTTAGATTTGGTGAAGAATGAACAATTTCCTAGAAATACGACTGGACAGAAAGGTGAGAGAGGATAGTTGTTGACTGAAGGGACTTTCCCAGCCAGGCCTGTTGGTCCAGATTCTTCTGAATCTGCCTGGTGGCATTCCTTCCTCTAGGGATTTGGGGAGGATCCCTGTGGAATGCAGGTTTTCAAAGAAGACAGAATAGTCTTTCTTGGTTTTTGTGGCTTGCTTTTGGGTTGAGAAATTCTCATTTCTATGTCCTTCCATGGGAAAGAGGGATTCTGGTTCTATGGCTTGCTGTAAGGGAGGTAAAGAGGCAAGAGATAGGAGAACGGGGCAAGTCAAAAAGACTTTGTTTCTGAGTCCCTTCTAGTGCCTGTCAATTCAGAGTCCTCAGCATATCCAATGGCCATAGTTGGGGAATCATGTTCTGAGATTCAACAGAATAGAGTCTAGGGTTTTTTTTTTGGGGGGGTTCGGTGGTATAGATTGTGTCTTCAGAACCACAAATACACATGGCTCCATGTGTCACTCTGTTACTTTCAATATTCCTAACAGCTTTCCAGAACAGCATGCAGCCCCTAGGATATTGAATAATTGAGCCTCCGCTACCTCTCTAAGTTAGTGTTCAGTACCCCCGGATGGAGTGGCGGGCAGAGCTACTCACCTTTTTTCCTCCTCTGCTTCTCAGGCCTTTGTGCTGATAGCAGTGTGAGAAAAGCCTTTACTTTCCTTCCCACCTTTCAAAGTCCCTTTCCCCTACCAGTTGGCCCCAGTATCCTGTCTCCTTGGGTCTCTCTCTGACCCTTTAAGAAAGAATCTGGTACCTTTTTCTCCTTAACTTGCTATTTACTTGTGGCCCATAGCCCAGGCTGCAACTTCATTCAGTATCTTCTCTCACTCCACAAATCCCTTCATTGGAACTTAGGTATCATGACACCCGGAACACTGTAAACGTGAGTTCTAGGGAAATACTCGCTGGTTTGAATACTTTCTTACCTCCAAGACACATGATATAATTTAAAAATAATATGTGCTGGGGGAAATTTGCTCTGTCACTCTCAGTTATGATTTCTCAAAATTTCCATTTATATGATTTTTATCATAGTCATTCAGGAAGGACTCCGAATGCTTTTTATCAGCTTGATGAATAATTAATAACATCCAAAAGAATGATAAGAAACTAAAAATCATTTTTTAAAATCTGGAGGCTATTCATATAGAGAAAACTTTTAGACAAAAAAAAAAACCCAATGTAGATGTTAAATAAAACAACTATGCATAGGTGGAGGTGAGGCCCTTACCTTGTCTAACTAACCTTTGGAATTGAAATAAAGAAAGGTACAGAATGAACTTCTAAATTTTATCTTGCGGTTTTTAGTGGTAGGCTCTCATCCACCCATCCATCTATTTATCTCTCTATCATCTGTTTGCATAATCTCAAGATAAAGGCCGCAGATCTTGACTTTAGATTTAGTGAGTCCCTCCTCTACGTCACAAGCTCCTAAACATTCATCATATACAAATGACTTATTTCCCTTGTTAAATAGGGAGCTTGCTGAGTAGTTACTTAGTGGTACATCTCAAAGAAAGAGTAGTTTCATCTGAAGTAAGACTGAATTCATTTCAGTAAATAAAGCAACCAGCAAGCTGCAATGGGTGTCGTGTTGCTCATGCTGTTCCTAATGTGGATAGACATCTACCATGTAGGCTTGGCCCACACCTCCTTCATATTTGGGAAATTATGGTAATAACTGACACAGACTGCACCAGATTCTGTTCCAGGTGATTATATGTGAGGAACTGAGGCATGGAGTTTAAATAACTTATGCATGCAGCACATTTTATATGGTGTGAACTTTTTCCAGAGTCCAATTGTAACACTGGTGTCCAAGACAGTAATCTTCCCCACATGAGCTTATGACGTCATTATTTGCAAATGCTTTAGTACATTATTCTGTATTATTTTTACTTAATGAGAGAATGTGCCCTGGAACTGCACTTATATTAGAGAATTTAGAATCCAGTGGGAATGGCTTTAATCACTGGTAATATCGATTCTTGTTCTGACATAATCAAGAAATAATACTGTGATATTATGCTGGCCGTCTTATCCACCTGGGCTAAACTAGAAGATAGCATGAGAATCCAGTGACATAAAAAATCTTAAAGACTTTTTATCAGAAAAATATAATAAATTTGTAATGTGCTTAAAATCTTAGCAGGCATTACGGTAGTATAGAATCATCAGTGACGTCTAAGTTCTGGTTAGAAACATTTTGGGAAAGGGTCACTTTTTGAAATACCTGAAATCAAGTGATATCTTGTACATGTCTGTGAGGCTCACTGTGGGTCAAGTAAGAGATAAACCAAAGAACACTTTTTATACTTGATCTCAAAGAAAAAATGTCAATTTGAAATAGCAAAACATTTTCACCTCTACTAATAAGAGATAATCTATAGTTCATGTATTCTTGGGTTTCTAAAGAAGAAATAATGTCAGTAATATCAAAGGGATATTTTTATGAAATAGCAATTACAAAGACTGGGCCACAGTATTATCCAATTTTACTTTTTTTGCTCTTACCTCTTCAACATAATTATTTAATATTTAGAATCCTGAAGATGGACAAATAACAATATTATAATTTTCTTGAATCTCCTAGAGTGCTTCTATGGCTGTATTTAAAATGAAAGTAATTGTCCATACCACCATACCTAAATCGTGAAAGTCTTCTGGCTTCCAAGGAAGGATGCCAGTTAGAAAGTGCTCAGATTCTGCGCAGGTCTGTACTCCTAGACAACGGGATTTTCCTCTTTCTCTGTCATGTGCATCTTGAGTCTTTGTTCCTCTTTAATTAAGTTCTCTGGCTTCTGGCACAGTGCTAAATAGTGACTGTATTATACTCTTTATTTACTTTTTAAGGTCTAGATCACCAAAATAAGGTTCTTGCTTCTGAAGAAGTGTATGTGGAGTTTTTGTTTTGTTTTTTTCATGTGTGAAGTTTTCAGGTCTGCAAAGCTGATTTGGAATGTCCCGGATTTTAACTCCAGGGAAGAGTTTGGCAAGATGTCATTTTGATTTCATCTGTCCACCCCCTTTGCTTTTTCTGGTACTCGATTATAGGAAATCCTGGCCTTCACCCACTCCGGGAGCCTCCTCCTTCTTGTACTATGGGCAATACCCAAAGTTCTATATAAATTTTTGCCATGTCACTGACCCCTTAAATTGGTGATATAGTTAAAAGTAAATATGTGATTTTTTTTTCCTTAGTTCCTGGCACAATGCTTCTAAAATCCTTAATATATCTTGAGTGATAAGAATATCTTTGGTATTTTAATGAGGTGACTTATTAGATGTGGTGTATGGATGATGGTGAAGTAAATTTGGGCTGGTTCCTGGGAAATTCAAGCTATAATTAAAGTTTGGAACTTCCAGTTCCATACTCAACACTGTAGGGAAAGGAGAAGTGGTGGATATTGAGTTAGGTTACCAAGAGCTAAGGACTTTATCAATCTTGCTCATGGGAAGAGATCTGTATAAAACACTCCAGGCAATGGGGCACATAGGGCTTCTGAGTTGGCAAACGCACGCAGTGCTTGTGCACCGTGACTCCGCAGGACAGAGCTCTTTCATGCAGGACATTTCCACATCTAGTTCTAGAAGGCTCTTCATCAGGCTGTTATTCTGTATTGGCAATCAAGCGCTTTCTTGAGTTCTGGAAACTATATGGTAGTGAATTTTGGAAACTGACTGGGAAAGAGCTGTCAGAAACCTTCACATCTGTCACCAACAGGACAGAAGCCTCAGCACTTTATTTGGAGTTGGTGTCTACGGGCCTAAGCAGTCTCCTTGAGGAGCTAAGACAGTGTGGCCTGTGGAGTCTGTGCTATTTCTCTGTGTTAGACTTGAGTTTTTGGACATTTGGTTATTGCCAGACACTGAATTGACAATTGTCAAAAAAACCCCCACACATTTGTTTTTGAAATTGATATCCACAAACACTGCACAGACCTTGACCTCTGTAAGAGCCAGTTCAAGTTGTATTAAAAATCACTGAAAACTCAGTGTAAAACTCTTCTCAGGCAACAGGTGGACATTTAACCAGCTGAGATCCTCAGTACCTTACTCCAATGTTCTCAGCAGTCTGTGAGCTCAGTGCAGAGCATCTATTTGGGAAGGTGCCTTGGTTACTTTTTGTTGCTGTGGCAGAATACCTGACATGCATAAATTTAGAGGGGAAAGATTTATTTTAGCTCACAGTTTCAGAAGGTCTCCATTCATGAGTGGCAAGCAACAGTGGAAGAACATGCAGACGTGGAGGTGGAAGCAGCTACTCACCACACTGGAAACACGAAGCCAAGTTTGAGAGGAAGGGAGGACTTTGCTTTTATCCTTCCAGGACCTGTCCCAGTGACCTGGCCCTTCTGGGTCCAGCCTCAGTGTGCTAGCCTGTCTATAATCTGTAATCTGCCACGTGCCTCTCTTCTCCTACATTCCTCTAATTCACCCATCCAGACCAGGCCCCCATCTCCTAGCAGCACGCAATCCTACAGATAACCCTGATATCCAAATACATGAAACTTTTGGGGGGCACTCCAGATCCAAACCACAGTAGCAGGCACTGCTTCAGTGCAGAAATCATTCCATAGTAACAATGAATATAGAATCACCCTCGGATATACATCGACATCCATTGTTAAATTTTATAATTAGTCACTTGATGTGAATGATATGTCAAGAGCTTCTGCAGTGCATGTTACAGGAGAGTAGTTGTGGTGGTGATGAAAAACCACTGAACATTTAGTACTTCCTTTCTGTGGCCTGTTCCAAAGTGCTTTGTCATGTTAAAGTACTATGAGCCCGACTACGATTGAAGGATGGGAGGGGCATTATTTTTCTTCAAAGCAGCAATAATCAGGCCATGTAAAGAGTTGACAGGTCTTCAAGGTAGGTGCATCAGGACCACGGTGTCACCACATGGTGGGGGCTGCACTGCAGAAGTGCTAAAACCTACAGTGAACTGTCTATCAGGACTACTACTCTCTCGCTGAGTACCGAGGTCGTGTTGTTACTGACCCCAGAATAAGTTCGTGACGAGCTCAACGAGATAGAACCTTAGATTTAAAGGGCCTTTTTGGTCATGATTCATGATAACAACACGTACTTTATACTACAATGCACATACCACACACACACACACACACACACACACACACAAACACACACACACAAGCATGCATGCATGCAGAGCCGAACCAATGATTTCATTAAATACTATAATGTGGTCCTTATGTGGTATGCATCTGATATTTCCTTCTCCATGACATTCCCTCCCTTCCTCCCGCTTCCTCTTCTATTCTCTTTCTTCACAAAAATGTTGGCTTTGGCCCACTAAGTTGATTTTGTGGCTCATTGGTGGATTATAACGTGCAGTCTGAAGTACATGGAATACAAAGAAGTTTTAGGGTGGGTGAACAGGGCTTTTAGGAACTGGGCCCTGAGGACCACTGAAGAACAGTTGGATCCGGGGAGATCAGAGGTCCAGCCTCCGGGGCGTGGAACTGGTGCTGTTCCACGGCCTGCTTGGAAGCAGGCCAAACAACCGGAGGTGAGCAGCAGACGAGTACACAAGGCTTCATCTGAACGTACAGCTGTTCTTCATCCCTGCGTTATCGCCTAAGTTCTGCCTCCTGGCAGATCAACAGTGGCGTTAGGTTCTCATAAGAGCATAACTCAATCTTGAAATATGCATGAAGGCGATCTAGGTTACATGCTCTGTATGACGGCCGTTGCCTAATGATCTGATGTGAGGTGGAGCCAAGGCAGTGATGCTAGTACTGTCCCCCGGCTGCTACCCTCCTTGCCCAGTTGTGGAAAAATTGTGTTCCGTGAATTTGGTCGCTGGTACAAAAATGTTCAGAAATGGCCAGAGTAGATGACTCACTTTTTATGAAGTCTTTAGCTCAACTGGTCTCCACTCAGTTTGTCTTTTGGGCAAGGACAAGTCAAGTGCTGTAGGTTCTGAGTGATTTCCATGCCTCTTTGAAAAAGTATGATTCAAAAGAGTGTGGTCCATATTATTTCATTTCCTTTAAAGAACCACTGTTCTTACCTTAAAACAGGAATAGAAATAACTTCCACATTTTATAGTTATTACAAAAATTATAAGGCAAAAATATAATGAAAACAGTTAGTGCGTGCCTGCATGTGGTTTTAAGAGTTAGACAATGTTGGAATGTAGGCAAGGCAACACCTACATGGTAGGAGGTATTAGCACCTTTTTGCAGAAACCCAATTAAAAGTAAATTTGCTCAAGATACTATAATTTTTCAGTGTTGGAATTTTCTATCCCAGTTAAGAATAACTTGGAGGGTGAGGCCAAATTAGAGAATCTCAGCAAAGACATAGTAAGATTTAGGAAAAAAAAAAAGATCTTTTAGCAAATATTCTAATAAAAGGCTCTGCTGGACTCAGAGAAGAGGCACTAAGATATGGCCACTGCTGCCCCTTTTAGGGGTGGGATGCTAAGCTAGAGAGTGGCAATTTGAGTGAAATCAGTCAGATGCAAAATATTAAATATGTTAAATATCACATGGTTTTTCTGATTTGGGAAACCCAGATTACAGGCATTCTATAGAACTAAATGGATGTGATAGTGTGATAGAGGGGGGATTGGGAAAGTGCGGAGGACCAAAAATGGGAAATGGGGAGGGACTGTAAAGTTGATGTGATATATATATATATATATATATCACATATATATCATATATATATATTAGGGAAAAAGTTACTTGAAAGTAAAGGAAGATGGTCAGCAGGTATGGATTGGAATATCTAATAAACCGTGGCTTGGGTGAGTGGCAACAGTGACTTTCTAAACTGGTGTTCCAGACGGGGTGGATGTTTCCGGCCTTCAAAGGCAGTGCTGTGAACCCGCGGGACTCCTGAGCAGAGGCAAGTCCGCCTCCTGAAGCTGTCAGGGAAAGGAGCAGAGCAGACTGCCACGTCCTCAAGTAGAGGGAGAGGGTTAATCTGGACGTGCCCAGCTTCTGCATCCTAATCTTCCATTCATTTAGTAATTTACTCTTCCTCTCAAAGGGGGACCTAGAGTGTGATTATAATTAATGCTCCCCGAAAATGGAACTGAGGCCCAGAGAAAGGACTTCTCCCAGCAGCACTTTCTCCTCTTCCCTTTCACGGAATGCCTGTTTAGTCATTAAGCATGTGGATGTTGTGTTGGGAAGTGTACAACTTCTTCTTAGGGCAGGATTGCGCCCTCTCCCACCCCTCCACCCACCAGCCCCCGCTTTGAGACTGATTCTCCAAGACAAAAATCCAATATTTATCATTCTGAAGGTACTACTGAGGACTTTGTTCCTAAAACTCTGAAATTGGTTACAACGACAGATCTGGAGTTAGGTCCTGGCCTCTCCGGTTTCATAGTCGTAACTCTGTAAGGATGGTCATGGAATATTGGGAGAATCTCTTGGGGAGTGAGAAAGACAATTTTACAGGGCATGAGAGATAAAACACTGGAACTTCTATTTGTTGGCTTTATTAAAAATGGAGGAAAAGGATTAATCTTCCCGAATATCTAATATAGGAATGTGTGGGTGTGGCCTCTGCCTTGTGATCATGCAGGGTGTTGAAGGAAGAACAGTTTTCCACAGTCAGAGGCCTTGCCAGTAGAGTCCATACTTGGCTTTAACATACATTTGCTGGATGAATGGAAACTTCTGTTTAAAAAAACATATATCTTTTTTACTGAACTGATATTCATAAAATGAACAAGTGACTTGAAGTGAGTTCTTTAAAACAATTAGATAAAAGTAAGTAAATAGACTATCGTAGAAGAAGACACAGGCTTCATTGAATGAAAATAAAATGGGACAGTGGGTACTTACAGAGCATCCACATTACATTACAAAGTAAAGACTGTCATTATGTTATACAATCTGATAAGGAGCAAGACAAACCATTGGAAATTATGACCTTTAGTTGATAGAATAAATTTACATTTGAGTTTGGTACAACTCTAAGCTAAAATCTATATTTTTCTTTTAAAATATATATTACTTATTGGCAGTAGGAGCAACCATAATTATCAAGATATATAAAAATACTATGATTACAGTTTTGTTAAAATTATTCATTTGGTGCATATATTTTATCAGTACAGTAGAAAATATATGTAATTTACATATATTTTATCTATTTGGACACACACACATACTTGCATACATACATTTAATAAAATTTTATTGAAGCACTAGGAAATCAGAAACAGTTTGGAAAACACTCTTGGAGAAGTCTGCAAGATTGATGTGGACTTCCCTAGAGCTCAGCAGAAAGGAATTTTGGAATCAGATAGGAAAATTAAAATTGGCAGCTCCCTTTACATTTTCAAGAAGCCAAAGGTTGGCCATACATATATTTTTTATTGTAGGACATCTGAGACCTTTGAAATGTTAATAAGCACTAAAAACCCTTAAGAGATGGATAGTATCAGCACTCTTTGTATTATTACAGATCCTGTCTTTCTGTACACATGTGCGTTTACGTGTGTGTGCACGTGTGTTAGAAACTCAGAGGAATATGGTTTTATGGAACAAGTGTTTTTTCTTGTTTTTGATTTTTTTGTGTGTGTGCTGGAGATGATATCAAAAGGGAGGTCTTTAGAACAAATGCTACCCTGTCATGAGATTTTACCACTTCTGACAAATAATACTCCTTTAAATTGTTTAGAGCTATGTATGTTATACATAGCTCTAAATAAGGAATAAGGCCCCAATGACATGTTCAAACATGGCAATATGTTGATTTGGAGAAAAATTAAGGGATAATGGTTTTCCATTGTATAATTAGAAAGGACTGGTGGCTCACTAACCCAGTGGGGGCTCAGTCACAAGAAACAACACTGCTGATCATAGCTGTGACTGCAGTATGCTCAGGTTAGACCTTATCATAGGCAGAATAATGGCCCTGCTAAAATGTTTACTTTGTAACCCCTAGAACTTGTTACCTTATACGACAAAAATTACTTTGAATATGTGATTAGGTTAATAACCTTCAGATGGGGGTCTGGTAGTGCAGGCCTGTAAAAATCCCAGCATGCTGAGAGGCTGAGATAGGAGGATAGCAAGTTTGAGAATAGCCTGGGCAATATAATAACTTACTGTCTCAAATTTAAAAAAAATGAATATGTGAGGGCCCTGAGCTCAATCCCCAGTAGCAAAACCAAAAGCAGAAACAAAACACCCAAACAAACAGAAAAGAAAACAAATTACAAAAAAATCCTAACTGCGTATGGGGAGATTATTGTAGACTACCTGGGTGGTTGGGAAGGGGGTGATATGCTTATCAAAGTAATCACAGGGTCCTTGAAAGTGGGAGAAGAAGGCAGAAGTGGACTGTTGGAAGACATGTGACTCTTAGAAGAATGACCAGAAAAGAGTTGCTGGATTTGAAGTTAGAAGGGTATAAAATAATTGGGTTTAGCTGGTATTTAAAGAATGTTCCATCCACTATCCACAAAATACACTTTTTTTTTCTTAGTAGCACATGGGGCTTTATCCTAAAAGGAACATATGATAGGTCATAAGCCGTGTTTACATAAATACAAAGAATTAAAAATAATCTCACATCACAATAGAATAAAACTAGAAATCAATAGAAAAAGAAACTACAGAAACTATGTCATATGAAATTAAAAGAGAAGGAAGATTGTCATACTCATTTCTGGAAGCTAGCATTCCAAAACCAAGCAAAGACTTAACAGGGAAAGAAAGCTATTGGCCAATATCCTTGATGAACATAGATGCAGAAATCCTCAGATCTATATCATGAACAAGTTCTCTTCATCTCAGGGATGCAAGGATGATTCAACATACAGAAATCAATCGATGTAATACATTACATAAACAAAAGCAAGGACAAAAAAGCCCATGATTGTCTCCATAGATGCAGAAAAAGTCTTTGATAAAATCCAGTGTTCATTCATGACAAAAAGCCTGAGGATAGAAGGACCTTACCTCAAACTGATGAAAGCCATTTATGTCAATTCTACCAATATTATACCAAATGGGGAAACACTGAAAGCATTTCACCTTAAATCAAAAACATGGAAGACTGTTCACTCTCACCATTCTATTCAATAGAGTACTTGGAACCTTAGCCAAAACAATCAGGCAAGAGAAAGAAAGAGATTATGTACTGGAAAGAAAGAAGTTAAATTACGCTTACTTGCAAGTGACATATGCTTCTTTACATAAAAGACTTCAAGAACTCCACCAGAACACTCTTAGAACTAATTAACAGATTCAGCCAAGTTGGAAGACACAAAATTCATACAAATGAATCAGTAGCATTCCTCTGTACTAACAGGGAACTCACCCAGAAGGAGCTGAGAACAACAATCCCATTCTTTGTTTGTATTTTGACATAGGGTCTCACTCTAATAACCCCATTCTTATAACCCTTCAAAAATTGTATACCAAGGAATAAACCTAACCAGAGAAATGAAGGACCCCTACAATAAAAAATTTAAAAAAAGAAAATTGAAGAGAACTTTAGAAAATGTTAAGACATACCTTGTTCCTAGAGAGACAGAACTAATATTGTAACATGGCCATATTACTGAAACTGATACATAGATTCAATGCAATCACTATCAAAATATCAACTTTTTAAACAAAAGTAGCAAAAGCAATCCTAAAATTCATATGAAACTAAAAGAGACCAACAACACTCCAAGCAATGTCGAACAGCAAGACAAGGGCAGGTGGCATCAAAGTAGATCTAGATCAAAGACCCAAATATCAAAATGGAAACACTGATCTTCTTGGAGGGGGAAAAAAAAAACCCAAAACAAAACAGAGAAAACTCTTGAAGACACAGGCATAGGTAAAGACTTTCTTGGTAGTCCACCTGATGCAAAGGAATAGCAAGTTTTAACAATTGAGATGATATAAAATTAAGCTTCTGCACAGAAAAGGAAACAAAAGATTGAAGAGGGAACCAACAAAATGGGAACACATTGTGCCAACTGCTCTGTGGGCAGGGGGCTAATACCTAGAAGAGACAAAGAACTGAAGAAAAATAGACCCCTCAAAATCAAGACTCTCTAAGAAAAGGGCAATTAAAAATAGGCAATTGTCGGAAGTACAAATGGCTAACAAATACATGAAAAAGCATGCAACCTCTTTAGCCATTAGAGAAATGCAAATCAAAACAACACTGAGACCATTTCCCCCCAGTCATAATGGCTTTTGTAAAGAACTCAAAAAAGCAATAGATGCTAGCAAGGGTGTGGGGAAAAAAAAGAACGCCATTGCATTGCACATGGGACTGTAAAGGGACACAGCATTTATAGAAAACAGTGTGGAGATTCCTCAACAAACTAATGATAGATATTCTATTTGACCCATTGATACTTCTTTTGGGTATCTTTCCAAAAGCATTTTACAAAACGCTATATAATTGAGATACATGCATACCCACATTTACAGCAGCAGACCTACTAACCACTAAATCGTGGAAGATGCTGAAATACCCATCAGCAGACCCATGGGTGAAGACATTGTGGTATATAATGGAATACTGCTCTGCCATAAAGACTGAGAAATTTGAGTCATCTGTAGGAAAATGGATACAACTTGACACCATTATGTTGAGTGACATTAATCTGACCCCAAAGATTAAACATCACATGGGTTGCGGGGGGCATAGCTCGGTGATTGGAGTACTGGTCTGCGAAGTACAAGGCCCAGGGTTCGATATCCCAGCCCCATATATTGGCTGGGCATAGTGGCACAAACCTGTAATCTCAGTACTTGGGAGACAAAAAATTGCTAAGTTCTAGGTCTGTTTGGGCTCTGTTTAACCTGTACAATAGAGTGAGACCCTGTCCCAAACAAGCTTGCAAACATAAAATACTAAATAAATATCATATGGTCCCTCTAATACGAGAAAATCAGAGTATAAATAAATAATTTATGGGTAAGGTGTTAGGAAACCGGGTTGATGCCAGAGCGGGTGGGGGGTATGAAAGGGGAAAGGCAAGGCAGTGTGGATTTGATGATAGGTATGTGCACAGAATACTCAAGTTTGACGGAACCATTGTGTGCTGCAAATGCTTACTAGTAACAAAATGTGGGGACCCATAGCTCGGTGGTTAAAGCACTTTCCTAACAAGCCCAAGGCCCTGGGCGCTGTTCCCCAGTGCCGCATTAATCAGGCATGGCAGTGCATGTCTGTAATCTGTACATCAGGAGGCTGAGGCAGGAGGATTGCCTGCCTGGGCAACGAATGGAGGTCAGGACCATTCAGAAAAACAGAGCAAGACCTTGTCTTTAAAAAAGAGGGGCGAGGTTGGCGGAGAAGAACCAAAAATGGAGGCTGCTTCTGGCAGTTGGAAAAAGCAGGGAAACGCGTTCCTTTCTACAATATGCTGTGGAAAAAAAAATAGAGTCCTGGTGACATCCTGCCATTACGCTCATAAGACCTATGTTGGGCTTCCAACCTACAGAGCTACAACATTGTTGCGTGCTTGAAGCTGCGTAGTTTGTGGGAATTTGTTACAGAATTAATAAGAATCTAATAAGCTTTTAGAGAATCCAGTCGTTCTTCCTGTCCGCGCTAGCCCGGGCTTGCCTTCGCCGCTCCTCCGCGGGCGCCTTGTGCAGGAACCCTGGCCTGGCCTGTGCTGCTTCCTCCCAGAGGGTGAAGGCTGGAGTTGCCCCTCTGCTGGAGGAACGGTCCTTCCTTGCTTCAGTAGAGTTCCAGCAAGTGGATTATTCAGAGTCAACACGAGAGAATTTTCTGTTATTTAGAAAGAGAAAAAAGAAAATAATTTGCAACCAGATTAAAACTGATTCCTAATAATTATCCTCAGGGTTTGATTTATGTGTAACAATTTACGTAGATCCACATTTTCTCTACTCTCAGCTTCTTGTGGTTAGAACAGAGGGGGGGGGGGAAGAGGGAGGAAAAAGAACAAGAGGAGGAAGAGAAGGAGGAAGAGGAGAAGAATGAATTAGCTAATCATGTCAAATCATTGCTTAAATCCTAAGGCTTCATAGGTACAACCACAAAGTGACATGGGTGTTCTTAGAGACATTACTAACATATCTATTATTGTAGGTTAAGGACTTGCTCCATCTTCATGGTAACTTTGTCAGAGCTACTAGATACAGTTAGCACCATGGCAGAACAGTAACCCTTCTAAAAATGATGTACCTGAATACATGATTAAGGTCAGTAGTCTAATAACTGATCAATTCTTGCAATGACCCTAAATGCAAACATTCATTACTGCTGTTTCTACTTTCTTTCTCAGCCCATCCATAAACATTTTATTTATTGGATTTGAAATTGTTCTTTCAAAAAAACTTCTTACAAATTGGAGATTTTTCTCAGACATAATGAATTGTTGTTATTGGCTTTTTCTTTGTGACTGTTTATGTAAATTAAGACATACTCAAAATTCAAAGGTCAAATGTGTAGAAATTCTGCTGGGACAGTCCATGTGTATATGGGAAGAAATGTTTACAAATTTTTCAGAACATGGCAAAATAGTATTTTTATTCCCTCTCCTCCTTCTTTGAATCATTTATACCTCTCTGCCATCTGTTGTAGTATCTACCATGCCATTAATTGTTTACAATTCTGCTCTGAGCCAACATTCTTTATAAACAGCACATTACTTATAATGGTGTTAAAAAAGTTTTTTCTGTGACATGGATAGCTCTGTAACACCAGCATCACAAAGTGAGTCGTTTGTGTTGTTCCTTTGAATAAAAACTTGTCTCTGTGCCAAATGCTTTATATTAAATAATGTGATAATAAAGTTCCATCTACTGGCAATACAGACCAAAACACAAATATCTGACTATATTAATTTTTACTCAGGGAATGATGCACATGTCTCTTGGGTATCTTTTTCTTTTTTGTGACATGCATGCACATGGAAGCTGTGGTTTAGTCTGATGAGATACTGGGTACAAACAATCAGGACAAATTGGTAATTTGTTTGCCTGACCTGTTTCAGAAAATCTTGCATATTCTTGAACTATAATAATTAGTGCTTCACCATGCCAGATGAAATTCTGGTCAATCACATTTTATCAAGAAGGCTTTTTAAAAAAGAGATTATTTGGGGGCTGGTGGAATAGCTCAGCAGGTAAAGCACTTGTCTAGCAAGCCCTGAGAACCCAAATTCAATTCCCAGCCTTATGTAAAGTCAGGCATAGTGGCGCACTCCTGTAATCGCAGCACTTGGGAGGCAGAGGCAGGAGGATTGCCCAGATTCCAAGGCTATCCTGGGCTACAAGGCAAGTTCAAGACCAGCCTGTGTTACAGAGCAAGACCTTGTCATAAAAGAAAAAAAATAGATTGTTTGAATGCTAAACCTTTAAAAAAGGTTTCTTAGGAGTTCTTTAATGTGCTTTCTTCTAATGTATGCTGCCTTAGCCCTGGGCAAAGCAGAAGCAGGAAGCCAGCTGAAGAACCTTTGGTGAAGAGAGAGAAGTCCATAGGGAGGTGGTAAAACAAATCTCATCCCCGTGACAGGTGACAAGTGCAGCATCTCTCCTTCCCAGCCGTTGTCACTCTGTCAGTGTGCTAGCCACTTTGGTCAGGGAACATTGTTACATGCCATCTCCTCTGCTTTTGGCTGAGTCCTCCATGACTCCCCCATACAACTCTCAATTTATTTAGCCTCCTCTCAAAACTCCCTCTCCCTCCACTGATATTGGGGATTTTAAAGGACAGCTCCAAATGTGCCATGTGACCCAGCTCCTAGGGAGAAAAGCATAAGCATGAGATAGGGTGCCAAATATCTACTGTTGTTAAGGCCAGACAAGAGATTTTGACTTTGATCTATGATATAGCAGTGGAAATCTCTTTGCTTCCAACTCTGTGAGGATCAGGGTCTCTCTTGGTGAGTGAGTTCGTTTGTTGCAAGAAAGACAAGCAGAGAGGAGAAAGAACATGGCCTTCAGGATCATGGGTTCTGAAGGAGAAGGCCAGAGACAGAGAAGGCAAACCTGGATACTGAACCTTTCTAAAGAGTACCAGTTAAATGCATGGTCTTTCCTTGGATGGTGTGCAAAGGCTGAAGAGAATCAGGTTTTTTGTTGTTTAAACTTATTTAAAATATATTACAAATTTTAAAAAATGACGTCTTTCTAGTACCTCCAAAAAGTATTTTCCTCCTGTCTGAAGGATTGGAATAGATATGTCTTTTTTTCTTATTGATATGTAGGAAGTCAAATCATATACTGGATGCAGGTACTTCATTACAAATCTCTAATCCCCTTTAGTGACTGGCCTTTTCACTCTCTTAATGATACCTTTTGGTAAGCTAAAGTTTCTGATTTCAGTGAAGACTGACTTATCATTTATCGATTTTCACTTTCATGATATGGTTTCTATCTTTAAAAAAATTCTACCTATACCAGAATCATGAAAATATTCTCTTAAATTATCTCTGGTAGTTTTCACATTTATCTGTTTGCATCTGTGAGGGATCTGGAATTTATTTTTTATTGTGATCATTAGAGCTTTGGGATTCCTTTTGCTTTCCCTCATGAGTATCCTGTTTATACGGCCTTACTTGTTGGGAAGATGCTGTGCCTATCCCATTGCATCATGGGATATGTCACGTGGGTTCCTGCCGTATGACAAGGCAGAAACCCATGTGACCGTGGATCTGGCCGGTGATTTTTTTTCCCAGGTCCATTGATCTGGTTGTTTATCTTGGGCTACCAACTTAATCACTGATGACGTAGACTTACTATTTTACTCCTTTTCTTTAGGAATAACTCTACTTAGTCTTCCAAATTTTTGTGTAAATTGCAAAATATTTGCTAGAATTTTAATTAAAAATGTATTGACTCCAGATCAATTTGAAGAGCAATGATCTTTTTCAATTTTTCAATATTCTAACATATATCCATATGTCCCTCTGTTTATACCTTTACTTCTACAAATAATAATTGGCAGCTTTCTGCTGGGCATCTTATGTAATTTCCCTTAGCATATTTTTAGACATTTGATATTTTGATGCTGTTAAATAGGATTTTTAAATTTTTTTCTAATTTTAATATTTCTTATTATTTGTTACTAACTACAAATATAATTTACCTTTTCTAACTCAGTTATCTAAGAGTTAATCTGGAGAATCATTTTTTGTATAATATGCTATTTATAAATAATGATGTTGTTACTTCAAACTATTGAAATATTTATTTCTATATCTAACCTTCTTGCTCTGGGCAAGAACTTAAAATAGTGATTAAAAAAGGTGGACTTTTTTTTCCAAAGTGGAAAGCACTTCAGTGGTAAGCATTATGTTTACTATAATCCCAAGAGTTTTGTGGGCTGTTATTATTCTTTTTGGAACATTAAAGAAGTTACCAAGGTTTTAGACAGCTTTATTATGAACAGATGTTAAATGTTACTAAATAATTTCCCTATATCAATCAAGCTGGTCATATGTTTCATCTCATTTATTCATTTAGTGTGGAGAATCACATTGATTGATTTTTCAAATGCTAAACTGCCCATGCATTCCTGGAATAAACCCAAGACATAGTATCTTTTATATGTATGTGGTCATGATAGGTTGTCATCTTAATGTATTGCTGTATTAAATATGCTAAAATTTTGGTTAAGTTTTTGTATCTATGCTCATAAAAGGGTTGATCAAGTAATTATTTTGCAAGATATTCTTATCCTGCATTGATACCAAGGTTATTCTAGCCTTGTAAAATGAACTTTGGATTGTTACCTGTTTTCCTGTTCTCTGGAAAACAGTTCAGACAGTTCATCTTTTTCTTCTCTGAGGTTCAGAGGAATTCAGTGATGACACCATCTGTGGTTAGGGATTTTTCATGTGGGAAGGTTCTAATTGTGTATCCAAATACATTTAATGGTATAGAGGATATTTCCATTTTCCATATTGGGATATACAGAGTTGGAAGAAAAGTAATACTCCTTTCTGGCTATGGGGGAAAATTAACCAAACTTTAGGTTTGTACTTTGCTTTGAGAACTGTCAAGAGCTGGCATCATAAGTAACTGTCCCACAATACATGGAAGAAGAGCTGAGTGCAGGAAGGGATAAGAGGACAGCTCTGGCTTGCCTGGCACACACACACGAGGTCCTGGTTAGAAAAGCTCAGCCAGGGTGTTGGCAAACTTGTGCAGGTCACGTGTGTATGAGGAAGAAGGTAAGAGGGTGCTTTGTTATTTTATCGCTGATGATTAGTTAGAAGTGCATATTTTAAATTCTAGAGCAACCACCAAAAACATCTAACAATGTAGAGATAAGTCAATAGAGGAATTAGACAAGTGATGTCAAAATGAAACTTTTGGTGATAAGTGTGTATCTAGATTCATTCCTCAGCATGTGGATATCCAATTCTCCCAGCACCATTTGTTAAAGAGGGTATCTTTTTTTTTTTTTCAGTGTGTGATTTTGGCTTCTTTACTGAAGATCAGCTAGCTGAGGCTACTTAGTTTGTCTCTGTATCCTCAGTTCTGTTACATTGGTCAGCTGTCTCTTTTTGTACTCGTGCCATATAGTTCTCTTTTTTTCATAATGGTTGCTTTGTAATGTCTCGATGTCTGGAATTGTTATGCCACCTGCTTGTGTCTTGTTACTCAGGTTTGCTTTGGATCTCCTTTGGTTTCATACCAATTTAAAGACTGTTTTTTTTCAAGTTCGATGAAAAAAGTTGTTGGTATTTTGATAGGGATTGCATTGAATCTTTATATCACTTTTGGCAGCATAGTCATTTTGACTCTGTTAATTCTGCTTATCCAAGAACAGAGAATACCTTTCCATTTTCTGATGTCTTCTTCAATATTTTTCTTCAGTGTCACATAGTTTTCTTTAGGGGTGATGGGGAAGTTGTGAGAGGACCAAAAAGGGGAAGGGATAGTAATGTTGATGTGATATATATGTGCACAAAATATTCGAGGTCAATTAAACATTGTGTATGGCATGTACGTGTGTGTGTGTGTGTGTGTGTGTGTGTGTGTGTGTGTGTGTGTGTGTAATGTGAAAAATTAAAATCTTAAATACATTCAGTTAACACAAAAGAAGGCAGAAAAAGAGAAAAAGAAAAAATATCAGGACCTGGAACGGTCTACGCTGCTAACCTCTTGGCAAATTAACAACAATAAATCTGCTAGTTTTGTAGGTACTGTGGAAGACAGCAGGCTCCTGGGTTACAGATGAGAGACTTTATGACTTACAATACAGCAGGAGACATAAGTTTAATATTTATACAAGTTTCTCTTGCCCTCTGCCTCCAATCCCATGGGAATGATGAGGAGTGAGCCCAGAAGGAACATTTATGCACAATGAATTTGGGTCACAGTTGAGGAGCATTGAGCTTAGCAAACCTCTAATTTTATAAGTGGATGCTAGCAAATCTGTCCACACTTTACCCTAGCATGTTAATTTTTGTTGCCCTTATCCGGAAAGAAACTTGCCAATATTCTTGGGTATAGACCCTGTTTCTGTTGTGTTAGGCAGATTTCTATTTAAAAATTTCTTTGAATAGCTTCCACAAATTGTGTATACACTCAATGAAGACTTGTCTTCCAACACAAAGGATAGATAGGACAGATGGAAGCAGCTAGCAAGGTGATAGATTGTAGTCAAAACGTATCAATAATTGTATCGTGTCATCAGATTACCCGGCACGTAATTGCCATATGAAAGTTGGAGTGGTCATGTTAAGTAGACAAACTAGGCTTCAGGACAAGGACTATTATTAAAGATAATAAGGAATATTGAATAACAGTGATAAAAGAGTTAATTGCAAAGAAAATATGAAAATAGTAAATTTGTGTGTACCTAACTAGTGCTTCAAAATATATGAAGCAAAAGTTGATACAATTGAAAGAAAAAAGAAATAGACAAATTTACAAATATAGTTGAAAACTTTACAGTCTTTTCTGAGTAACTGACAGAATAACCAGATAGAAAATTAGTAAGAATGTAAGTGACCAGCCCAATAATATCAGTCAATTTGATTTAATTCATATTGATAAAATCTTCCTCTCAAGAACCTTAAGATACATATTTTAAATGTACATAAGACACACACTACTGTACACTGTCTTCTAGGTCACTCTTTAGGCAAAGGAGAGCAAACCTTAAAATTTTAAGAAGTTATAGAAAAATAACAGAAATAGAAATTATATAAAACACAGCTTTGGACCATTGTAGAATTAAACTAGAAATGTATAGCTAAAAAATAATCTGGGAAATACTCAGATATATGAAAATTTAACAAAATATTCCAAATAAATAATGCATTAAAGGAGAAGCTTCACGGGAAGTTTAAAGATATTTTGAAATGAAAATAAAAATACAAAATATCAAAACTTGTGATCTTTCAACAACACAAAAGGGTTATTCCTACTGTAGTTGTTAGAGGAAAATTTATAGTATTAAATGCTTTTAAGTTTCTATCTTAAGAAATTATAATAAAAGAATAACCTAAATCTAAGCAAAACAGAAGAAGAAAAATGAATAAACACAGAAACTAAATCAATGAAAATAGAATAACAATAGCAAAAATGATGAAATCAAAATCAGGGCCTTGGAACAAAACACCAATTAAATTGATAAGCCTCTAGGAAGACTAATTAAGAAAGGAAGAGAGGAAAGAACAGAAACTACAGTCTTTCTAATTTCCTGTAACTCTCGCATTCAACTGAACAGGAGATTAACACAAGATGTTGGGCTAGTCTCTCACCATAAATGATGATTGTGCTATGTACTCAGTAAATGTTTACCGAACTAAATTGAACTGGATACCATGGTAGCATGGAGCAGCTATCAAGAGCAGGAAATTGTTTGGTAGTTGCTAAATTTGTTGCCTAAATCAGATGAATATTGTTTGAGAACTGAGATCTTGCTGTCTATAGTTAATTTGTGAAAGGCTGGATTTTTAAAATTTATTTTAACACTAATAAAACTATGAAATACTTGATTTTTTATGCAATACATAATGATTACATTGAACTTGAGTATTTTATATCATACCAAATTATAATCCTTTCCCTTTTCCCTTTTTGACCCTCCCACAACTCCCCACTTCCCCATAACTCCCTCTACCACCCTCATTTGGTTCTTTTTTACATATCATCTCCTGTTCTCCTTCCAACCCTCTCACCCCACATTCCCTTTCTCTCTCTCTGCAAACTCTATCTTTTTACTCTCTTCTATATCTTTTACATTTTTTATGACTTGGTTTTTCTCATATCAGAGAAACCATATAATATTCAACTTTCTGGGTCTGATTCATTTTGCTGAGTGTCATGGTCCTAAGCTGCATCTATTTTCCTAAAAATGATTCAGATGTGTCATTGTTAATGGCAGAGTAATACTTCCTTTTGTATATATACCAAATCTTCTTTATCCAGGCATCTATACTTGGGCATATTGGCTTGATCCAAGATTTAGCTATTAATTTTGCTCCAATAAAGAAGACATTCAGGTTATCATTACACCAATTGGATTTTTAAGACTAAATTTATATCAAGAACCAAATAAGTGAATTGCTACATTAAATGAGTTTCAAGTCTATCTCTCAAAAGTATATCACACATAAAGCAATTATTTCAAAGTTTTTAAGACTTCTTGCCAAAGAGGAGTAGGAAGAAATGAGTAAGATCGCTATTACACATTTAGTTGCAGAGCATGAAATTGAGACATGAAATTCAAGAGCCACAGGTTGAGCTAGCGTTATACTGAGTTCTTTTTAGCCAATGGTCTATGGCTGCATGAGCTTATATCTTCCCCACTCAATGGCAGCTTCAGAGAAAAGGCCCCAAGAATCACTTATTTACCAACTCTTACGGTTTTTAGAATAAAATCCCAAGTCAAAACCCCTGACTTCTGCCACTCCACTCCCACCTAAATATCTATAAACATAGGCATCAAAAAAGTTTCACAGATTAAGATTTTATACCAATTCCCATGTTGAATATAATTATATTTTACATCTGATATACTAATAAAATAGTAATGAGTAATCATTATGGGGGAAGTTTCACAGCTTTTATGAGATTTTAGTGGATTACCAATCAAATGTTTGTTGTCTATTTTTTGCTACTCTTTCTCTTTAGGTGTTTCCTTTTCTCCACGTTCTTTGGCGCTGTCGCTGTCTCTCTCAAAGATTCCTTCAAGTATTTTCTGCAATGCTGAGTTAGTGGTCACATATTTCTTTAGGGATACTTGGTCATGAAAAATTTTTACTTCCTCTTCAATTTTCAGGAATAATTTTGCAGGACACAACAACCTGGTTTGAAACTTACTGTCTATTAAGGCTTGAAAGATTTTGCTCCAGGCTCTAAAATTTTGCATTGAGAAATCTGTGGTAATTTATATGGTTTTTGCCTTGGTAAAATAATTTCTGTTTTTCTCTTGCTGTTCTTAATATTCTCACTTTATGTTGTATTTCTGAGGTCTTGATTATGATATGCCGTGGTGAGTCATGATATGCCATGATATGCTGGTAGAGATTATTTGGTGTTCTCAAATATTCTTATTTCTGAAAATTAAATTCTTTTCTTAGATTTGGGGAAATTTCTTGCATGATTTCAATAAATAAATTCTTTATACCTTCAAAGCTTTCTTCTGCTCTTTCTCCCACACCCATAACTCTGAGATTGGTTCTCTTTAAATCATCCATTATCTGTTGTATCAAGCTACTTTACTTCTTTCTAATTTTGGAGTCATGCCTAATTATAGCTTTGTTTCCTCAGCCTTGTCTGCAAGGACTGAAATTCTGTCCTCACAATATTTGTTTGAGCCAACTTCCTCTGCTTTCAAATATATTTTTATATCCTTAGTTTCAGCTACATATCTTTTCAAAATTTCCACTTCTCTATTAAAATTTTCCTTCATATCTTGCATTTCTTGATTTACTACAGCCAACTTTTTATTTGTGGTTTCTATATGCTCAGTAAGCTTTATGTCCATTAGGATCACTATTTGTTTAGTAAGTTTCTTTTAAGCCTGCTGATCATTCTTTGCATTTCTTTGAGAATATCTTCTTTGAACTGGCTATTCAACTCATCTATTTGCTTTTTGACTTTCTTCTCTATGAGTTCCACTATTTCAGGACCCATGACTTTACCCTGTTGCCTTGTCTTCTTCCCATGTTTCTGTTGTTGAAGGACGTCACTTTAAAGGCCTAGCTGAGAGGTTTCTTTAAACAGCTGTGATGGTGTGTAGGAGGGGGGAGCCAAAATTCTTCTGAGTTCTGTGCTGGGAGTAAGCGGTGAGGGAGGACTTAGCAGTCCAATGGTCTCGACGTGTCATGATTACACCCAGCCACCTTCGCAAAGCTCTCCTGCCTGTGTGGGCTTCTCTCCCTCAAAGGGCAGGGCTCTCCACCCTCAGAGGTGCTCCTATTGAACCGTTCAGGGTGTCAACAGCCTTTCTCTCCTCTCTGCAACTGTCTCTTGGGTCAGTTTTTTCCTAGGCACTGTTTTAGAGTGAGCCCAACAACCCCGATGTGCTCTTCTGAGTCTGATTTTACTCTAAATAGTTCACTCTTGGGCTCTCTTTTATTTATTTATATTTTTATGGCTCTTGCTGACACCATGGGATGGTATGATTGCTGAGTGCTGCTTCTTGTCCAGGCTCCAGGAGGTCTTTCCTAGGGGAAGGCTTGCATTGCATTGCAGTTTGCATTACCTGCATAATAATATATTTGAAATTTGATTTGTTTCTGTCTAAAAAATGGAATTTCTTTGAGTGCAATATAGGACAACTTAGTTGACATTTTACTTTAAGAAATGAGTTTTGGTGTATCTTTTGATGCATATTAAAATTAGCAAGTTTTGCCAGAATATGATTTGACCTGGGATGAATGCATTTCTATCATTGGTTAATACCTAGAGAAAGTTTAATTCCATTTTCATTAATTGGAATTTCTGAAGCTATACGTCTAGTAAATACCATTCTCCACAGCACTTGATAGCTTATAATTTTCTATATCATTGTTCTGGTCTCTAAAATAAAAGTGCTATCAATTGTCATCATTGGTTTACCCAGCAGGGAAACGTTATTAGTTGTAATTCTTTGAGCCATCTAGGTCCTTCTGTACAGAACAGGTGTGCACGAACATTAAACCTTGGTCCTTCCCAGGGCCTTTTTGTTCTTGAGTTTCACTGAGAGATTCGTGTGTTATTGTAGCCTTTTCCTACTGTGTCTAGCCACTATGAATTCTTTGAAGCTGGTCTGAATGTGTTTTAGTCTTCCTCCGTTAGTTTCTTTCTACATTAATTTGTGTTCTCCAGGGAGTTGCTGTATGTATGCACTTTTTGTCTTCCTCTATTCATTCATTTCTAGGCCTTATAATTTCTCATTTGACTTTAGCTTTGTTCTTTTACACTTTATGCTTTTATTTGGCAAGACCTCTGTGGGGGGATAATAGAAGAAGGATTTAGGAAAATTGTGATTGAATTTAGATGTGAAATTCCTCGTAGAGTTCTGCTAGATTAATTAATGTGAACATTTTTTGGTGAGTAGCAAAAACTGATAATTTGCAAAGAAATTACCTGCACTATATATATAAAATGCTATTTTGCATTCAAAACATTTGCTTTTATAACTACAAGTGGTATTTTCAATACAAGACCTGTTGTTCTTTCACTGGCAGTTGGTGAATTAACTTCACTGCTTTTTTGATGTCTTTATAAATGCTTGGGCTAGACATGGTTACTTAAGTCAGATATAGTATGAAAGTTCGCAGTCTCAAGTTGATGTAGCCTTAAGGTGTTTTGGACTAATTCAAGCTTTATGGTGAGAATATGGAGTGCTAAAGGAGAAGAGAGACAGAGGGTAGGAGGTGGCCAGAGAGGAGGTGACAGAGAGGGTTGAAGGCCATTTGGGTATTTCACAGGATGCCAGACAAGACCTGAGATCCTTTGGATGAATATTTTAACATTTTTATCACATAGTACATATTCAATATGCTTCCTTTATGTTTTCAATATTGTTAATCTCAAGTCACAGTAGGCTTACAGGGACACTTGCAAACACACACATTTATAGATACATGTCTGAAACACAAAGCTATAAAAATCTCTTATACCTATCAAATTCTATTTTTTCCTATTCCATGTCTTTTAATATTGTTAATCACAAAAACTACATTGGTTCCTTGATTAACTAGGAATTGACAATCTGAATTTGCATGGCATTGCCTTAGAAATTGGAACTACTCATTTCTGTGGATAAATCTTCTCTTTTTGATTTCTTTAATTGTTTATTTTTCTTTTACTCTGCTGGGAATCTATTCAGGTCCTTGAATATGCTACGCCAGTGCTCTATCACTGAGTTATATTCCCAGGATTTTCTTTCTTTCTTTCTTTCTTTCTTTCTTTCTTTCTTTCTTTCTTTCTTTCTTTTCTGTCTCACTTTCTCTCTCACACACTCTTTCTCTCTTCCTTTTTTTTGTAAGCCTTTTTCTTTGTCTTCTTTTGTTCATCTAAAGTAGTAGCCAGTACTGTTTGTTAAATGAATCATGAAGTTTCATGACCCAGTTAAAAGACTGAAGATGCACGGAAAGGTGACCTTGAACCTCTGAATACTCAGGGCTTAAATGACAAAAAACGTTAAGTCAAAAACTAGATCTGTGGGGAAGCAAATGGACAATTATGTGACAATGCAGAGGAAGGAATTAAAAAAGCTACTAATCACTTTCAGAATCTGAAGTTTTAATATAAGCAAAAGCCACATTCTATTCAGTAAGGTGCATGTATTTTCAGAAAATATTTAAATTTTATGTAAGAGATTACCTTGTATTCTAGGAGATATTAACAACCTCTTTCTCAGTGGGAGACTAATGAATTCTAAAAATCTAATTGAATTTATTTTATAACAACTGGGGCAGATGCCTTTAAAGGTTCCTTCTATGACACACTAATCAAAAAGCAGGGCAGCTCTATTTAATACAACCCATGGACCACTGGCTTCTATGATAAGTCCTCAACATATTGCTTCTGGATAAAGAATGTTCAGTAAATTTGGAAGACTCCTGCGCTAATATTGTTACTGTCTTAGTATCTGTGATACAATACATGATACTCAAGACTTAATGGAAGAAAGGTTTACTTTAAGCTCTCATTTCAGAAGTCCCAGTCCACTCATGATTGGTCATCAGTGGTGGAAGAACTTAGCATGGAGGAAGGCAGCTCATGACACATTGGAAAGGTAACAAAGAAGAACCAGAAGGCAGAGATGTGGTCAAAAGTACGCCCTTGTAGGCTGTCCCTTCAGTAAAGCATTCCTTCATGCAAGCACACAGTATAGTCAATAGATTAATTCATTGACTCAGCTAACTCCCATGATTCATCACCTTCCAGATACAAGAAGCTTTGGAAGATATTTCATATTTAAATCATAATACCCACAGTGGGCTGCACATATACTCACATGTGAGCTTTAAAAAAATACTGTTTCAGTCGAATCAACAGAGTGAATAAAACTCATAGGAAACAAAATGTTCCACAATACACTGGTGGGACAAATTCCAAAAGAGAAATTTAAGTTTTAAACATACAATTCATCATGAGACTTCCATCTCCTTTCCACTCCTCACCTACCTCACCTTTGTCACGAAACTTGGAGACAAGGGGATTAGGACTCTCCAGATGAAGCCCAGGAAGGACCACATTCTTGCTAGTCAAAATATGGTCTGCTCGCCAGCAGCACCGACACTGTGCCTGAGGGTCACGGGCAGAGTAACAAGCTGAAGCTGTGGATGTTGCCAAGGGGCGAGGGGGGACTGCAAAGGTCCCTCACCTCAGAGGCACAGCTCAGATAAACTCGAGAAAAGGGTTGAGACAATATTCTTGCCTAGACCTAGGGAAGGAACATCTAATATCTAATTTCTCAGATCAGTCTTGCTTACAAATACAACTAATCATGAAATTTCTGAAACATATAAAAGGAAAAGTTAAGGATTTATTGGCTTCCTGTAAAATAATATAAGGGCAGGCAGTAGTGTATATTTTATTCAATATTGTACCTCCATTACCTGATTTGTCTTTATCTTCCTCACCCCCCTAGAGATACAAACCCTCAAACGCATACATATGTGCAAAAACTGATTGCTTCAGTTTCAATAGGATAAACTCTACTGCTGTAGCAGACAACCCCAGTGCCTTCTCACTCTCATGCAGGTTCTGTGTAGTTAAGGAGAGGAGTTTGGCTTATGACTGATGGGGGGTCCTTCTCAGCATGCGCCTCCAGGCACCACGGCGGAGGCCGATCATCTTCCAGCCAGAGTGACCACTCCATTTTCACACATATTTCTTTTTCTGAACCAAGTCGTGTGGTTACATTAAATCCCAGAGGGGCAGTACAGTAAAATCGCAGCATGCATCTCAAAAGCACAGAGAGAAAATACTGATGAACCGTACCGATGGCTACCAGAGCTAGGTAGAGCTCAGGAAACGAGGACTGCGGAAGCACAGAGGATATGACAATCTTATCATTGATGAGAAACAAGTACACTTTTAAAAACACTTTCAAATGAGGAGTTCAAAGAAAATTGGAATTGATTTTCATATAGACTCATATTAATTTTATTATTCAAAATACTGTCAGCTTCAGAAAGTTTATAAGTTTCTATATTTTTTCTTTCTTCTTATTCCTCCTTACCTGGAATGTTATTCTTTGGTCTTTAGGTGTTTGGCAAGTTCTCATAATATTATTATATAAATATAAGCTAGATCTTATGTGATCAGATAGGCTCATAGCTCATGAACAATTTTAGGTTATGTGGATGAAGATCTCTATCAGTGTGTCAAAATTTTTTTCTCATGTGACCATTGTTTTTTTATCATGACCTAGATGATGAGTTGAAGGCATGTGAACATAGTTTCAGATGACATAAAGTTGGAAGGGCTATGTTCTAGATGGAGATGAACAGAATTCAAAAGATGCTGCCGTGTTAGAGACATTGAGAAAACCACAGGATGAATTTGACAAAGATAAATGAAATTCTTACTAGGACGTAAAAAATGAAAAGAGTTGCATACTTTGCATATTTACATACCACTTGGCTTCAATGCTGATGTATTAGAACTTCTAAAGTCATGTGAAATATAGATAGGTGATCCAATGTAGTTGAGACACAATAAAAAATAGGACAAGAATCAAATATACGGTTAAATACATATATTTTAATGATGATTGTGGATAAAAAAGGGTCTAACATGGTTCAAAATGGTTTGGGACAGTGACGGCAAGTAGAGGCTAGCTTATGTTTCAGTTCTGACGGGTGTACATAGACCCTGGGAGCAGTGCAAGGGGAGAGCTTTTGAAACCAGGATTAACAGGAACTGATTTGGCAATGTAGCAGTCATTGTGTGAGGTGGAAAAAAGATGACGCTTATGATGGTAATTTGCCAGTCCTTTGGCAAAAATCCTTCATTAGTGCTGGAAAATATGCACAACTAACTTCATGAGTTAAGTCTAAGAGGTTGCCCCCACACTTCACATATTTGGGAGGTTGTTGGACCATGGGGGTCCTATAACTATCAGTGCATTCACCTATTACTGATTTCTTGTGCTTGTCCTAGTTGGAGGGATGGGCCAAGAGAGGTATGACCCAGAAGGGTCTATTCTTGTCCCCAGATCCTCCTCCACCCCTGCTTCTTGACTACCTGCAGTAAAGAGCTTTCTCCCAGTGCTAGGTCTTTCTATTGTGGTTAAACCATCCATGGATCAAGAATTCTGAAAAATAAACCAAAATGAACCTCTTAGCCTTTAAGTTGTGGGTGGGAGGTATTGTATCTAACAATGGGAAAATGACTAAAAGAGTTGGAGAAGCAAATATCAAAGAAAATGATCGGGAGTGAGGAGTTTGACTGTGTTGTAGTGAAGTGGCAGGCATGGGCTCATTCAACATTCACACCAATCCTCAGCTAGTGTGTGGAACCTGCTCTGGCCCCCTTGTATAGGATTTGCAGATTCTCCTGTGCAGGTGGTAGGAGCTTAGGGGTTCTAATTGGTTCAGTTTGGGAAAAGCAGATCATGATATATGGATTGTCCCCTTTGGAATTCCTGGCACTGTCAGAGAATCTTGGTTTAGTTGCCTTATGTTCGCATTCTCCTTGGGGCCCCAGGCACAGCCTCAGCACTGTCGTGGATATTCTCAAGGCAAAATGGGGGATTGTTATGTCCTGAAAACTGCCAGATACAGCTTTCTCTATTTCATTCCATCTGCAGCTGTTATCTCCAGGAGTGCAGAAGAAGGAGAAATTTGTAGTATTGTGAAATCTGAGTTTAATTTAACCAAGCTCTGGATAGGTCATCCTCTTCTTAAAATCTAAAACATAAGGAGAGACTTATGTAGGGCAGATGTCATGGAATAAACGTACTCCCATCATCTTTTGTGGCATAAGATGGTCACCAAAACAGTGTCTCAAAATGATAATCACTTCGTATTTCCCATGATTCTATGGGTTTCTGGTCATGTCTGTTAGTCTTGGCCACATTTGGTTGAATCATCAACTGGTTGGTTGCCTATGGCTGAATGGTTTGGAAAGACACTCTTCATGTCTGGTTGTTGACTTGATGGTTGAGATATATCTATCCAGGGTTCATAAGAGCAGCTAGAGTTTGCAAGTCTCAACGCACAGTACTTTCCTAGGGTCTGCTTGCATCGCATTCACTACATTCCATTGTCCAAAGCAAGTCATAATGGCCAAGCTCAAATTCAGGGTGTCAAGAGATAGCTAACTCCATGACTCAACTCAAGGAGTGAAGATGTTAACTCCATCATGCAGTCTTAGGAGGAGCTAATGAGTCACATTTCAAAGAGAAACATACATAGGAATAGGAGGTATATTTGCAGTGAAGGGCCAAGTCTCCAAGTATTATTTTTTTCTGAAATACCCTCTCCTCCCTGTGTTTTGAAACAGGGACTGGAGTCTCATCTTCTCAGTGGAACACTTTGAAGGATCCTCAGGGTCCTTATGACAAATATATTCTTGGAAACAGAATCACCTCTATTGTGTTGCTGGAAATTCAGTTCTGACCTGTCAACCTACCAAACACCTTTAAAAAAATATGTTGCACTTGTAACTTAGGATACACCTATCCAGTTGGTTGAAATAAAGTTGCAGAGATGTGCTAGTATTTTTCCTTCTTTTAATTCCATTCTGTCCTCTTAAAGTAAGAATTCCTTTCTGAGGTGGAAGCAGATGATAACTTTGTGATTTGATTTTGATATTTGCACTTTTTCATTTTTGGCTGGGTAGAGTCAGAACTGCTATTTTCATTGCAGAGCCAAATGATTATTTATACTTCTCCTGGATCATTCTTTATATACCATTAGCAGTGACATGCAAAGCACAAGAGACTGAATATTTACATCCAAAATTCTGAAGTGAATATTCTCCCTTTGGCAGATTCAATTGCTCAGGGCGGTGAGACCTGGTAATAAAAAACCATATGTCACTGTTGGATTGTGCAGTGATGCAGCAATGACTTTTGAGTTGTTGAACCTCTAAATCTCCCTGCTTTTTACCCTGTGTCAGAGTGTGACTGTATTGGCTGGATGCTGCCTATTAAGGATCTCTAGAAGATGGATGATAAATTATCTCTGCATTTTTTCCTAATAACTAGTTATCTTCAAAGTTGTTTTTTTATAAATGGAATGATAGTGTTACCTATGGTGCAGCAGGATTCAGGGCTCAGCACACATGCACAAAAACATGTTTACTAATTGTCTAGGGAGATTGTGAGCTTAAGATGCCCTTAGAGCAAAACATATGTTCCCTGGCCTCAACTGGCCTTTACACCAGGCAGAGGGTTAGAGAGGGGTGTAGATCACTCTGAGGACAGAACCAATGTTCTGAGTGCCACAAAAATGCAGAGATGCAGAGGAAAGAATATGAAGAATGGAAGGAGCAAAATGTTCAAACTACCATCATAGAATCTTATGAAACTTACCCCATGAAACTGGGTCATTTTTTTTTTTGATGAAAATGACCAAATCCAGGTCCTTCATATAGAGACATATTCTTTTTTCCCTGATTTTATTGATATGTATAAGTGCAAAACATAAAGTTTGCGTTGATCTTGAGTATTTTGTGCACATACATATTGTGGCAAAGTTTCATATCCTTCCTTTGTTCTTAAGCTTATTTTTATTTTTGACTTTGAGACAAGATTTTTTCAATTTGCTAAATTGCCCATGCTGGGCTTGAATTTGTAATCCTCCTGCCTCAGCCTTCCAGGGTGCTGGGTTTATAGGCCTGTGCGACCAAGCCTGGCTTTTTTGTTCTCTTGAATAAAAAGCAGAGTTTAAGGGTCTCTGGGTTTATCATCTCCAGTATCTCTCAGAGTGCCTCCCGTCTGGTAGGATAGATATTGATTAATGTTTGTCCAATGAGTAAGCGGATGACTGCATTGATCGACTTACTCACTTGGCAGAGAAGGAAAAACTTTGAAAATATGGTGAAATCGAAAGGTTCTCAGAAGAGCTGGCAAATACAAGGGAATTGGGGAGAGAAAGTATTTGCAGTAGAAGGCATAGGCTGTGGAGAAATATGGAGTTGGGAAGTGCAAGACATTTAGCAGAAAACTGAATCCCCATGGGCTGGAATGTGGGATATGCATGTAAGGTCCCAGAGTTTTCAAGTAAAGTTCAGGTGGGCATCCAATCATGGGAGGTACTTCCCGCTACTGGCTTCCCCTGACTTTCAAGCAATGAGCTTCAATCAATTCATCCCATCTTTTTTATATCCACCAGACAATTGGACAGTTAGGCAAAGAGAGCCAGGAAGAATTGTGAGCAGTAACAATGGTGACTGAGCCCTTATGGGAGGACTTTTATGATCCTAATAATGACAATAATGTCTCCAAACTTAATGAGTTCACTCTAGGCATTAAGCAAGGGGGTGACAACTGACTGTGGCCACCTCATTTATCCTTCCAATGATTTTGTGTTTTACTTTGCCAATGAAGAGATCATATTCTACATGGAGATATTTGAATACACATATGGTACATACTATATGCTGTATATATAATCTCAGAGACTCTCTGGAAATCTCTGCTGGATGTCAAGAAAGTTATTCTCTCTTTGCTTTCGTTTCCATATCTGTGAAGAATGAATGATAAGAATCTATCTCATATTATTATTTGAGTTAATAAATTATTATTTGTAAAATAATTAAGGACTATTTTGTAATTGTTGGTCAAAATGATTAAGAAACCTGGCCAATGTCGCTCAGTGAGACCCGACATCCGAATATTAAGCCTTCAGTTCTATCCCACGAATACAGCAGCTCTCTAATGAGCAGTTGATATTACAGCACCGTTCAGCGTGTACAGTTGCAGCCTTGGTGTAGTGTCAGCAGAGACGAGGGGGTTTCCTTTCCGTTGTAGCAGAAAAGAGGACACCAGTGCACTGGTCTCTGGAGAGCTGTCGATTACCTCCTCTGTACAGGGATTTTAAAAAAGTATTCGGCAATACTGCAGGTAAAGAACGTGTGCACAACTGTAGTTGAACAGGTGAAATGCATTCAGGGGAAATTTCTGACAAAAGGAGCATTTTACTGCTGCTTGCCACTTGCGACAGGTAAAGGGAAAGCAGTGCCCATCTCACAGTGGCCGGAAGTAGGTGAGGGTGGAGATGGAACCTTGAGCTTTGAAACACTCAGCCGAGACGAAAAGAATCTAATTATGTCCTTGGTGCAGATGTAAATGAGGGAAAGGGTTGTTGTGGGGTGTGTGGACATGTGTGTGTGTGTGTTCTCACACGTGTTCTTGAGTGGAGAACAATGTCTGAACTGTTAGGGAAGAAAATAAGGCAGCAAAGGGTAGCTGAAGATCAAATGTACACAGCGTGAAATAAGGCTTTGAGTTGGGACTCAGTTTATAGATTTGCAGTGAATTCCATGATCTCCTCTGGCCTTTTGGAGCTAGACCCTTTAATCTTTCCTAAGTGGGTATAATTTACTTTTTTCATAATGAGATAGAATTTTTTACAGATGAACTGAACCAATAATTTTATACATATCAACTAAGAACTCTATATGGTTTGAATAAAAGCCTTTTTTAGTCTCATTTTTATTTCTAAAGTGTTCTATCAATATGAAATAAAAAAACCTTCTTGCATATGTGCTTTTAGTTAGTTTTCTTTTTTTATGGGGAAGAATGAAAAGGCCCGGTGCTCGCAGCATGCCCCTAATTGTTCTCTTACCATTTTGATTCCAGACTTTGAAGTACGCAGCTTCAGTTTTGGTCACATATTTTTTTTCTCTCTCTTTGAAAGCTTTTTGTTGTTGTTGTTGTTCCCAGATACCACTTTGCACCTATTTGCTAGATTTCTTTGTTCAATTGCTGTTGTGGAATTTTTATTCTCAGACATTGTTCAAGCCAGTTTTTGAACTAAAACAAATAAATAATCAGTTAAGTAATTTCATTATTTATCTCTCCCAGACATCTTTGCCGGGTCTGAAATGAGCTTTCTCTAAATTTACCATCTTTATATGGCCAAAACTTAGCTCTAGTGTTAATGAGATTGTGTTTTAATGTTTTTCTCTTTTCAGTAAGAGGTTCCCTGATCTGTTTTCTTTCTTTCATTCTTCCTTTTTTTGAGACAGGGTCTCACTCTGTAGCCCACGCTAGTCCTGAACTCACTATGGAGCCCACTTTGGCCTTGGACTCAAGGCAATCCTCCTGCCTTAGCCTCCCTAGTGCTAGACTCACAGGTGTGCACCACCACCTGGTGCTGGGAAATCAAACTCTGGTACTAAGGGCTTGATGTACCCATTGAACCATTCTTCCAGCCCCCTCATCTGTTTTATCCTAAATGCTTATCTATAATCTAATGAAAAGAGATAACAGTAGAACGTAGAAAAAAACACTTAAAATGGGTAGTAAACAGGATTAAAAAAACACCATTTAAGTGTAGTAGCTTTGAAACACCAACTTTTTCAAGTGCAACCAAGTATACAAAATTACTAGTGTAATTACTGCTCTTAAAAAATAGAGTAAGATTTGTCTTTGAAATGCCTGTTAAGGATTTTTGTTATATGTACCATTTTTATTATGTTAGCTTAAAAGTTCATCACACTGGGTAAGGGTGACAAGCAAATAGGCCTGTCAGCAAATACATTTTTTGCTTTCTTTTGGATGCAATTGGAATTCAGCCATATTGTTTTCAGAAGCCCTACAGAACAACCAAATTATGTTATTTATCATTATATCAGCCTTTTCTTAGCAGGTGATTTTGTTCATGCAGATAACGATAATGTCAACAGAAACCTCATAAAAGGTTGTGGGTAAGAATATTCCTTTGTTGTCCTATTAATAGCTTTCTTCTACAATTTACCATGGAGGAAAAGAGGAATTAACATGAACTAAAGTCTATGAAGAAGCCATGGATTCTCATGGCTTATAGTTTATGTATTCCTGACCAAGCCATATCAGTATCCTTCTGTATTTGAATACTCTGATGTTGGAGAGGTTAAGTCACTTACCCAAAGCCACACAGCCAGAAAATAGAAGAGCAGAGGCTGACTTTGAGTGGTCTAACAGTGAAGCTGATATTTTCCCAACTATTGTTTGGCCTGAGTAGAAAGTTTTTGTTTTTGTTTTGAGAGATGTATAAAGCAGAGGTATAGAGATATGGGTTTATGGAGCTGCTCAACCTATAAACATGCCTTGAGAGAAGGTCAGGCTCAGAACGTCTCTCTTCTCCTGCCCTGCATGGCCATGGCTTGGCCTGTTCTTCCCTCTCTCCCATGCTCGACTTTCTGGGGAGGTTTGATGCTGCAAGTGAATAGTTAAAAAATTCTACTGGAAAGAAATGGCTATGAAAACAATCTGTAATTGCAAGATGGCAAGTGCCAAGTTTTGTGTTCGTTTTTGTTTTGAAGACATTTGGTTAGCCTGGACCAAAAAGGTTACTTTGCTATGTGTGGTTCAGTAACATATCTTCCTGGACTAAAAAGCAAAACCAAATGCAACCCTAAAACAAAGACCTTTAACCATCTCTATAGAACTGAGCATCTTTATAGGCCTATGTAGGAGAGGTGGAGAAAATAGTAGTAGGGTAGGAAGGCGACAGAAAGAAGCCAAACGGAGCTGAGCCTTGCACAATTGCTTTATTCCCAAAGCCCAGGTCAGCATGTTGCCATGAGGGCAGGATAGGCAGAGGAAGTGCCAGATGGCTCATGAAGTCACAGCTCTCCCACTTCCCATGTTTTCTACTGTGAATGAAGACACTTGACTCTGTCTCAGTACTCTATAAATGACACCTACTTCCATAGAGCAGTTCTACCCCAGGCTCTTGGAAGAATACCTGTTCCACAGAGGGCACTGTGCATGGCTTGACCCTCAAATATGCTACAGAACCACATTCTCTAGTCAATAAAAGAAATTTTGGAGGATACATAATCTCCTTTGGATATGCCTTGACAATAACTAGGAAGAAGTACTTGTGCAAATGCATTTCAGACTTGCACAGAAATTACTTTATTTATCATTCCTGACCTTGATGGATTCTTCAATGGTCAAGATAAAATAATAGCTTGAGTAGATATTTGTTTTCAGCACCTGCTATCAGATTTGGTGAACCTTCTGTGGATTGGCAGAATGCTGGTGACTTGTTGACTCACCCCTAGTCTTCTGGCAGGTCTTTAAATATTAGCATTCTAAAGTGTCATCACTGAATGCAAATACAATTCGGAGCTTAGCAAGGAACTGCCTCTCTGGCCTGTCTCACTTGGCTGGATCACACCATCTTACCAACAGCCAGTGTCACTGTAAGATCAATGTCCTTGTTTCACATCCAGAGCCTCTGACCTCTCTATAGCAAATTCCTGGGCCCTCGTTAAAAAAATCAAATCAGAGTTGATCAAAGACTTAAACATTAAAAATGAAACACTAAACCTTCTAGAAGACAAAGTAGGCAAATTTCTAAAAGACATAGGGGTAGGCAAAGACTTTCTTGACAAGTCACCAAGACCAAAAGAAATTATCCCCATTATTAACAAATGGGATCTTGTCAAACTAAAAAGTTTCTGCACAAAAAAGGAAACTATCAACATTGTGAAAAGAGATCCAACAGACTGGGAAAAAATATTTACCACCAACATCTCAGATACGAAGCTTGTAACTGGAATATACAGGGAGCTAAAGAAAAGTAAGCCTACCAAAATAAAGGATGCTGTTGAAACGTGGACAAATGAAATGAAAAGGCAGTTCACTCATGAAGAAATGCAAAAGGCCAACAGATACATGAAAAGATGTTCAACATCTCTAGCCATAACAGAAATGTAAATCAAAACAACCCTAACATACCATCTCACCCCAGAGAGAATGGCCTACATCAACAAGTCAAATAATAATCAGTGCTGGCGTGGCTGCGGGGAGAAAGGAACCCTCCTGCACTGCTGGTGGGAATGTAAATTTGTACAACCACTTTGGAAAACAGTATGGAGATCTCTTAAAAGACTAGAAATAAATGTCCCCTTTGATCCAGCGACACCCCTCCTGGGAATATATCCAAAAGAGACCAAAACAACACATAGCAGAGATATATGTATATCCATGTTCATAGCAGCACAACTAACAATAGCAAAAATATGGAAGGCACCAAATACCCATCAACAGACCAATGAATACACAAAATGTGGCATTTATACACAATGGAACACTATGCATCAATAAAGTCCAACAGCATGGAGGCTTTTACAGGCAAATGGAAGAAACTAGAGAACATCATGCTTACTGAGGTCAGTCAGGAGCAGAAGGTGAAACATCGAATGGTCTCTCTGATATGACAGACCCAGATCACAACTCTTATGGAACTTAAGATGAAAGACAAAGTGAAAGAGGGGAGTAGGGTGGGGGAGGAGGGAGGGAGGGATGGGTAGGGGGAGGGACAAAAGGAGTGGGAAAGCCCTTGTCGCCTTGACAAGATACGTATGTGCACAAAATGCTCAACTCCATTGTAAGCCTTGAATTTTGCACGTATACATATCAATAAAATGTGGGGAAAAAAAAAGTACCTCATCCAAAACCATTCGTTCCACAGCTAACATGAGCTCCTTGCTTGTTTCTTTTTTCTTGGCTTCTACTATATAAGATTATATACTATACTATAATAGACTATACTATACTTTGAAGATAAATAATATCATAAAAACTACAGATAAAAAAGAATTTAAATCTTTGTTCTGCCAATTATCAGCTGGGACGATGGAAGCATAGTTTTGGCACATTTGAGTCTCTGTTTATGAATCTATACAATGAAAATAAGGACTATTTTTCTCCTGACATTTTGTGAAAAAAAGAAAAAGAAAAAAGACAATAATTTACATCTCTACTTTCTCCAAAACTAAGTGGTCAGTTTGCCTCCTCCCTGAGACTACGTTATATTTCTTGGGCAAAATGACCAGCGTGAAGAAAATTTTTGTCTATGCTGTAGACCAAATACTTCTAACTTGTATCTGTGTTGGCCAAGCTCGAGGACCTCATAGAGTATAAGATATGGCAAGTAGCATTTTGTGAACTATGTTAATCAATTAAATCAGTATGCCTGGTTTTCAGAAAGACAGTTAAGTCAGTGTAGGAATAAGAGCTTGGGCTCTGAGATCACAATACCTATGTGCTGTTTCCTTGTAACCAATGGAGAGACAGACCAGCAAATGAGGGAAGAACTCCCAGCTGGATGTGGGAGGCCCAACTGGGAACTCAAACTGTATAGAAGGAAGGAAGATGGAAGATTGTTACAGCTTTTTCCTCTGGGGAGAGATTGGACTTGGTAGGACTTGGCTCCATGTTTGTGATGTTGTGAGGAGCTGTCTCTATCTCTGCTCCTGTTTTGTACTTCATTGCTACTGGGAGCCCCTGAATGGACTGTGACCTTCTGAAACTGTGAGCTAAAATAAATCTTCCCTCCCCTAAATTTGTGGATGTCGAATATTGAGCCACACAACAAAAAATAACTAAAACATTTCTTCAGCAAATACGATAAGCTCTCTAAGCCCAAGTTTCTTCATTTGCAAACAGGTGGTAGGAGGTGGTTTTGGGATACCATAGAAATGACTTCTAGGTACTTTGGAGAGTTTATCATGATCTGAAAACGACTTGTTGTGGGCTGAATTGGGTCCTCCCCTTTAAGTCCATGAGTGAATGAGTTCATGAGTAGATGTCCTAGCCCCTCTCTGCCATAGAATGTACCTGTATTTGGAAATAAGGCCTTTTAAAAGGCAGCGAGGTTCATAAGGTGAGCCTTCATTTGTAATGTCTAGTTTTCTTTTAAGAAGAGGAGATTTGTGCTGATAGATACAGAGAGACCATGTGAAAAAAAAAAAAAAAAACAGAAGATGGCCGTTTCCAAACCAAGGAAAGAGGATTCACAAGAGTCCAAGTCAGCTGATGCCTTGATCTTGATTTCTATTCTGTAGAACTGTGAGAGAACACATCTGCATTATCTAAGTCTCCTTAGACTGTAGTACTTTGTCCCTACAGTCCTATTAGACTAAAGCCCCACCTCTCACTAAGACCATTTTTTTTCACCCAGCCTCATCTCTAGGATGCTGTGGAGGGCCTGAAATTCAGTATGACCTTTGTCAGTGATAGTTTAATTGAATTTAACAAGCCAAATGTTCTGTGCTTTCCTCTCAGAGCCCCCGCATCCCATATTTTTTTTTCATCCTGGTAAAAAACCTTCCCAAACCAGAGGATGGCCACGTCTCAGACAAAGTTCTTGCTTCAACATACAGAATCCTCCCACTGGTGTGTTTTAAAAATTAGAATTTTCATCTCTAATTTACTTCCCTTAATTCCTTTGATATTTCCTACAGATCTAAGCCCAAGACCTGGGCTCTTGACTGTATCTTCAGTGACTTGGCCATCTGCCCCATGTAAATCTTCTGGGTTACTGGAAACAGGACCATGTTGCTCCATCTACCTTTCCAGATTTGAAACCCATTGTTTGGCGAACTTGGTTTGTTGCAGAAGCTTTAAGTGCTCTCCAGGTCTCCATGGTTCTGTAGCCTTTTACAGTTGACAGTATGACAGACATGCACATTCAGCGTTGATCTTGGTTGGTGTGCGTGGCTAGTATGGCTGCATTTGTGCTGCTCACGATTGAGCTGAGGCTCATTCAGGGTCAGTACCTGAGAAGCTGCCAGTCAGGCATTTGGTCTTTTTTTCTACAGCACCAATAACTTCCCATTTTTAGACAGAGCACTTCCCTTTGCCACTGGTCTGACTTTTGCTTTTCTATAACCTCTAAAGTTCACAGGAGAGTCTTCTGCATTCACAGAATGATTTCTTGCTTCACAGCTGTGAGTCACCAAATGAACTTATGGGGTCTCCTACTGGCCAGCTTAATCCTACAAAGTTCTAACTTATTGGGTACCTATAATTCAAGAAGTAGATGAACAAGGACAACATAAGCTGGCAAGTTTCAACAAGGAGCTAACATAGGACCACTTTGCTATTTCTTAGACATAGTGAGCTGCTCAAACACCCCTCTTCTGTGAAGCAAGGTCACCAGCAATCATATCAAAGCTCTATAAGCAGCAAAGAGAAGTTTATGTGATGCAATTTTAAAACCCAAGTGTCCTCATTCCTTGATGGCTGTGCTGTGGCTTCCATGTAACACTGGCTCGTTTACCTTTGATGCAGTGTACTCAATGCAATGCATAGAAGTGACTCCTAAGTGCAAGACAAGAAATTAGGACATGGACGTTTAAAATACAACTGGAGGTATCCAAGCCAACAGAATCCAGGAACATATCTACGAGTCAGTAGACATCAGAAAGAGGAACCACTTGGGTGGTCAAAAACAGGAACTTACATGGCAAAAGGAAGCATATAACCTGGACCTGTGGGTTTTTTCTGGGAAGTTATTAATTTTTTTGTTTAAAAAAATAACCATTTGAATCAGCCAACTTCCAAAACTCTCTTGTGTTTATAGAATGTTGATATGTTGTATGTGTTAACTACTGATGTAGAGCCTGTCATCAGTCTAGGTAACACACATGATGCCAGAAACATGAAGTACTTGACCTCTGAGACCAACTGTCTAAGAGGAAGAATTCTTTTCTGTATGCTTTTTACAAAGACTGTATCAGACAAAAATCCAAGGGAGTTACTTAGGAAGAGAAAGTAACCCATGCTTACTCATTTTATTGCACTGTAGTACTGGACAGCTATCAGACATCACAGTACTTGGTCAGCAATGCCTCTGAGCTTTGCAGCTGAATTTGATTTTGTCAAACCATGTTTATAAGATAATTTAAAAATAGAATGCAGTTGTGCATAGAGCTTTCTGTCCATATAATGGAGCAATAGGGGATTGATCATATGGGAAATGAAAACTCCTGGAACGAGTTCAATGGAGCACAGCACACATGCTGCAGGGAGCTGGTGCTCAGGCCAGGGCCCTTACAACCCACCAGATCACTCCCACATTCTGTGTTTATAGGAGAGATTCTCTTGCTAAGTCTTCCTCCTCAGTCCTCTCTGTGGCTGCAAAATCCAAGACAGGCAGAGATAGTATTCGTAACCCATGCCCTCAATATGTCCTTTTTAATGCTGTTCAATTTCAACCCTATGTTGAATCAGACTGACAGAGTATCTTTCTCAGATGGTCTATGTCAGGCGTATCTAATCTGCTACCTGTTGTTTATTTGTTTTTGCTGTTGTCTTGTTTAGAAACTGTCTTGAGCTGCATATAAAATATACAACATATTTAATATACATATATGAGTACTAAGACTTTCTCAAATTTTTATAAAGACATCAAAGAAAATCAAGGGCAAAAAAAAATGTCGAGCCACAGGTTGGACATATCTGACCTATATAATTTGTCAGGTCCAGTCCAAAACCAATGCTCCAGACCCTTAGATTAGAAGTTAATAATACAAGTGGGCTGTAGCCAGCATCATCCAAGTATGCTGGGAGAGTCCTTTCTGAGCGCCAGGTTGTGTGGGGCTGTGTAGGTTCCACACCCAGGGAGCTGGCCCCCATGCTTTCTCCCAATATTCTTGTCTTCTGCTTTTCAGGATATTAGTTTCAGTCTCTGAGTATTTCAACGAATCTTCTCAAGCCACCTGCCTAGGTCATCTTGTTATGTGCCACAGCCAAGTGAACTCAAGACAGAAGTATGGGAAAGGCACCACAACAAATCTGACAGTGTTCTTGGCTCGCGTTTTCCATGCAGAGTCGTCTAGGGCCTAGATCTTTTAGATACCAGTCTAAAGAAGGGCTTCTTAATGAGAGGTGGGGACCAGTACCACAGGGATGCCCTCAGGCTCTCCATCTATAAACCTGATTTAAGTGTGCTTTTGAAACAGTCTCTCAGCCGTCAGTGAGAACCACTTGAAAACTATTCCTCTTTTTCTACTGCTTACTTTATGAGCATAAATTGCTTTCCCATTAATTTTATTTTTGAGATGTGTGTGTGTGTGTGTGTGTGTGTGTGTGTGTATGTGTGTGCGCGTGTGTGTATATCTGCTTTACCCCTTCTTAATGTCATAATCGGTTTAAACTGATAGTTTTTGGAGTGTTTTAAGCTTCATTCTTTCTTGCATATCCTGCACAGTGATGATGATCCACTTTGACTCAGGGTAAATTTATTTGGGTGTGACTGGCAGAGGCCACAAACTAATTATTGCAACCAATCAAGAACACCAAGGGAATGAGGAAATGCCATAAGTATTGACAATATTTATTGTGGCATATGGCTAATGTATAGAGGTAATGGAATGATGTATCTCAGGGGATCTTTCAAAAGGGAAATTACTTGAATTAACTTTTCAAGCAAACCGAATTAAGCATTATGCCCCTCCTGTAATGCTATACAAAGTCAATGTTTGTGAAGAGCAGGGCTGGGGGCTATAAATCAAGTCTTTCAGAACTGTTGTGTCCGCAGGGATTTTTTTCCCTCTCCTTTGCTTTTTCGGCTTTTAGATGAATGAGGAATTTTCTCAGCAAATTATTAATTACTCCTCCTCGCCTATAGAATCGAGTTCACTGTAGTTATGTAGGAGCCAATGGTATTCAAATTGCAGCTTTTGATGAAGTAATCGGCTGCTTCTGGGGCCTCTTTCAGCTGCCCTGGGCGTGCTTTACATGTAAACGACTGCCAAATGGATTCTTTCGACATTCCAGCCAATTAAAATACATTTAAAGTGCAGCTGGTGGAGAGGCAAAGCATGCGATCGTGCGGAGGACTTTAGGGCAGCGAGACAAAAAACAAACTTCGCAGAACCAGCTCAGCTCGGGGCGGCCCAGCCAGGGAGTGGAAAAGTCATAAAAAGAAGCTATCTTTAGCTCCTCTTGTCAGAATCGGAGACGACACTTTGAGCACCACCTTAATGGACGCAAAAGAGGGAAGCATGTTTGTTAGAGTGTGAGTTTTCTCTCCTCTCCACTGGAAACCCAGCGTGCTGGCCCTTTGCCCGACGTGGTGCTGCATACAAATATTGGCAGGACACAGCGGTGTTTGTTAAACCCAGTCTGGGGAAGCCCGTGATTTAAACTCTTGAAGGAAGGTCTGAGAACCCCAGGGACTCTCCTCAGTCACGTTAGAACTTTGAGCGAATGAGAGAAAGCTTAGAGTGGCTGAAGGGAAGCACTGAGCGTCCCTGTCTGCTATGCCTTCTCGGTAAGGACGGACTTTTTTTTTTTTTCCGTTGATTGTTGGTGGTGTGGAGGAGAGCCCGGTGCTCGTGCTCTGAGCTGGAGCACTGGTTTGCAGAGGGCAAGGGTTGCCTGTGACTTTTCCGGAGGACGCGAAGGGATCGCACTTACTGTGTAAACAGACACAAGGCATCACCCAGCGCGTGGCGCCTGCCAGCGCTTCTCCACAAGTCGGGATGCTGCGATTTTAAACGTTTGCCTCTGCTCGTTTGTCCCCATAGCTGCTGCTGTGTGTCCAGGTGGCTGGAGATGGACGCTGAACCGGTTCCTCCTCGGAGCCAAGAATTATGATCCACATTTCTGCTTAATTTTAGTCTCACTTTAAAGGCTCTCTACTTCATTCTGTGACCAGTCCCACACCAATGCGCATGAATAATGTTTTTTATTCTTTTTGGGTTAATAGTCAATCAACAAGGAGATAAACAAGTGATGATTAAATATTTTCATTTCCTAAAGCAAAGGCAAATGTTTAGAAATGTCTTGACTTATCCTTGCGTTGGAGATGCTGCTGAGGAATTTGTCTGAACTCACCTTTCTTAGACTATGAGGAGGCAGGGGCAGATGGACTATCTCTGGTGGTGATAGCTCAGTGGATACCTGGCTCTGAGGGTCATATTCTGATGCCCCAGTAGGTAACTGAGAATGCTAAATGTTTGTTTGAGCATTGATTTCTACCCATATTTGACCAATGAAGAATATTCAAGGCTCCTGACTGTTCCGTGTCTTAGGTTGTCACGATTGGCTTTTTCTGGCTTCAATTTTGTTCATTGCAAACAAAGAATCTTGCACATTTCATGGTGAAGGATCACATTGCAGCGTCCGAAGCTCAGTTAAATGTGCTTTATTAATCTTTAATGTGCCAGTAGCTCTGAGGCCATGCCAAGCTGAGACTTTCCAAAATTCTCAAAAATACCTGTTGCCAAGATAAACGGTGGTAGGTCCAGAAGGAATATTTTAAGGAAACTTGCAACAGCAAAGTTTTACCCATTAACTTTGTCATGAGTCAATGAAAGAAATCTTAAATAAAAGAGATTTCAGAGAGAACTGCCTCGGCTCTGTACCCTCGAGTGAGGGACCTACTGGGGAGAATTCCCAGTATTCTATGCTCCAGGCAAGAGAGGGGAGAGGTGTTCTCCTGCGCGTGCAGGGCTGTGTTTATGAAATGGGTGTTGTGTGAACAGAGACATGTGTGAATGCAGAATGCTTGTGGCAGTATGTGAGCCCAGATAAAAACAAGGCTACACATGTGGTGTGCTGCCTGTTCAATGCAACGATTTTACACATACCAAAAGAGCCAGAGATGGGCGATGGCTGCAGAGGCCCACTTAGATAAAAATGCAACTTTGTACAGGAGAATGGTGGGATGGTTTTCCTCAGGAAACTGAGCACTGAAGTGACTTGTTCCCTCACAGGATTCGGTAAGCCTGCTTGCCTGGCCAGGTCCTGGTCAATGAAAGGCTCTGGCCTCTTGGGGCTTTCAGGTGCTCATCAGGCTAATGCAAGGCAAATGGTGTCACGCTCATTCCTTGACAATCCAGGGAAGACAAAATAAGACACTGCCTTTGGGCACAAGATCTAGAAACAAGGCATCTGCCCGGATTGCTAGGAGGGAAGTGCTGAATAAGAGACATGAGGATCTCCAAGAACCTTCTAGATTTAGGGGCAAAGATAAGAAGATTCTGCACACAGCTGTAGGCAATGATGAGGTAGAGTACAGAAGAGAGGGACTCAGTTAAGCATGTGTTTTATTGTCCCCACAGTCAAGTCCAATCTCCTTTCTTTGGCATGACCATGGGTAGATAAAATAGAGCAGGGCCAAAATCTTCCCACTGTGTGTTTTTGCAGATGATGTTTATTGGAACACAACCACACCCATTTGTTTGCATCTTGTTCATGGCTGCACCAGTAGGGTTGCACCGTTGCTGTGGAGACCCTACAGCACCCCCCCCCCCCAGCGCCCTCCCCCCCAAAAAAATGGGCATGTTTACTGTCTGGCTCTTTATTAGAAAAATTTGAGGGTCCAGACATAGAGAACTGGGCTTCTCAAACAATTTTGTTTTTCATGTCCAAACTCATATGGATAAATAAGTTTATAAACTATGATGAGTATGTTGCTTGTATGTTGTGGTGGTGTCAAACTACTGTGGAACTTCTAGCTACCTGTTCTTCACTCTGGTACTTGTTATGATCAATTGTAAATAGTTTGCAAACTGACACAAGTCCATGGGTCAAATTTTGAGCAGTTCTAGACCCTAGTTACTTTTCCAGCCTCATCTTGTACTATTTGTCTCAAATCTCCAAAGATGTGGTTCCCTTCGCCAAAGAGTGAATACATCAAACTCTTCCCTAACCTTTAGCCTTTACTACTAATGTTTAGTCTACTGAGAAGTCTTAGTTCTGACTCTTTGCTTAGCACCTCTGCTTAAATTCACTTCATCAAGGAGTCCTCATAATCACTCCATCTAAAAAAATCTTTCCTAAATATGTCACTCTTAATGACACTGCTGCAGTCATATTTCTCTTGCTTGTTTGTCTTCTTGGTGTGCCTTTCTTTGTCTTGGTCAGAATTAAGGAACAGAAAACGTGATCTATGTCAGCTGTTTTAGGGAAGAAAGGTATTTTGTATCACTTTTAGACGGCATAAAATTGTATAGAAGGAGTGGGACAACAGACAGAACTACAACTATAATGCTTGGTATATTATGACAGAAGTTACCACTGCATCTCTATTACACACAAATCTGGGAATTGAGAGCTACTTGTGCTATTTCTGAGGTCATACTGTTGATGCTGGGTTTTTTCTCAACCAAAATAATCATCTGTTTCTTGAAAGCTAAGGATATTAAGCCTTTGTTATAGATATTATAGGACACCCAATATCTTTCATGAGAACAGCAGAAACACTGTGACTAAGGGTTATGTATAGTTGAATTCTTTGATTTGAGTGTCCTCTAAGAGTCCCTTATAATTGAAATCTTGATTTTCAGGGAGATTATGGAACCTTTGGAGTAGAGCCTCGGAGGATGCCCTTAGGTCATTAGGGTCATATTTCCAACAGGGAGCACAGGACCCTAATGTGTCTGCCCTATTCTCTGCTTCTTGGCCCAAGATATGAGCTCTGTTTCCCACATGTATTCCTGCTATGATGTTTACCATCAAGAGTCTACACAAAAACTGATACGGGCACCAGATATAGGAACTTCTATAACTGTGAGCTAAAGAAACACTATCTCTTTATTAGGCAATTGCATCAGGTGTGTGTATTGTTTTACAATGACAGAAAGCTAGTAATACATATAGTGTGTACCTCTCATCTCCATCATGATCTCCAAATCCCAGTGTGGGTTTTCTTGGGTGAAATAAGCATTGCAGTAGAAATTAAACTATGAGCGAGTCAGGGAAATACCAGCTCAAAATCTTAGCCTTTTAGTTCATATGTGGGAATGGAGTCACCACAATCTGTTTCCAGCCTCCACTGGGAAGTAGTGTCCTTTAAGGTAAGGGGTCTTATATGCTCATTCATTACCCAACCTTAGTGCTAAGATCAATGCCTGGCATGTACAATATGCTCAGTAAAAGTTGGTAATATGTATGTGTGTGTGAATTAGTGAGTTGATCCCTAGAGGTCTGCATTTTGTGGAGAGATTCCTGTGTATGCGTCAGCTTGAGAAAGGTTTCTATGCGAGAAAACGTTAAATTGGCAATAGCTTCAAGTGAAGAATATGTTGTGTTTTTCAAAGTTGAAATATGTTCAACAGTTACTCATTCTGCTCAAGGACAGTATTATTGAGGTTACTATCTGGCATTATCATTTCCTGAGGGCTTCTAGGGAGTTCTGAGTTCTGAATTATACAACCTGCTCTACATGCATTATCTTATTTAATCTGCATGAAGTCCTGATAATGTAAGTTTATTTATTTTCAGAGAGGAAGTAGAAGCTTTTCATGATTAAATTACTTATTCATGGAACAATAAACTGAGCCTCAGTAAAAATAGTGAGATTTGTGGTATTTAATTTGCCCTGTTCCCATTCTTCTCTTCAGCTCAAAATCCAAAAATTTTGCAATTATCGCAGTGGTAACCTAGAGGTTTCTGGAAAATGAAAAGCCATACTGTAGAAAAAATAATTGTCATGCTTTGACACTCCCTGGAAACCTCCGCTCTGTGATCTTGTTTCCTTTTGACCTGGTTTTGAAGTCATTTGGTGCAAAGATTATTTTCAGTGTGACACCCGTCATCAAATATACCAGCACACACATTTCAGGAGTCCAAGAAGGAGGAGAGGTAGGAAATGTCAGAAAGTGTTAGAATAAATCGTAGCTGAACGTCTACCACATTTGATAAAATACTTGAATCTACATGTCCCAGAAGCTTGCTGAACTCTGAGCAGATAAACTAATACAGGGGAATATTATTCACCCAGGATATATATCAAACAAGCAATTAGCTCAGTTTAAAAATGGCCAAAGGATTCAGAAAATCATTCTCTGAGGAACATGGACAAATGGAATGTTTACTGACCATTTGTCTATCTTCTTGAGAAAAATGACATATACCATGAGGCCTAACTTAATTGTCTTACTTTTTTAAAGTTTTCAGAGAAGAAATCAGAGTAATTAGGCATATTAATGTTAGGTCCATTTTGTGATGTTTTGAGAGCCAGGCAAAAGTACAATCAGGGTGCTGCATACTGTGTATCAAGTATTGCAACACTGTGAATGAACCAAGCAAAGCTATCTATGTATGGTCCTTTCTGTTGTTTTGACAAATATATCCTTTGAACAGCTCCGTCCTTTTGGCAATGGGAAATGTTAATAACAAGTGCTTTAACAGATGATATAGCCATTTCAGGGTGTGAGCAAAGAGGATTTGGGACGGCACTTAGGAAGCTCTGGCGTTGATTCTACCAGACAATGAAGAGGACCCAAATCAGTGTTATGGGCAAGAAAGAGTGTGATGCACTTGAGACCTCTAGAAACCCCAGGAATTATGGATTTAGAAGGGGAAGAAAGGAAGAGAAATAGAGGCTATGTGACCTCTAGAGTTTCCTCAGCTCAGGATGCAATCATCCAGGCCTAGTCTCTGAAGTTACTATTATCCCAGTATCTCTAGGAAGTGGCCCGAAACTCGGTGCAATCTTGTTTTATTGGCCTCATCGAAGCTCAGCATTTTCAGAAGAAGCAGGCACTAGTATAATAGGTATTTAGTTGGTACTGTATAGGAAGATAAATGGTCAAATATGTTAATTATGTTTTGGTTTTAAGTTAGCAGTCATATATTTTGAACAAACTATAAAGGATCTGGGTTTTGACCAAATTTCACAATTGGTAATGCCTCTTCAATTGAATTTCAATATATGTTAGTATTGAAACCTATTTTGTTCTAGTTTAATCTATCCAAGGAAAGTATATTATTTTTTAAAAATATCTATGTGTATTATTTCCATACATCATTATTTTGAATTGTAAAATATGAAAAACTACTCTTAGTTAATAGAAATATCCTTCAGTAATTAGGAACTTCATAGAACTCTTATAAAATCAGTAAGAAAAACTGACTAGCTGAATAAAAACTGACTGAAGAAAATGAAATACAATTCAAGAAATATAAAAAAAAATCATGAAATATTTCAACAAACATCCAGTCTTATTAGGAGTAAACATAAGGGAAGTTGAGACCATGGGATACCGTTTTATCTGTGATTAGCAAGGGTTATACTTGCACTGTTGATGAGTCATGAAAACCAGGCGTCTTGCTTCACTCTTGGTGGGAATGTGATTGAAACAAACTTGGGGGTAATCAGTCTGAAAATGGAAAGAGCGCACTGACAGCTCAGCAGGCCCCTCCCAAGAGTGTGTTTTAAAGCAATAATCAAACCTGCATAGAGTGTGAATAAGGATGTTTATAATAGTAATGCTCAGGCTGGTGAAGACCAAAAATAACTTAAAGTCCATCACCAAGTGATTATTAAATAAGTTATAGCACAGCCACACAATGAAACAACATGAAATCATCAAAAACCATTGTCAATCTTGTTGTTTAGAATAATGACTATGGCATAATAAGGGAAAATGTACTATGTATTATGAGCTCACTTTTTTCAGACATGTTTTGAAATTCATAAATATTAATTTCATAATAGCTCAAAATTCACCATTACGAATCCATAGTCATTCCTCACCATTGTGAGCAAAAAATAAAATACTATATTTGTAAGATGAAGTAACAAACAGCCATATAAGGTAGTATTTTAAAACTAGCATGCTTAAATGATGCTAATTTAAAAATAATTACATGAAAAAGTCACTAAAAAGAAATATACCAAGTGTTAATTGTGTTTATCTGTAGGAAATACCTATAACTGTCATTAGAGTTATAACTACATTTGTTGTAATAAAAACATTGTTTTTTTAATTAACAAAACAAAAAAATAGTAGTGTGACTAATTCCTTTATATCCTCCCTTTGTTATGTGCTTTATCTTAGATTAGAATGGCATAGTGTAAGTTGTACAAGATATCTTTAAGCCAATTTAAAAATGGTTTCACAGTCATGTACTGCATGGTGGTATTTTAATCAACGATAGGCCAAATATATCAAGGTGGTTCCTGGGAGATTATGGCTGTTGTAGCTGTTGTTTCTTTGGTAAATATATCATACAACATGAAATTCATACAGCAGTGAAAGCGTATCACAAAGGTGACTCTCAGAAGATTCCCCCATTGGGAAGTGTAGGGAACCAGTGTAGGGAAACTTCCGTAACAACGCTTACCACAGACACTGCAACATGTGGCTTTCTGTTAGTTGAATCTTCTGGGGACCTGAGGAGTAAGGTCACACACACTCAAATCATTTCTATTCATCTGGTAAACAGCCTAGACTTGGGTAAATTGTAAGAACAACTTATACTGTTGTCTTTTCAGAGAAATAATCAGAAAAATTGAGGAGATGGATTTTTTACCAACACATATGAAGTAATCGAGTGAGTTACACAAGAAAATAATCTTAATCTACTTAATACACTATTTAAATTGCCTTCTTAGAATCACTTCTTTCTCTTATGCAACAATCCTGTGACACAATCAGGGCAAATATTTACGTTAATAGCTAAGAAAGAAATTGCCGGCTGGCGGAGTACATTTGTCAAGATCTCAACCAGAAAATTGAAGAGCTGGAATTTGAACCAGCTTTTTTTCTTCTTGTTTTCCTCCTCCTCCTCCTCCTCCTCCTCCTCCTCCTCCTCCTCCTCTTCTTCCTCTTCTTTTCTCCTCCTCCTCCTCCTTCCTCTTCTTCCTGACAGCTCATGTTATCTCTGGTTATTAGGGAAACTTTAATCTTAGTTTTCTGACTGTGTGCCTAGTTATCATACAATACCATATCATTCTGTGCTTCTGCCAGGAACTACTACATTTATAAGGTAGTCCTGGGTTTGAAACTTGATGGATTTTTAATCAGGGAAAGCTGAGTGTAAGGGAAGGATGATTCTGGTTAAAGGAACAACTGTGATTGGGCATGGCCAGGTGAAAGGCTTCGGAATGGGAGAGGCAAGGGAGGGTCTGAAACTCAAATTTGAAGGCCATACAGGTGATATGAACAGTGGAAGCTGGCCAGGAGTGAGGAAAACAAAACCATCTGTGTGACAGTAAGTGGAACTGCCACCGATCTCAGTGTGGCAAGATGGCAGGGTTTGTGGAGCTGTGGGTGACTTGCAGAGCATGTCATGGGAATTGCCCGAAGGGCATGGTCATTAACAGCAGCACTTTTTTTTTTTTTTGCCAAAAATCACTTTGCTATAAAAAATTATTCCAAGGAAGCTATAAGTTTGATTTTTAGTCAGAATCTCCACATTTTAAATGCTAACATTTTTTTAATGAAAAAAAAATTTTTTGTAGGCAGGCTAAAATTTATCACAAGGTTAAAAAAGTTCCCCAGATTACTTATTTGTGGCTTCTGGTGCATTTTTGGTAAGGTAGATAGGGTAGTGATCAATTTCAAATTTTATATTCTTGATCTCTTAATGAAATTGTGATGATCCTTAATATTTGACGTTATACATTCAGGAATACATATTGTGTGTGTGTGCATCTTCACACACAGCAGTTCCCCTCTCTGTCTTTTCTTACACTCACTGAAGAGACCATGCCCGAGAAGGTACCCCAAGCACACCCCAGAACAGGCTGAATGGTGTTGCTTGAAACACAAAGAATGGCCCCCAGGGCTCAGGAAAGACATACTTTAATTAAGTTACATTTCTGACTTTAATTATTGTCTAGACTAGAATTTTTTTGCAAGCCTGTAAATGCACAGCTAGTGGCTTGGTGATACAAATCACTCAACTTTTCTTTGCTTAGGAGGAATCTGACCAGAAATTGTAAGGGAGGTTTACAAGGTGTGCTGAGCAGAGGTTCAGAACTTCATGTAATAAAAAATATATGTTGATACATAATAATGCCATTCATCTCGAGGAAAGTGAAACGTATGCATATTGCAACTTGATTGTTTTTACTTTGCCTTCTCCTCCCCTTCCTTTCATCTCCCAGGTTTCAACATTGAAGCTGCAAACGGCCTTAACATTTGACTACAGCCTTGAGCTGAAATGAACAAAGAAATATTCTTCTCTAATTTCACAGGCAGAATTTCAACAAAGGCAAAATGCGCATAAGACACACACACACACACACACACACACACACACACACACACACACGCATGCGCACATTGCTTAGTCCATTGACAGTTCCAATACATCTTTGAGGGCATCTGACTCTGAAGATAATTCTTTTCACCTACTACCTTTGGGACAATGTGCAATATTTAAATATGCAATGGTTTTCAGTTTATTGAGAGTTTGTCATAACAATGCTAATAGAAAATTTGGAAAATACTGCGAAGTATATGGGAGAGGACTAAAAATATTGCATATAATTCTATCACTCACAGATATTCTGAGTTATAATTCTCCTTTTAGTTTTCAGCCTTTTTGCTCTGCTTTCATGAAAGAGAGATAAATTGATACAACATGAACCTATAAGACAAACTCTTGGCTGCAATGAAAAACTTTGATATCAGCCATTAGACTTGTGGTTAATTCATTCTGTACGGATAAACAAAAGAAAAAAAAAACCACTGAGAGGTGAGGTGAGGTGAGGCCACAAGTAGAAGTCCTCCTGGTGGAGAGGAGGGAGAAGGAGGATGTCCGCAGTCATACTTGGTGTCATTCGGACCATGGAGGTAGAGGTCAAGGATGGCAGAATGATTCGGGCCATTGGAATGCAGCAATGACAAGTGGAGATAAGCTGAGACACGCAGGGACACGGCTTAGAACTTTTGTGAAAAATAGAGAAGATTCGGTCTGTTTGTTTTACATCTGAGGAGTTCTGGTTCTAATCCAGTGTGAACCAATTTTTATCTGCCTTTCTATTTCTAGATGTTTGGCCCAAATAAATCAATCATCAATAAAACAAGAAACCTAAAACATTTCAGTAATTATTACATTAGACGCATTGAAGTATAGAAACATGAAGTATAGATTTTAAAGCATATTTATGTATGTATGAAGTGGTTACATGTTCATGTGCTATGCATGCTTATCACTAAGTATATTTTGTCATTGTAATTTTCAATAACTTTACAGATATATCATTCACATACCATTTACATTTTATGTTCAAAGTGCAGCCTGCCATTTTTCCTCTTGTTTGAGTAGGAATAGTTGTTTGAGGCCATACAACATAAATATAACATAGTTAGTGCACATAACTAATACAATTTTCTTTAAAATGTTTTTCTTTTGTTATAACGTTTGAAGAATTAAGGTCAAAAATCGTTATTTCACAGCTTGAATGTGCCTGAATTTCGAAGTATATAATTCAGTGATATTTTTGTATTTTTACAGAGTTTTACAATCATCGCTACTATATATCCAATGACATCGTATCAACCGAAAATGGAGCCCTGTACCCACTGAAAGTCACACCCATTTCCCCAAACTTTCCACTGTATTCTGAACAACAGACTTTACATGATGCACAATTTGCTAAACATTGTCTCTGGGTACTATTTATCCTTTTGTTTTCTTGATAAAGTCTACTGACATGCAAAAGTTTTAAAGTTTTCATAAGATCTTAATTTTTGCTTATACTTTTGTTATCCTCTCTAGAAATCCTTTGCTTAATACAAAAATCATGAAAGCTATTCCTTTTCTTTTAGAGTTCTACAGTATTAACTCTTACATATTCATCCATAGTCCATTCTGGGGTAATTTTTGTATTTGGTGTGAAGTAAGTAGCAGCCAAGCTTCCTTCTTCTGCGTATGACTGCTACAACACCATTTGTTGAAGAAAAAACCCCCTATGATTTCTCACTGTATGGTCTTTCTTAATTTCCACAAGAACCAACTCAGGTAGGAGCTATTATCCTTGTTCGTAAATGAAGAAACCAACTTTCAGGCAGGCTAGGTGGTGTTTCCCCAGTCTATTCTAATTGCCTTCTTTGGATCTGTGAGTCAGACCCAAATTGGCTTCATCTTATTTTTGTCCTCTCGATATTTTACATGACCTTCTTCCTGAGATTATCATCTCGCCATCTTCCAGAGCTATGTTTCATGCACCACGACTCTGCTGTCCCAGTGTACCTTAAGTACAGGCTTGTAGGGTATGTTTCTAATTATGGATGACTTGAGTATCCCAGAGACCACAATCAATTCTCCTTTACTCACATGTTGCCTTCGTACTGCCAATTTCTAACTTTAAATATGGCTTTCTTTCTAATTGGTCGGAGATGCCCACGGAGATTTTACTCTCTTCAACATCAGCCTAATTCAAATGAGAATGCGGGGGTGGCTGGAACTGGATAGGTTTTCTTAGGAGAGAACTGTGAGCCCAGTCGTTCCTTTAGCCTCTTTCTTCCACTTTTGTTAATATAGCCTTCATTTTGAACTTTCCAAATGCTTAAGGTAGTTTTTCTTAGAGCTTATTTTATCCGTCAGGATCCTATGGAGTTTTGGGTTCTTTCCCTTGTTTATCATCAGGGGCCAGAATGGGTTGTCTTTTCTGCTTTACTAACCCTCAGGGGGATGAGTGAAATCCCCCAAATAGCTGAGCTCTGACTCAGAGCTTTGAGAACCTTCTTCCCAGGCCTATCCCAGCTCTTTCCACCACTTTCCATAGTTTATAAAGCCCTCGGGTTGCTGCTCACAATTAAAGAATCTTTTGCTGTGCTACACAGTAATAACTGGGGTCTTGATTTAGTCATATACATTCAGATTGGAGATTGTTAGACACCATAGAAACACGGATTTGTTGTTGTGCCCTGTTCTGCTGAGTTTTTCTTGTTGATGGTACTGCTGGTTTTAGTATCTTTAAGTTTTCTGAGGAAATACATGTCTACTATTTGTCTTCAGATTCATATGAGTTTCCTAAGGGACAGGAAGAGATTAAGCTAGGGTTAGAGAAGAAGAAAAGCACAGTTCTTGTTTTATAAAAAGTTTAAAATGGTATATGCTATTAACAAAAGATTATTGATACATCAGCATAATCATTATCTCTGATTGAGTAAAAATCTATGAAATGAGTACTGGTTCAGGAGTTTAAAATATCAACATGGCTTGTCAGTGGTTGGCTAATGTGCAGTCAGGCTCGTTCTCCCCCTCCCTTGAGCACACAGGCCACCCTTGAAGAGCAACCAGTAACTATAGAGAATAGAGAGGGTCGGGGAAGGTACAGTGGCTAGAGCACACAATGAGGTGTGTTGTGTTGGTGTCATAGGCAAACAGAATTACTTTGTGATGGTGGTGGTGGTGATGGGAGAAATGTGTGAGAGAAAAATCTCTTCTTTATTAATACTTGGATCCAAGGAGAAGTGAGAGACATCTCCAGTTGTGAATTTTGAAGTAAAATCCCTTTTGTTCGTAAGAGTCCAGACTGACCCAGGGAGTCCTACAGTTGATGCATTCATTTTAATTTGGACTTTGTTAGTTGATAATACTTTTTATTAAGATAAGAGCTTTTTAAAAAATCATCTCTGAAAAGATTCTTCCTTTGGAAGCAGTGGGGTATGAGGAGGAGAAGAATTTTTCTATGTTATTTTCCTATGGTGTATTGACAATAGGAATACACTGATACTTATCAAGTGCCTCTTGTGTGCCAGACGCAGCTCTAACAATAAGCTAAATAGTATCTACTATTGATATACTTGGGTTCACTAGGTGCCTTGTGCCCTTGTAGGTTTTTTTAACCTTGTTTCCTCCTTAAGAGATGCAATATATATATATAGATGAGGCAGTTAAAATGTAGAAGCTGAATTTTTTTTTTGTTCAAGGTCAAACAACTTGGTAATAGAGTGAAGTTTTTAACTCTGATCTGTTTGACTTCAGAACTCCTTGCGATATTTAATCAACTAAATTTTAACGTGCCCTCTTCTGCTTTTAAGGTATGTGTTGCATTTAGAGAGAGATACTTTGGAACCTTTGAAAAATTATGGGGATAAGTAATGACAAATCTCACCAAGTGGAAGAAGTCTAGGTGTTGAGGAGTCCCTGAGAATTCTTACATGGTTTATGAGTGATTTGGAAGAGCTTACGCATTAGAAGCTGGTACTCAATGTAGCAATGTTAAGAGGCGGTAGAATCTTGATGGTGTGGGACCTATAGGAAGGTTTTAAGATAGGCCCCTCCTTGAACTCTGGATTTTTGTCTCACCATGGGTCTCTTGATGCCCCTGGTGTGAAGTGGCATAGTCACCAGTCGTCCAAAGAGTTAGTGTCATGCCATGCTGTTTGAACCTTTAACCTCCAAAATAATGTGCTAAATGAACAATATTTCTTTATGAAATATTTAACCTCAATTATTTCATTATAATAACTAGAAAACTCTATTTACTCTGGTCCCATCCCATCTGGTCTTGAATGCACAGGCAGAGCCTCTCTAAATTCTTTTGGCTCCGTGTACCTATTAGACCTCCATCTGCTAAACTGCCCATTAGAACCAGGCTGTTTCATAAATGGAATTTCTCCTGTCAACATCCACTGCTACTAAGTTTTAGCAGCTGTTCCTAATTTTGGTAGCTGCAATTCTCACTGCTAGAACCACTGTTTGTCTTACTCATTACCTTAACTATGATATTTAAGGCCCCTGTCCATGCCATTTAGGGTCAGATTTCTATCTCACTTTAGAAGAGGTAGTAAGCTATAGTTTCATATGCTTGAAGTCTGGATTGGTAAAACAGCTCACTAACACTAGCTTCTGAATCCATTGCAGGCCTATCCTGGATCAGAGTGGGGGCCTCAGGTAGAGCTGAGGGAGAATGACCAATGATGAGGTGAAAAATCCCATCTCTCCTAACTGTGTGGGCTCTGATCTATGTTGACATCCCACATTGCTCCTTGGTTCCAATATAGTGTGTTTTATTCTAAAGTAAGACCATGTCAGAAAAGAGAAACAAAGCCCTGCATCTCAATATAGGCTCTGTCGCTGATAATCATTTAATATAATTTTACCTTTAGGAAAAATGTCTACCCTATACTTATCTTGACAAGCTACACAAATGCATTAAGGCTAGGCATTTGTGTGGAAACTTAGCAGGCAGGAAATAGTGAATAAATTCACAGTAGAATGAAATCATCTGCCAGATATTGAGGAAGGTGCTATACTGGGGAAAATATTTCTCCATAGTATCACCTCAGTATCATTACATGTGAAAGTAAATAATTTTCTCATTTAGAAATGGAGTTGATTTCAAAGAAAGATAAAATATTTCAGTGAATGATGTCTGACTAAGTTAAAGTTGTCAGCTGATTAAATTGGAGTGACTCCCTTGAGCTACCAAAGCTCATTTATCTTCTATGACATATGGATCTGCTCCAGGCCCTAGCTAAAGATTATGGCACTTTCTGGATGTTAAAAACTACCTAAATGGGAAATTCTGCAATGGCAATGCCAAGCATTTCCATTACCAATTTCACTTAAGAAACTACTCCTCATACTCACGTAGTAACACTGAAGCACATGGACACTCATTGAAACACTACTGCAGACTGAGTAGGTGCCTGGAATTTTTCTATGCACTGGAATGGCTTGGTAAATATGACACAATCTAGTGGAACTTTAGAAAAAGATCCGACGTGAACCACATGAGCCCAGACTTTAGAGAACGTGTTCTGGGCAGAGAGATCCAATGAATGGAGGGTAAGTTCTGTAGCCCAAGCAGGAGCCAGAATTCTGAAAAGATTGGAATAGGTGCTACTGTTTACTTGAACCATCTTGATAGTCCTGAGGCTGCAGATTTTAACATTTTGTCAAACCTACTCTGGGTCATAGTTTGATCAGTAAGATGATATTAATAATACAGAATGTCTTTGACTTACATTGGTTTGACATACAAGTTTTTGACTTTGTGAAAATCGGTAAGTGATATACATTTGGTAGAAATTGTATTTCTAATTTTTAATTTGAATCTTTTACTGGGCTAGCAATATTCAGCGTGATATTCCCTGGTGTGCTACAGTTCCCAGCCAGCCACGTGATCACAATGGTGAACAACTGAGATTCTATAGTGTTGCTAAGATGTTCAGTAGGTTAGGTACCCTACACATAATTTTGATTAACCGTATTTTCAATTTATGATGAGTTTCTTGGGAATACAACCCCATCTTACACTGAGAAGCAATTTATTATATTTTTCGAAATGTTAAGAGCAGCACACTCATCTGGAATTTTCTTTCATCTGTGAGGTCTGTGATCTTGCCATCTCAGCCTTTCTCTGTGAATAAAGTCAGTACAAGACCAATTTCTGCTGAAGTGCATTATTTGCTGGACTAAATACAGTTCCTATGTCTGGCTGTTTGGTCAACAGCATATCTGTAGGGTCTAGTCCTAGATTCTGCTGGACTTACATAAGACGAGTCTTTAGAATAATTTCCAGTTTTAAAATAAAGATTTTTGCAGAGCTGTCTGCTAGGTACTTAATCATATGAGTTTTTAATGAATTAAAGGTGATTTTTAGTAAGCTCTTCCTTAAATACCACTTGAAAGTGGATTTGAAAGAATAGATGCCTGTTTATCTTTGAAAAAAATCACTGGTTTGCTTTATAAAAATTATGGTAGGTCAGTAAGTATCTGTTGAGTATTTGGAGAAGAAACCTGGGACTTAAAATAGGGGAAGAAAGGAGTAGAAAAATTCTTTTTATTTGAAATAAAAACCTAACCATTCATTTGAAATGAGAAATGCATCTGAGAACAATTATTGAGCTCTTTGGCAATACGTTCTTTAATATGCTTTGAATTGAAGGCACGGGTTCCAATTGTTGGCAGTGAAAGGAGAGACTAGAAGAAAGATTAAGCGGATTTTTTTTCTTCAAGAAGCTAATATTCAAATTTATTTAAAAAGCTTTAAAACCATAGTTAGAGGTAGGAGATGCAGGCCGAGCTTGAGGACAAGTTACACACCAATCCCTAAAAGTGAGAACAGCAGTCGGGTACACAAGAGCAAGAGAAGAGAACAGAGAAAATACATCCTGGCAAAGAAAGATGTGAACCATGTACATGAAATTAATTCTCTTTTGCTGATATTCACCTATGTCGTTTCCCTATTACTGCTCAGGAGATTAAAATGCAAACAGATAACGTAAAATTCCATCCACAGCTAGGTGTGCCCTAGGTCTGTCTGAATTAAAAGCAAGGTGTAGTAGGAGTTCTGACAAATGACAAAAGAGAATTGCAGGTAAGTTGTCAGTTCGTCTTCATGCAGCCAACCACACTTAGCGATTAAATAACAACCGGCCAAAGCTGCTGTCCTCTCCAACTGTACTAGAAGCCTGGAGATGTAGACAGGAAATGACTCCAAGCCTAGGAGACAACCTGTCTGTGCTGCTTATTCCCCCAGTAGTTTTTATGAAGTTCCTTGGCCAGAGGGAAACTTCAGAGCAGCTTGAAAACTATATAAAGCAAATGTGTAATGGTGTTGGCAATGTCCTGGAAGTAGCTACCAAGAATGCATACAACAGGGAGGAAGGAAGAGCCAATTTCTGGCTGAAATCTATTTTGAAAGGAAAATCTTTTAATGGATGAATTCCCCATCAATAAATTGTTATTTTCTGGTCAGTTGTCACTGTCCACTCTTCTATTTGTATGTCTCCTGAGGTGCATATGTCTGACCTACCAGGAAGCCGCGGGAATGCGTGTCTGTGAGAACTGTGTATTTTCTTTCTTAAACAGTGAGTAGTTCGTTATGTGAATCCTGCCTCAGAAGTAATAATACTTGTTATATTTAATATATAATATGTATCTTTCTCTGTTCCATTTTGATAACCTCACTACCCCAATTCTGTCTTTCTAAATAAGAATTACATGAGTGAATTAGAGTTCTTTCATTTTGGTATGCAAATTTAAGAACAAAACTTTATGGCCTTATCAGGCATCTTCACAAGTTCGAGGTGAGTCACTAAGCCATTCCCAAGCCATCTTGTAGACTTGTCAGATCAAGAAACAATCTCCTTCCGGCAGTACTCACCCACTCCCACTTCTTCTGCTCTTGCTTTCCGAAGATGTGTCCACAAGTCATACTTGCCTCTGGGTCATAAACCCTTGTGAGTGGGAGGGAGATACAGAGTCGTTGAGAAAGGTGTGTAAGTGTATATGAACCCTAACTGTGGAAAAGATAATGTACTGCAGCTAGATGTGTGCTATTGTCTAAGCGTGTGAAATGTATATACAATGTGCACATACACATTATATACTGTCTATATGCACGTGTACATACATATTTAAACTGTTTTTAGAAATGTTATGCATGATAGGATTTAATCATAATCTATTTCTAGGAATGAATGTTTTAAACAAGTTCCACATATATTTTGCTTTTGTGTTTTTCAATCTGTTATTGACTTATATTTTCATTCAATTGTAGTAAGGATACTTGTTATGATTTTTAGTATAGTGTATTTCTTAAGACTTGTTTGATAACCCAACAAATGATGTATCCTAGAGAAATACCTATGTGCTATTGAAAAGAAGTATTCTACTGCCATTTGAAGTGTTTCACTTAATGTCTCTTAGATCTAATGGCTTATAGTGTTATTTAAATCCTTTGTTTCCTTATTAAACTGAGTGTTCTATCCCTTTGGTTTTGCTTATAATACTTATACTTTTTTAAATATGAGAATTTCTGTCTTTCATTTTTGAAGGAAAGTTTTTTTAGGTACACTGTCTTTCATTGGTTACCTTTCTTGACTACACATACTTTTTGACTTGGAATATATTGTTCTACTCTCTTATGTCCTGCAAAATTTCTGCTAAAAAACTTCACACATAATCTTATAAAGTTGTCTTGAATGTGGCAATTCCTTCTTTTTTCTTTCTTGCTATTTTCAAAATTGTCTTTGACTTTTGGCAATTTGATAAAATATCAGGAAGTAGAAATTGAATTTTTTTCCATTCTTTACATTATCAATGTTCAAAATTATTTATTTCTACTCTAAGCATCATTGATATGCCTGTGTATGTTTTTCTAAATTTGTATTTCTACTTTTTGAAAAGAAACATTTGTTCATTTATTATTTCTAATTTTGAGTAATTACTTAAAAACATATTTATCTCTTGAGTAAGTTTGGCTGCCATTCACAAGTTTTCTGTGTAATAAGCACTCTATGATTGTAGGTGTAATAATTTTAGTTTTAATATTCTCTTTTTCCTGGTAGCTATTTAGGATGATAATTTTAACTTCCTAAGTTTCTGTTTTGCTGGTTACCATTTTCAAACTCGTTTCCAATTTTCATGTAGACATCAAAGTGTAATTCCTATCTTTTAATAAAGATTTTCCAGATAAACAAAAGCTGAGTGAGTGATCAATAGATCTGACTTATAAGAAATGCTAAAAGAATTAAAGAGACAGAACACTGAAAGTAGAATTTCAATAAAAAAATCAGAGGGCTTTATTCATACTACAAACCAAATGTAGTTCACTTTCCAAGCAACAGAAGTTGAATACACTTACACATGCACAACACTACTCCCATAAAGCAAAACATATAGTAATGATTATGTAGATTCCAGTTTTCTTTCTTTCCTGTCTTTCTCTTTGCCTCTCTCTCCCTCTCTCTTTGTCATCCTCTGCCTTATCTTCTCCATCTTCTTTTTCTCTTTTCCATTTAACATTTCAAGAAGGAAGAGAAATGTAGTAAAATTTACCTATTGTTGTCATGATTTGTAAATTTCTCCTTGCATTTCTAATATTTTTTACATTTTCTTCAGTGCCTTGAAATATTTATTAATGGATGATAATCTGATCTTGTTATATTGCTCTCTAGGTGTATTAATTACTTTCAATGACGATTTTTAAATGACACTATTCAATAATTGTACAGTAGCGTTGAAGCAAAAAAAAGTTATTCTCATCTTAAAGAGTTTAGGAGATGCTTTATTCTGAAGCCAAATATGAGTGATCGAAGCCCAGAAACATGTACTTGAGATTTCTCAACACATTTTAATGAGCAGCAGTTACTTAGAGTGTTTATAGTTTTAGAATAGGAGAAAATCGTAAGTCAAAGCATCATTTGAAAGCATTGGGGAAAGCATCGGGACGGTGGGGCAGCCTGAAGTGGAGAAACTTTGCCGTAGGCCTCATGCGTTATTTAATGACATTCTTAGCTCTCGGGTTGGTGGGAAGCCAGGGTCCCCCCTCCCCCCCATTTTATTGGTGTGTATATATGTGACACACAATGTTTCCATTGATCTTGAATAGGTTGTGCTATATACTCACAGCAAAATTTCAAATCTTTCTCCGGTTCTTTTTTGACTCTCCCACCTTTTACCCCTTCCCACTAGTTCCCATTTTCTTCCCTAGTTACTTCTATGAAATGACTGCGATCTGGGTTTTGATATTTAACCTTCCACTTCTGCCTCATTTCACTAAGCGTGGTGGTCTCAAGTTGCCTCAATTAACCTACAAAAGCCTTCACCTGTCTGTGTATATAAATGAGTAGTATTCCATTGTGTACAAGTACCACACTTTATGCATCCATTGGTCTGTTGATGGGAATTTTGGCGTCTTCCATATTTTTTATTTGTGCTGCTATGAACATGTATCTCTATTATATAATGTTTTTAACTCTTTTGAAAAAATTTCTCAGAAGAGGTATCACTGAATGGAAGGGAATATTTATTTCCAATCTTTTGAGAAATCTCTGTACTGTTTTTCATAGTGGCGGTGTTAGTTTAAATTCCGAAGCAGTGTAAGAGAGTTTATTTTTTTTTCCCCAACCACATCACCAGCACTGGTTGCTGTTTCAGTTCTTAATATACACCATTCTCTCTGGGGTTAAATATTATCTTAGTGATGTTTTGATTTGCCTTTCTCTAATGGATAAGGATGTTGAACATCTTTTGATGTATTTATTGGCCATTTACACTTCTTCATCTGAGAACTGCCTATTCATTTCTGTTGCCCACTTTTAATTGGATCTTTGATTTTGAGAGGCTTATATTTCTTAAATTTCTTGTGTATTCTAGTTATGAGTCTTCTATCTGAGGTATAGGTGGTGAATATTTTTTCCCATTCTGTCCATTCTCTCTTTACTCTGTTGATAATTTCCTTTGTCTTTACAGACAGAAACTGTAATTTGAAATGGTCCCATTTGTTATTTCTGGGGCTATTTCTTTTGCTTTTTGTGTCTTGTTAAGAAAGTCCTCGCTGTACCTATATCTTTTAGATTTTTGCCTAATTTATCTATCAGAAAGTTCAGTGTTTCAATTTTAATATCTAGGTCTTTGATTCACTTTGATTCAATTTTGGTGCAGTGCCCGGTGTGTTTAGATTCATTCTGCATGTGGATGTCCAATTTTTCCAGCACCATTTGTTGAAGAGGCTGTCCTTTTTCCAGTGTATGCTTTTGGCTCCTTTATCAAAGATCCGGTACCTGAAGATATTTAAACTTGTCTCTGCATCCTCAGTTCTGTTCCACTGGTCAACTTGTCTGCTTTCCTGCCAGTGCCACGTACCCTTCATAGCTATTGCTTTGTGGTATACCGTGATGCCTGGAACAGTAATGCCTCCTGCCTCTGTCTTGTTACACAGCATTGCTTTGGCTATTCTAGGTATCCTTTGGTTCCATATGAACTTAAGGATTGCCTTTTTCAAATTATGTGAAAAATGTTGTTGATATTTTGATAGGAATTGCATTAAATCTGTATATCCAGTTTGAGCAGTATACTTGTTTTAACTCTATTAATTCTGCCTGTCCAAAACCAGGGGGTGTCTTTTCATTTTCTGATATCTTCTTCAACTTCTTTCTTCAGTGTAATATAATTTTCTTTATATAGGTCCTTCACTTCCTCAGTGAGGTTTCCTCCTAGGTTTATTTATTTATTTATTTATTTATTTATTTTTTGCTGGGTTATTGAGAATGCAATTATTCTTTCTCAGTAAGTTCATTGCTAGTGTAGAGGAATACTATTGATTTTTTGTATTGATGTTGTAGCCTGCAGTTTGACTGAATTTGCTTATTATTTCTAAGAGTTTCATAGTGGAATTTTTGGAGATTTTATATAGATAATCATATCACCTGCAAGTAAGAATTGTTGGCTTCCTCCTTTATGGTGCTTATTCCCTTTATTTTACGTTTTTGTCTAAATTGCTGTGGCAGGGTTTCTAGGACTATGTTGAATTGAAGTGGTAAACATGGGTAGCTGTGTCGTGTTCCTGATCTAAAACGGAATGCGTTCAATTTTTCCCCATTTACTATGATACTTGTAGTAACTTTGGCATATATGACTTCTATCAGTTTGAGGTAAAGCCTTTCCATACTTACTTTCCTCAGGGTTCTTATCATGAATGGATGTTGGATTTTATCTACAGCCTTTTCTGCCTCGATCAATGTGATCATTGTTCTTGTTTTTGTTCATGTGGTGTATTACATTGATTGATTTACATAAGTTGAACCAGCCTTGCATCCCAGGAATGAAGTCCACTTGATCACAGTGTATGATCTTTCTGATTACTTGTTGGATTCTATTTGCCAGAATCTTATTGAGAATTTTTGAATCTATGTTTTTTAAGTAAATTAGTCTATAATTTTCCTTCATGGTTAAGTCTTTGTCTGGTTTTGGCTCTAGGTGATGCTAGCCTCCAGAAGTTAGTTTGGTAGTGTTCCTTCTTTGTCATGGGACAGTTTGAGCAGCTTTGGAGTTATCTCTTCCCTGAAGTACTAAAAAGTCTGCTCTAAATCCATCTTGTCCTGGACTTTTCTTTGTGGGTAGAGACTTTCTTAGGGATTCAATTTCTCTGTGTTTAATGGGATTGTTCAAAGTTTTTATGTCTTCTTGGCTCAATTTTGTTATTTTGTATGTCTTTAGAAAGTCATCCATTTCTTCCCAGGTCTCTAAATTGTTGGAATATAAGTGTTCAGAATAGTTTTTTGTGGTTTTCTGAATTTCTACAGTGTCTGTTGTAATTTCACCTTTTTCATTACATTGATGTGCATTGTTTCTTTTCTTCTTTTTGTTAGGTTTATCATTATTGTTCATTCTTTTGAGGAATCAGCCATTTGGTTCATTGATTTTATATATTTTTCAGTTTCAATTTCATTAATTTCTATTCTGATCTTTATAGTTTTTTATTCTAGTGTATTTTGATTTAGATTGTTCTTGTTTCTATAGAACCTTGAGGTGTGTCATTAGATTGCTTATTTGAGACTTGTCTGTTGTTTTGGTGTCTACATTTATGCCTATGAATTTCCACTTTGATTCTGTCTCATAGGTTTTTGTATGATGCACTACCTTCATCATTTAACTCTAGGAATTTTTAAAAATTTCTTCCCTAATTTTCTCTCTGACCCATTGTTTGTTCAGTAGTACGTTATTTAGTCTCCATGTATTTGTATATTTTCTCTTGTTTCTTGTTAGGCATTTTATTTTTACATCTTAAAAGGGTTAGTTAGTAGGATGTGTTACATGTTAAAAGATTTATCACAGGAAGTTAGTTTAGGTATAGAGGAGAACAGTAGATGTGGGCATAAACAGGGCTAAGTCTGGCTATGCAAAATATGTCAGTCTTTCCACAGGTTTTCTGGAGTTCATTTAATTAATCAGTAGTGTCATTCTTTAAAAAAAATTGTTTCCTTGGAGTTTTAGTTATCAATAGAGTATTCTTAATTTTGAAACACATAAATAAGTGAAAGTATGGTAGTAATTTTAGTTTTAGAAAGTACTTCTTTTCTTTGAAGCTGCTTCTTTGGCCTTAGTAATGTAACACTTATTCTCTTTGCATTTATATTTTCCTTGTGTATCTGTGTCTATATTTTAATATTTATTCTTTATGTCATGAAATATGATGTTGGTATATAGTGAGTATGCTGCAAAAAATCAAGTACAATGAATAAATATTATGGAATCACTTTTTAAATATATATGTCTTCCAGAAGACAATATGTTGAATTTTGCTTGTGACTCAATGTAAGATAGTTGTTAGAAGGATACTTGAACTCGTTTATATTTATTGTGCAAATGATACTTCATTTAATTCTGACATTTAATATTTTATATTATTCACTTTTCCTATAATTTTCTTTTGTGTTTATAGTTGCCACGTGCATTGTGAGTTCTTTGATTAAACGCATGTACGAATTGGTTTGGAGAGTATCTGTGTTTTCATTGCACTCTTTATTAACACCTGGCATTTCCTACAGATGAGTGCATTAACATTGCTGGCAGGATAATTGGTGTTTTCATTGTCGCTCTTGCCTCACAGAGCTTTATGCTCATGTGCATCCTAGAATAAATTAGTTCATGATTTGAATTTCTTGCTTGGTCCATGATCTTGTTTTAAATAATTTATTCTCTTGGAAATGAAACATATTTGTTATGTAATGTAGCCTTTAGTTATTAATCTTGTCTTAATCACATAACACATATTGAATGATACCTTGTATATTGGTTATCTGTTACATATACTGTGCTAAATTATACAAATTGGTATTTCCAAAACGAATAAAATACAGCATCTTGCTCCTGTTTTTAAACAACTTGAAGAATAATTGGCATGGGCTTTACATATACATTCATAAAAATTTAAATATCTCAAACACTAAAATGTAAATAATGTCACCCAACAAAACACACAAATGTCAAATGGAAAAATTATGCAAAACTTGACATGAATCTAGAGGACAGAAATATTGTCTACAGTTGAATCATGCAGATGAATCTTGCCATAGGAAGAAGGATTCCCATTTCAGGCTGGATGAGCAGAATGGACATGAGCATGTATGTGTCATGTTCACAAGATAACAAATGACTGTAGGTCACAGTTGTATCAGGAATTTAATATGTTTATTATACATAATTCACTTGAAATATATGCTGAAAACTTAATACTTGTATTAGTTTGGTGCCTACAGAGAAACTAAACCAGTAATTTATTTTATATATTTATTATATAAATATTCTATATAAGGCAAGAAAGAGAGAGAGAAGTAGAAATAAAAAGGTAGTGAGAGATGGAGAGGAGGGGGTAGAAGGAATGCTATTCATCTGATGGAGGCTGAGAAATTCCAAGATCTATGGTCAGCAAGCTTAAGACCTACTGAAAGAATTCCAGGCTGAGTCTGAAGGGGCCCCAGAAGACCAATGTTCTAGCTGTAAGACAGACAGTCAGACAGAGAGCAAAAATTTTCTTGTGCTGTGCACTTTGTCCTAATCTCACCTTCGGTGGATCTGATGAGGTCCGCCTACCCTGGGGAGGGCAGTCTGCTTTGCTCAGTGAACCAGGTCTAATGAGCATCCTCCCATGCTCCCAGAACAGTGCTTACCCAAGTACCTGGGCACTTCGTGGTTCACACACGTTTACACAGAGAGTATACAGCAGGGTTTTAGCTGAGCCACATCGGGTACATCAGGGAATCAAGATGCTGGGATGGATTTCTAAAAGAAAAATAAAAGCCCAATAGATAAAGGCTTAAAACTTTCAAGGGAAGAAAACAGGAAGAAGTATTTTTCTAGTTGTAGGAAGTCAGAGGTGGAAAGGCCTAGAAGTAAAGAGGAGCAGCCTGTTCAGATAAGAACACCATCTGGCTGGGACACCTGTTACCCCACTGGGCATCAGCTTGATTTGGCTACGCAGCGTCCCTTTCCCCCCAGCACTCTGTGAGTCTCCGTCCTGAAGCTGCCTGCTTGGTCACAGAGGCATCCTTCCCTGAGAGAGAACTGTTCTCTAGTCTAGGGCATATGGGTAGCTGCACTCTCCTGCTAGAACTTCCTAACAAGTCCCCAGGAATTCCAGGTGACTCACTGTGGCTGGCAGATAGAATCAAACAGGAGAACAGGGTGAAGAGGATGGAGGGACAAAGGTTAGTCCAAGTGGTGAGGGTTTCACATGGAGGTTCGCGGGCTTTATTACAAGACAGGAGGAGCCCCAAAATGTTTTTGAATTGGTTGGCAGACAGAAAATGATTGTAGCTAGGATGATTGAGGGCAGGGAAGGGGCCGAGAAGGTCTTGGTTTAGTTCAGGTGAAAAAGTGTCAGAGGATGAAAAAGGGAAAGGCAGCGGGGAGAAATAGGGTTTTAATTGAGAAACCTCAGCCTGGGTGACAAATGGATGAGGAGACTAGGAAGAGGGAAAATCTAGAATGATTCTTGGGATCCAGACTTGTAGAAGTGGCTGGTGTTCATTGATGGCCATAAGAAACAAAGGGATAAGGAAAGTTTCCAAGATAGAGGAGAGTTTTAAGTTAGGGTGTAATAATTTCATATATTCAGTGTCTATGAGATGGGCTAGGAGTTGTAGTTCAGTGGTTAGAGTGCTTGCCCTGTATGTGTAAGGCCCTGGATTCAGTTCCCCAGCGTCACATAGACACTAGGTAGGCTGTGGCCAGCATGGGCTACATAGTGAGTAGTGAGATCAGGACTACAGAGTGAGAACTTATTTAAAAAAAAATATGCTTGTGCGTGTGTGTGTGTGTGTGTGTGTGTGTGTGTGTGTGTGTGTGTGTACATTGTGATAAAAATACAGAGAATGTTTAAAAATTTGCAATATTTAGAGTAAAAAATAATCCTCCTCAAAATAGGCACCCTTGCTTTAAACATACTTGGGTCATCATCATTCTTGCTGCTTTCTGCAGCGGTTCTGAAAGTCCTTTTTTGTGTCTTTTTGTGGCTGCCTTACTGACTTGAACCACTTCAAAATATTTGTGGCTATTTATGTGAAACAAAATGTGGCGTGTTCTGACCTACCTCGTTCACTGGTCTGGCACCATGCAACTTCTGGCTCCTTCCCAAAGTCAAAATGGCAGTGAAAGATAAATGTTTTGAGATGATTTAGGCCATCAAGGCAACCATAAGAGCACAACTAAAAAAACTCAAGAAAAATAATACAAAACAAACTTCTGGAAGCATTTCAGACAATGAAAAGAAGTGCAAGATAAACATGTTTGAAATCAGGGGCATTAAGGCATTTTGATGTAACTGTAAAAAATTATTTTAAATTCAAACATTCACTGTAGTTTTTTAGTCACATATTGAATATGGCTTTAAACTTTTCCTCTTCTTCGTGGCATTTCTCTACTGAGTTTAGAATAATAGAGTCTTAAATGTTGGTGTTTCTTAAAGATTTCATGGGTATATAATATTGGCTAAGTTGCTGGATCAATAAAGTATGTATAAATGTACAGACTTGTTGATGAAACAAACTTTTATTTAGCTACCGATCCCATAAATGGCCAGACAATTAACAATGATAAAGTTTGTTTCAGTAACAAAGCCTTCCACAGAGAGGGAGACTTGGATGCCTTTCAACAAAATAAATTCCTTTCCTCTCAGATGACATGTAAACTGATGTCATTTCTCATTCCATCAAGAAGAAAAAAAAGAAAGAAAAGAAAAGAAAGATGAAACTTGCTATGGTTTGCAGTATTCCAATGATGGCATTCTTCCTCAAAGTAATCTAAAAAAAGACACTGTGAGCAAAGTTGCGTTTCCTCTGCCAGCAGCGCATGCCTGGCCATCATGCAAGCCTTTCATATTTAGCCATTTAGATAATGGTTTCTACATGAACTTTCATAACATTTATTTACTGCTATAAATGATTGGACCAGCTGCTGTTGTAAGCCAGGAATCCGGTTCCTGAGCAGTTGGACTTCTCACTGCATTATCTCTACTTGATAAAGGTGGCTCTGAAAGCAGTGTTTCCTGTGCCTACTTCAGGAGCAGTGTGGAATGCCATGGGCATCTCCGTTGTGAATGTTTACAGTTCTGCCTGCTTGCAAAACACATGAGGCTCACTCTGTGAGGACTCTGCTCTAATTATAAATATTTCAACTCCCCAGCCTCAGTGTTTTAGGGTGTATCAGCCACATTTTCCTTCCCCTCCCATCTGGCTGACTGATTCACACTCTTCTGTGGATTGTTGCAGCAGAAAACAAGCAGAGACTGCCAAATCCTAGAGACAAGACTTTCTATGTGTTCATCTGGATAAAGTGATAAAATGTGACCTGGGCTGTTCGGCTAATGCAAGTTTCACCAGGGTGGATGTGTTGATCATTCCCCGCAGAGAGACACCTGGCAGCAGTAGGTTTCCATTACCAAGACAGAGGCGACTTATGGGGAGCCCCTGCTCACCCCCAGTCCCGCTCAACTACCTCTGAGTCTGAACTCCAAGCTGCTCCCTGAGCAGAGCTCTGACTTGAAGCCTTACTGCTCCCACTGGTCCCTACTTGCTGAGCCTGGGATTCCCTCAGGTTGAGCTGGTTAAACTGGCTAAACCACAGTCTTGCAGATCAGCCTCCCCTGTCCATGGCCTGCGGTGGCTCCTGCCTTGGCAGGAAGCTGAGCCCACGTGCTTGACTTCAGTACCAGGCACAGATAGGCAGGAGTAGGGCCTGACTCTGGATGGGGCAGTGACTGCCTGAGTCTCCTGGGGTCCAGAAATCCCTTCCAGCTCTTGGCTGGCTTCCCGCCATGGACTAGGATTCAGACACTTCACCCTGGTGGCCAGAGAACACAGCAGATACAACTTTGGAAGGAGCCACTAGATGATGGAGAAAGGTAAAAGTAATATATCTCTTAAAATCAGAACAGTGGGGTTTTTTCCAACCTAAAGTCATTTTCTGTTGCCTAAAAGGGGAAAACAAATTTCAACCTGACAGCAGAAGAAAGCAATTAGACCATTTTACTGTGAGAAGTCAGAGAAATACCTTCCTGCCAATCTTTGTTGCTCTTATAACTAAAAGCAAATCTTTGAAGTCCATATGAACAAAAACACACAGAATTTCAGGACGTCCCTAAGAACTAAATAATCTCTCAAATATTTTATGACTCTATAATTTAAATTTTATGTGCTTATATTTATGCATATTGGCTGGTGGAGACTAAAAAAGAGAAATGGAGCAGAATTTATTTTTAAGGTGCACAAGAGAACAGAGTCATTGCCGTAGAGTTTCTGTTGTGATAGAAGTGTGGTGGGGCTCTGGAGAAGCAGCCCTGTTGTGCTCACTTTCCTCGTTCTAAGCACAGGCTTGGCTCGTGGCGATTGTTCCCATTTGTTAGAATTGTTGCTTTGGTTGCAGTCAACATGAATTTGAAACATATAAGCACATTAATTCTTTAAGAAATTTTCACTTATTCATTGAGAAAATATCAAAATTGCTACCAGAAAAAAAAATACTTAAGGGATAATTATTTGATTTTCCCCTAAAGTTTTTACATTTTGTATGGGCAGTCTAGACAGTGGATTGTTTGCCAGTCAGGTGAATCTATGTACCCGAATATGAACCAAGTGAATGGCTTCCTCTTCTTTGTGGTACTGAGGATCAAACCCAGGGCCTTGTGCATGCCGACCAAGTACTCTACTTAAACTATGTCCTCAGTCCCAAATCAGTTGTTTGTTGTAAGACGTTGATTTCTTGATTTAAAAGTTGTATCGCTTGCCTCCCCAGATCAGTGAAGATGTGATTTTTATTTAAAGCATCTCAGTTCCGTAGAATGACTCCAGAACATTTTAGAAAATATCTCCTTTCTTTTTAAGCCCCACTTAGACTACTCATATGGCATTCCTACCTCTCTCTAATCTATGCAAGGCCTTCATTGACTGCGTGGCTCTCCACCTTCTCAGAAGAGTCTTGAGGTGACTCTGCTACCTCACTTCACACGTAGTAATCATTTAAAGAATGTCATGAAAAATTTAAAAGCAAGTATGTCACAAATAACGCACACATTTGTGCATTATTTTATCACAACAGAAACTCTTATGGGAATGACCCCATTCTCCTGTGCCTTTTAAAAATAAATTCTGCTGCATGTATTACCACTCACCTTATCAAATAAAATATTACCAATAAAACTAATGTTCCTGTCTCAGCTCCTCCAAATACCAAACATATCCACTATTTAGAATTGGATAATTATGATTCCATATCAGTTTCCATAGTAATACTAAATGTGTATGCATGCTTTGTGTGTGTGTGTTTGTGTGTGTGTTATTTATCCATAGTGATGGTGTTCTGCTGTATGAAATTCCACAATTAATTTATACATTCTCTTGTTGATGGACACTTAGTGTGGTTGCAGGTCTCTGGCCAAAAGATTCAGGACAGAAATTGGGATTGTCACTTCCTGTAAGCATGAAAACACGGGCAGGACAGTAGTGGTAGGAGGACTCTTAGCTTCTATTTTTGAGGAATGTTTGAACTTAAGCACATTTGGAGGCAGTGTTGGGCTGGCCTCCTGAAAACACTTTCCACCAGTGTCATATTACCAACCCATTTCTTTCTCTTCTTACAAATGGGAGGGAAATGAAACTTGTTGGATTTAAGAATAGTCAAGTGGCTTTAATTTGAAACAGTCTATAGGAAGAGTAGGAGCTATTTGCAGTTATCGCCTCAAGGTTTGGAAATCATGAGAACCAACTCTTGTCCTGGGAGCTTCTTCCCCAGAAATTGTGAGAATTTTTTTTTTTTTTTTTTTTTTTTTTACTAATTGTCACGTCACTACAACCAAATTTTTGCTTGTTTCAAATAATGTAACCATAATCCTCTGTACTCTGGCTCACATTTGCAAGAGTATTTAAGGGTCTGTACTCAGTAGTAGACTTGCTGACATAGAAATTAAGCCTTGTCACGTTTATTGGAAGTTACTACACATTTTTCAAATAATTATTCAGTTATACTCCATCCAATAATAGAACTTCCCGTTACTCTGCATGCTCCCCAGAAATGGGCAGTGTTCAAATTTATTTATTTATTTATTTTGCCAGTCTAGTAACTAGTATAAGATGCCACCTCAAAGAGCTGCTTTGATTGTGATTGAAAGTGAGAATGTTACCTATTGTGTCATTTCTTTCTTCTTTTTTGAATTGCCCTTTTACTTACTTATTCTGTTAATTTTTTTTTTCTTTCTAAGCTATTCTTATTCTTGCAACAGTTGCATGTTACTAGTATTTCTGCCACACTGGCTATTTATTTTTATACCTTAAAAAATCATGTTAATAGAATTTGAATCATAAGTTGTTCTCACATTTAGGTGTAATGGCATTAATAAGTATGAGTCTTAGTTTCCAGGAATTGTGCTATTCTTGGTTACTGTAAATTTTGTTTTAATTACTTTTTCTATATTGAAAAAGACTCTATTCTTGTTTTTATCTTTAATTTGATTTTTTCTTAATTTACATTTGTTGTAACTCATTCTTTTATTCTGTTTTTACTTTTTAAACTTGCATTATTTTTAATTAGTTTTCCTCTAATCTTTTAAAAGTCTCTCTTTTTTCTTTTTTTTTTTTTTGAAAAACTCTCTCAGTAGTTACCTCTACCAGAAGGTAATCTAAGTTGATTTACCAGAAATCAGCATATGTAGAGGAAACGTTAAAAAAGTAAAATACAATATAAAGTTATAATATGGCTTTGTTGGTTTTTACTTACACACTGTGAGCTTGTTAATGTTTCCTGTGTATGGTGACTCTTAGCACACCCTGCATATGCATGGTAAACTTAGTAATTGTCCTCCTTTGTGAAAAAAATATTCATTATTGGATAATTTTTAGTTGTATCTTGCTTTTGTGTCTCTCTAATTCAGCACATCACAATGTCTTGTGCAGCCGGTGCTTGATTAGATTTGCCTACATGTTTAAAAATTCTTTGCTCACTGTTATGGTTTAGATCTGACAAGTCCCCCCCCTCCAAAAAAAATCTCATGTGTTGGAAAGCTAGTTAGATCATAGGGCTCTATAATTATTGGTGGAATAATCCATCGATGAGTTCATGGCTGAGTGAGCTGTAAAGAGGCAGGGCCTGGGCAGAGGTGGGTCCCTGGTGGTGTGACCTGGAAGGACATATATTTGTCCCTGGCTCCTCCATTCCTTCTCCACTCCTTGGTTGCCAGGACTATCTTTTCTCATTCTGCTGTGCTCTTTCTACCGATGGACTAAGCATTGACTGCATCTTCTGAAGATCACTCACCTCTCCTTCTTCAAGTTGCGAATGTTGGACATTGTGTCCCACTGACACGACTGTGTACAATTTTCTATGACTAATAGAAGATGGGTGCTTATGCAGCTGCGTAATGACGGCCCTGATGGATTACTAAGAGAAAGCTGTTGTCGTGGCTGTAACTCATCAAATGATTTAGAACTATGGAACTTGTTTGTAGGAGGGGTTTGGAAAGGTTTAGAGGTGTGCGCTAGAGAAGCCCTAGGATGCTGTATGCAGAGCTTGATGGGTAATTCTGTCTGAGGCCAGACTGATGATGGGAATGAGAACAGTAAAGGCAAGACTTAGGAAGTTTCCGTTGATGAAGACTCCACAGTAGCTGAACTAGAGGCCATGAGTGTTGTGTCCTAGCAGAAAAGCTGTCTGTGTTTTCCCACGATCTAAGACTTTGTAAGAGACAAAATTGAATCATGGTGAACTAACTAATCTGGCAAAAGAGATTTCAAGGAAGCCCAATGTTCAGGCTGTGGTGTGGGTATTGCTGGGTGCTTTTAGCAAGATTCAAAATGAGAATCAAAAACAAAAAGGGTAGATGTGAAGAGTTTGCAGTTTCCTCAGAAAAGAAGCACCTGCAAAGTCTGAGCTACGGAAAGCATGGTTGCTAAAACAATCAGCGTTAAAAGGAAGCCATATACTTCGCTCCAGGGCAATAGGAAAGATGGCTTGAAGGCACCTGAAGAATCAGCAAGTCTCCACCAAGCGTAGGCCCAAAGGAGCAAAAGTGTAAATCTTTCATTTGAGAAGAGAGCTCCTGATTGAGAGAAGCCGCTTAGAGCATCAGTTCCCTGACTGGGATTCATTCCACCACGCTCAGTCATCCATGTACTTACAGCTTACTGCACCCATGGTCCAAGTGGGCCTGGCTACTACTAAAGCTGGCAGCAGACCTGGTCATCGTCTATGTGGTCCTGGGTTTACAGGCATGCGGAGGTAAGAGTTGTGGAGTCATGGGGGCTTCCAGCCTGATTTCAAAAAAAGGTGTAGGAGGTAAGAAAGAGTGTACCTGAGAAGGCAGTGTGAGAAGCTGAGGAAGTAAAGCTAAAGGAGAACTAGAGATCCCAGGAAATTGGAGATATCAGGACTGTGGGATGTCTGTTGGGAACAACTGCAGACAGAAGGAAGAGCAAGCTCAGGAGAGACTATGTCAGCTGCAACCTGCAGGTCCAGAGGAGTGGGGCTGCCCCAGTCTGTGGGAGCACACATCTCTCTACAACCTGAAGCCTCAATATGGACCTTCGGGATTTCATGATTGCCCTACTGGATTTTGGACTTTCGTTTGCCCAATTCCTTGATATCCTCCTATTTCTCCCTTTTAAATTGAGAGTATTCATTCTATACAATTGAATATATTAGAAGTATTATGTTTATCTTACTTTTTGATGTTTATAATGGCTCAGCGCTCAGAAGTTGCCGTGAGGTCTTGGGAAGCTTTGGACTTCCACTTCCCTACAAAGCTGGGACTGTTAAGACTTTGGTGATTCTTAGAGATGAGCAAAATGCACTTTGTATGATGAGATGAATGTAAGCATTTTGGGGCAGAATGTTATGATTTAGATCTCACATATTCCCAAGAAGTCTCACGTGTTTGGAAGGTGATTGGATCCTGGGGTTGCTATACTTATCAGTGAATTATTCATAGGTGAATGTGCTATTAAGAAATCAGGTGTGGATGGACGTGGGTTACTGGAGATTACCAGTAAGGCTGATCTTTTTCCCTGGCTTCGCCCTTCTCTCTCTTTGCTTCTTGGTTTCCAATGGTGAGCTCTTTTTTTTTTTTTTTACTACGCCCTTCCGCCATACCACTTCTGCTTTTGAACTAACTAACCACAGATTAAGTCCTCTAAAAATTAAGACCCAAAGGAAGCCTCTCTTGCTTTGAATTGTAGATGTTAAATGTTGTGCTGATGTGTTAAATGTTGTGCTGTGTTGAGCTGTAGATGTTAAATGTTGTGTTCAATGTTGTGACTAATATGCTCACCATTTTATTAACAACTTACTGTTGTCATTTATTTAGTAAAAACCTATTCATAGTGAACTCTAAAATGTCAAAAATATGCTCTTAGGATTTTATTCTTGATTTAGTTAGGTATAAAGATGGAAGTTATTTTCTCATGGGCTTTGAGAGATCTGGTATTGTTCTAATTTTAATATCTTTGAGGTTGTCATTCTGAAATAGTTTCTAATTTCATGTACCTATTTATTTTTCAGACAGGGTCTCATTCTGTAGTCCAGGCTTGTTTTGAACTTATCATGTAGCCCAGGCTGGCCCTAAATTCACAGCACTCTTCCTACATCAGCCTCCCGAGTGCTTACAATGACGTGTGTCACCACACTTGGTTTGCGTGGTACTTGAGAATTGAACTTAGAGCCTTGAGTTTGTTAGGCAAGCACTCTAACTGCTGTACTATTCCTCCAGTCCTAAAATAGTTTTCAAAGGTAATTTTTCTCTGGCTACTGTTGATATTACATATTCATATGTGATAATCTATAGTATTTCCATAATAAATTTTGGTATGAATAAAAAATGAGGCAGGATTATTTGTAAGTGTGAGGATTTATGGTTTTATCAAGGATATTTTTGATAATTATATTTTAAAATATTATATTTCTGTATCTCAAATGGTGCATGTTTCACTTTATATTTAGATTAAATTTTTTGTACTTTCATTGGCCCTATTTTTATGTTTCATATACTTTTAAGGAATCTATCTTCTAGTTTTTACATTCTCTTTTATATAATTTACTTTTTAAACCACCATTGTTTATTTTAACTCTTATTTCAATGATTATGTTTTAAATTCTGTCCAATTTGGTTGCTCCTCAAGATTTCCTTTTTATATTGTATTGTTTCTTGAAAAGAAAATACATTGTATTATCCTAGAGAGTTTATTCTTGTGGTTTGTATTTCTATAAACTCCTTTTCTTGGTGGTCTGTTTCTCTACTTATAATTTGAGTTGAAAACTTATTTTTGACTCTTCAAAGTATAATTGTGCTTCGTCAGGTTTGCTTCTATCGTGAACCCTAATGTGCTTACAAATTAGTATAGCATTCAGGTAGTATTTTGGCTGAGGCTTTCTAAATTCTGATGCTTGTAATTTGAGCCCAAAACTCACATCAAATAGGCCTGCGTTTAAAAATTCTTGATGTGGAAGTGGTGTAAAGACATTATCTAGATTTAGGAAATAAAGATATAGGTTGCTCACCTAAACATGACTCTCACTTACCTAACAAAAAGTTCTTTCTAGTGCTAAGTTTATTCTCTGGACTGTTCGTTCAAGCCTCTCTGCTTACTCATAAGTGGGAGATTGAGAGGATTTGTCTTCCTAACCAAGGGCAGTGCAGTGCAGACAAATCTCTATACTTTCTTGTATGTAAATAGATTTTACTTGTACTTATCATTTTATGGGTCATTTAGTTTTTCTGTGGTCTTAGGGTTCTGTGGATGTCTAGGTTCCACACGTCACTATGTAGAAAATTGTTGTCGGTTTCTGCATGTGGTTCTAAATCCTCAGGATGGGAAAATTGCCCCAGCTGTAACTTATCCAGTGCTTGATTTCCTCTGTGGTTTTTTGCATCCCCTTTCTACTTATTTCTCTTGGTGGGGTGGGGAGTGTAGGGATAGGGTAGGGTGTGGAAATTCTCTTAGCTGTTAGAATTTTCTCTTTCTTTCAGATGAGGTATGCATCAGAAGATACATACTGTGTTTTATATGTTATAATGCTGAAAGTATAAACACTTCCGTAGTTAGCCAAGCCTCTGACCTCACAGGTATTCTAAAATTGTCCCCTGAAAATCCTTCCATTGATGCTTATTTGCTGATCAGACTCCAGCTTCTTGAGGGTTATCTAGTTGAAAGCCCTCATTTTCTGGCCAACTTGTTTCTTTCAACAACTTCTTTTACTCTAGTTTTTCTTGTTTTGCACTTTTTTGATCAGTCATTGTCTATCTGCTTTAATGATTCCCTTTTCTCTTGCTGTTTCTTTGGTGTAAACATGGTTCTGCAACGATCAATATGCTCCTAACTTATATCCTGATTTCTAAATTCTTCAAGCTAGCTTTTGTACTGTTTTCTGTGGTTGTCTTTTGAAAAGTTGAACTTTACGGCTGTTGTTGCCTTTGAAAACCTTCTATAGGTTTCATTGCAAAGATACATAATCATAGCATTAAAACTCCCAGGTAATAGGATTCTAAACTACATTCCCAATCTCTTCAGCTATCCGATGTTTGTCTTTGGGCTTTTGCTGCAGTCACTGCACTGTTGTCTGTTTCTAGGACCATGATACCATTTCCTTTAGGTCTTTTTTTTCCCCATAAATGTTCATTGCCTATAGAGTCTTCCTCCTATATCCACAATTTCTGCATTTGTGAATTTATCCAATCCAGGATCAAAAATGCTTTTTCAAAAAATGTGTCTGCTCTGATCACGCCAATTTTCTTCTTATCATTGCTTCCTAAATGATTCAAAGCAGTAACTGTGCACGTAGTGTTCACACCGTGTTAGATGCTCCCGGCAATCTAGAGATAGTGTAAAGTATATGGCAGTGTTTTGTAAGCTATGTGCAAATACTGCTTGTTTTAAATAAGACATTTGATCATGGATAAACATCAGTACTCACAGTCCCAGGCAGATATTGAGGGTGGACTACACAGTAGAATAAAACTCTTCAAGGTTGGGCTTTCATTCCAAATTGTAAAGGTTTGGTTTGTTCTCTTCTCTAGCTAGATTCTCACGTACTTTATGAGGCATAAGAAAAAATATGTTGAATGTCTATTTTTTTAAAAAAATGACTATAGTAAAAGATGCATTGTCACTAATATCCTTCAAAATGCTCCTTTTCTCTTGGGAAGCAGTTATCCTCCCTTGCTTCCCCCTTTCTGGAGCAATTCTCTTAGCCTTCCTTCATGGATGTCTTCCTTGTACCAGATGGCTAACTTAATGTCCTGAATCAATTCAACATGTTTGCCTTTAATGCTCATTTTGACTTTGGGAAAAGTCAAAGATGGCATGTTGCCAAATCTGATGACTTAGGTGGATGAGGGTATACCAGAATGTTTTTATTTGACAGAAATAGATATAAACATTTTAAATAGATTCATGACATCAGGCAGTTGGGAAAATACACAAAAGAGACTTTCAGGTGGGATTAGTGTATTTGAAGTGGGGAGGAGTAACTTTTTTTTTGCAGTACTAGAAATTAAACACAGTACCTTTGCTCTCAGCTACATCCCTAGCTCCTTTTATTATTTATTTGAGACAGGGTCTCCCTAAATTGCTTAGGCTGGGCTTGAATTTAAGACTCTCCTGCCTCAGCCTCCCAAAATGCAGGGATTACAGTGGGGCTATCTTGAAGGGGATTAATGCAAAGGTATTTTTCACTATAATACTTTTTTAATTTTTATTTAATAGTCACTGTAATTAGATCATATTTCTTATTCACCCTTTTTAAATGGCGCTGTCATTGCTTTGACCTTCCTTACCGTGCTTGTTTTGTGTGCCTCTTTTCAGTAACCCTTGTGGTTATAAATCAGGTTTTCATCTGATGGCTATAATTTGGAATTAAATATTGTATGTTTAATAAACCACTAAACTTGTTGATAATTTAAGGTATTTGCTATTCATAACCATCAGGACATATTAGATTGGATTTTTAGAATCATACCAGGTTCTATTGGTGGAAAAATTATTAAAACATCCTCAGTACAAATCTTCATTTTTTAATTTTGAAGAGTATTTTCCTTAACCTCTACTAGTATCAGAAGAGTCTTATTTCTACATTGCATGTGGCAGACTGCAAGTTTCAAAACTAGGGATTCCTACAATTCCTACAAAAAAACATTGGTAACCTCCACGGCCATTGAAATATGTTCAAGCATTTCTCCCAACTCTCTCTCTCTCTTTTTCTCTTTTAAAATTATTCCACTGCATAAACTGAAATAGAGACTGGCAGGTTTTTTCTGTTTTAATAGGTTGGACTATTATAGCAGCCCATAAGTAGTGATAACACCTGTAAATCTCCCCTTACTTTTCCTCTGTGTGCTTGCAATTGAAAGATTTAGAAAACTAAAATAAAAGACATCCAATTAAATTTTAGTTTCAGATAAATTATAAGTAAATTTTTAGATTATGTTTCAATATTGCACAGGACAGAATTGAACTAACATTATTGCTTATCCCGATTAGAGTTTGACTGGGTGTCGGATGTTTGATCTGGCCCTTTTGTGTCTGTACTACGTCCAGCTTTTTCTTTCTCATCGTAAGCACCCCATATGTACATAGGAATTTCTGCATTCACAAATTAGCATTCCATAAAAAAGATTTTTCTAAAAAAAACACTATCAAAAAATCCCCTAACTTGCAAACTGTGTTGAGAGGCATGTGACAATAGTATAATTGATTTTAGGGTGGGGTTGTAAAAAATTAGTTCTGCAGTAAAACGTTGACCTTAGCTGTGGCACTCAAAATATGGAGTATGTTTGTAGTAGTTTTTCCAGTGCAACTAACATATGATAGCAGGCACATCTGGGTGACACACATTCTGAAACTTAGTGAAAAATGTCTGGAAAAGACCCAACTATGTGTGGATATGTATTGAATTAAACAGCCCTTTGTAATGAGGGCGTGGAAAGGGGCCCTGAATATTGTGCTGAAATGCAAACTAATTGATGGACAGTATAATCACCACCTTAGTTAGCGTCCTGGGACTCTTTTCAAACTAGCAAGCTGTAAATTTAAATGGAAACCAAAAGGATAGCAAGCCGCCCACAGCTCTGTGTTCCATTACTTCATGTATGAAATATTCAGCGAGTAAGAAAGAGGCTTAGCAGATAATAGCGAGAGAGAAGCTGGGTGGTGATTAAGGTAAGACTGAAGTCGCTGGTAAAAATCCCAATCTAACCACGTAGAGATAAGAGCTCTTATTTGAAGGATTAATTGCTATTCTTTGCTGGAATGATTTGACTCACTTCTGTACAATGTCCTGTCTTCTGAGCCCTTGTCCTGGACTGTGTAATCATTTGAAGATTCTGGGACTTGGGGCAAGATGGATCTACTCATGAGCCCGGTTCATCGTGGCACATTTATCTCTCAGATGCCTGTTTTGTGGTATAGTAGAAAAGTCCCCTAATCAGACTGATTTGCGTTAAGAGTCCCATCCACCTTTGCCCCTAGAGCAACAATGTAAAATTTCCGAGCCTCAGCTTTCTTATCTAAAAATGAAGCTCACACTACCCATCTCACAGCGTTGGTCTTTGGGTTACCTGAATTTATTAGATGCAGATTACTTGGGGTTTCTTAATTGCTTCGTGTGCTGTATCTCGGTCTCCTTAGCTATGTGGTTTTCTTTCTGTTCAGCTCCTTGTCTGAGCATGATATTGGCTATGTTGTATGTTTTCTGAAAATCAAATAGCTCTTGATTGTATTTCTGACTTTTTCGAGACAGTCGCTTTTCAGGGTAGAGCACAGACGAAGAAGCATGTTTGCCCTAAGTGGGAAGTAGCAGAGGACTTTCCTCTCCCAAGCTCATTCCTGGCAGCTGCTACTGCTAGCTGCCTGCAGTCATGCCTTCAGAGGGGCCACAAGGGCTGCTCTGGTTTGGTGACAGAGCCAGGCTTTGTTGACTAAAAGGGCTGCCTGCCCGCTTGCTCGGGAGGGCCGTGGTAGCATCTCTGCCGTGCCAGATATCTTTTTCCTAGGCCATGTGGTAGAGAAGGCAGAGATAGTCTTCAGGACACTACTTCTATCCCTGCTCCACCCTTTGTGCCGTCTTGTCCATGTTCACAGGTATAAACCAACTAGCCACGTGACAGAAAACGGAAGGATGCTAGTCATTTACTTCTATTAGGGTCTAGGAATTAGTAATTATTCCCTTGTGAGTGCTCTGGATGAAAGGCAGGTGCTCTGGCCAGCTGAGGCTGCCCATGTCCCACACTGTGCTAGGGGCCACAGACAGGCAGCCTATGGAGAGTGACAGGGAGAACAAAGCCTCTATTTAACTCTACCCATCAAGCCCACCTCAGCTCCAAAAATAGTTTCAAGGAATATAAATTTATAAATATAATGAAGTTTTTAAAGATTCCATTATATTCAGGTTCCATGTGAGTAAATGATGTTATAGTTTAGTTTCTGAAAAAGGCCAAAAAATGCCAAATACGTTTCATACTTTTGGGCATTGACTAAATTCTTCCTTGTTTCCTTCTGTATATCTTTAACTTACTCTGCCATTGAGAGAGAAGCAATCCAAAAGAACCTGGGTGGCAGCATGGAACAGAATATTTGAATATAAGATACAGACACTTTCGGAAGAGGTAGGAAATTTCTGGAACAGGAGGGCAAAGACAGAAGAATGATGGGAACTTGACCTTCCAGACATCTATACATTACAGTCAAAGGAAGTTTTTTAAAAGTAACATTTTCCCTTGATTATTATCATAATTCTTTTGCAAAAATGTGGAAAGTATAAAAAAAGACAATAAAATATCTGGTAATCCCAGATGAACAATTGACCCAGTTACTTAAGATTTTTGAGCATCTTCTTGTAGTCTTATTTTTTTCTATTCTGACACAAATTTGCACCTGAACACCTAATCCAGGCAACACTTGGCTCGCCAAGGTTACAAAGTGAAGTTTTCTTGTTTTAGGTTTTTTTTTTTTTTTGTCATTGAACTTTCAGACTTAATGTCCAAGTATGCTAATTTGAGTTCTCAGCAGTGTGCTTTTCTAAAATGTTCCTAGGTGGCTCTGAGGGGCTTCCCAAGGCATGTTCTCATCGATGCTCAGTAATGGCCTCCTTGTACTCTGATCCCACATCATGCAACCGGCTGCATGTGCTGCTGCCCACGCG